>CM031605.1:60834616-60847116 GCA_018398815.1 Conus ventricosus | reverse complement strand
GGGGGTAGGAGAGAGAAACAGACAGAAAGAAAGTAAGGTAACAGATGACCAAACTCAAACAGACAGAACAGACAGACGGAGAGAAAAAACGGAGAGAGAGAGAGAGGAGAGAAGAGAGAGAGAGAGAGAGAGAGAGAGAGAGAGAGACGCAAATACCACAAACCGCGGAGAGAGGATTCAAGGAAAGACAGCAAGCAAAAGAAGAGAGATGGAGGAGGAGATAGAGAAGGAGCCAGGGGGGGGGGTGGGGGGGGGGGGGGGGGTCGTAAAAAAGACAGAAGACAGAAGAACCAACAAGCCACTGACACTTGGAAGAGAAGAGAGAGAGAGAAGAGAGAGAGAGAGAGAGAGAGAGAGAGAGAGAGAGAGAGAGAGAGAAAAACCAGACAGAGACAGACAGACAACAGACAGACAGACAGACAGACAGACAACAGACAGACAACGATGGAGGCGATGTGAGCAGAGACGAGACGGACGGACGGAGACCCCCCTAAAACAACCTCAAAGAGGGAGCGGGCGAACGGCAGGGAGAAGAGAAGAAGAGAGAGAGAGAGAGAGAAGAGAGAGAGAAGAGAGAGAGAGAGACAGACCGAGGACAGACAGACAAACAGATAATAAACAGACAGATCGAAGCAGAAGGACTGGAGAGAACGAGAACAGCGTATTTGTGCGCTGTTGGATTTTATCTGAAATTCGTTCGTCTGTCCTTCCATCAGAATTATCGCACTTTTTCACCAAGCTCTAACAACTCAGACGTTTTGCATCAACATGAATTAAAACGTCCGTTGGTCTGACTACAAACATTTTCAATATTTCGGGGGATTTTGTTGTGTGTTTTTTTTTGTCTTTTTAGTTTGAGCCTGTCTAAACAACAGTGGGAAAGAAATGTAACAACCTGTATTCCAATTTTTACGAAGAAAATGTCTTTCGCCACCTGTTTTCTTCCTTTTTTTCTTTGGGGCGGGGGGCGCAAATTGTTAGCAAGAGCCAATGGCTCCCCCTCTCCCCCACCCCCCCCACCCCCTACGTCGCGATAGGTAGCGATTTGGCATCAGCCGCTATTATCCAGGAGCATTCTGCGGATCTGGTCTATATATATCTACGTGCCTGCCTGTTGTCAAACCTTTTCGCACAAGAGAGATGCAGGCGACCAGGGGATTTTGGATGGCTTCCATTTCAAGAAAGGGATGATAGCTTTTTGTTAAGGCGGTGGTGTGTGTGGGGTGTGTGTGGTGTGTGGGTGTGTGTGTTGTGTTTTGTGTGAGAGAGTGCGCAGAGAGAGAGACAGAGGACAGAGAACAGAGACAGATAACAAAAGAACAGAGAGAGACAGAACAGACAGAGACAGACCTAAGACAAACAGACAGAGAGAGAGAGAGGTGGGCGGTTTCAATACAGCTTTCTCCGCTCTTTTCCCAGTGTTGTGTCTATCCACGATGCAGTAAACGAGATTGCACTAACTCCCTACCAAAGTGCCATACACACGAACTCTCTCTGAAGAACAAAAGTTAGCACTGCAAGAAGCTATATCAGGGCTAGGCTATTAAACATGCTTTTTTCTTCTTTTTCTACAAGCGGTCCTCGTTGTATGGGCCCCCTATTTCTGATTCATCTGTTTTTTCAGTTCACACACGGTGGAAACTGGTACTGTGTGTCGTTGTTTTGAAACTGTCCCTTGTTGTGGTTTGCGTGCGTGCGTGCGTGCGTGCGGCCGTGCCGTGTGTGTGTGTGTGCGCGCGCCCGTGTGTGTGTGTGGTGTGTGCGCGCCCGTGTGTGTGTGCGTGCGCGCGCTTTGTGAGTCCTATAAGACTGCAAGTGCTCAAATCTTTTTTTTCCACCCAACAAGTAATAGCAGCAGCTTTGTCGTTCGACTGAAATCTTGGAGTTCGACATGCGATGTGCAACATGATTTATAGGACAGATCGCCTAAAGCTAAGAAAGTCTCAACACTTAAGCATCCAGTTTATAGAAACCAAGGGACGGTTAGAGATCATTCCTTTCGAGAGCTAGCGCGGTTAGTCAGACCCAGTCCTCCTTTGAAAACCCATACATTTCTGATAAAAGGCTCGAAGGGGGTATGACGGAAGGGGGGGGGGGGGGGGGGGGGGGGGGGGGGGGGGGGGGGGGGGGGGGGGGGGGGGGGGGGGGGGGGGGGGGGGGAGGGGGGTGGTGAGGTAGGTGAGGCTTTTGCGAAATTTACGATAGTTGAGGGCTCTAGCCCAAGTGAAGGGTTCCTCAAGTAGTTTTCCCTGTTAAGCCCGTGCTTTGCATTGCATACTGTTTTCTTTGTGTCTGTCTTTCCTCCCCCATTTATCTATTTGTCTGGCTGGCTGCTGACTGCTGGCTGGCTGCTGCTGGCTGGCTGTCGGGCGTGTCTGTCGGTCTGGTCATGTCTGTCTGTCTGTCGTCTGTCCTGTCTGTCTGTATCTCTCACTCTCTCGTCCTCTTTGTCCTCTCACCTCCCTCCCCGCCTCCTCTCACCAAATCTCTCCCTCCTCTACTCTCTCTCCTCTCATCTTCTCTCTCTCTCTCTCGCCTCTCTCTTTCTCTCTCCTCGTGGGGTGAAGCGTGATAACCGTCTCACCTTCCTTTAAATCGAAAACGCATCAGCGGCTGGGAGTGAAGAGTAGCTTGTATGATATCACAATTAACAAAATTCCAGAAGGACAAGAGACAAAAATTCCGATTAGGTGTAAATGAGCTTCAAACAAATAAAAAGTTAAATAACCGATACTAAAGCAATAAAACCCACCTGCCATTTTTGCTGTGAAGGAGAAACGAAATACATTTTCTTCTAAAATGTCCAAGTTTACAAAACGGAAGGGTTACGTGAGAAAGAATATAACTCATAAACAAGCAATAACGACAAGCTTTCCTTCCTCCTGAGCTCTTTCCCCCCCTGTCAGTCAAAGACACTAATCCCAAAATGGAAAATGCTGTCCAAAATGAGAGATGGTTCTGGTGTTTTGGTACATTACCCTTTTACCATTTTTGAGAGGAACACGTTGTAAATGAAATCTTGTTTATAAAAACCTAAGTTTGTTGATTTTGAGTATCGCCAAACGAGCATCCTTTTTTTTTTGGAACATTTTTTTTTTTGTTTTCGATAAAAATCATTCATTTTCAATAGCACACAGAACAAGTTGACGATACGGTCCATGGAGGATAGGCATGTGAATGCCCTCACAGTAAATCACGAGTTTTTCTCTCTTCTCTCTCACTCTCCTCCTCCGCCTCTCCCTCTCTCCCTTCTCTCTCCTCCTCTCTCCAACTCTCCCTCTCCCAAGTTCCTCTCCTCATAACTCATGGGGGGCTCGGGGGTCTCTCCTCTCTCTCTCCCCTCTCTCTCCTCCTCCTCCCAATAGGCATAAATATACAGACATCAAGTTGTCAAAAAGGAAGGTGAATATTCTCTTCCTTCTCAAGAGGTTGTGCTTTTATTTATATTTTACCCACCGATTGACAATGATATCGACAATCCTTCATCTTGACACACACACATCTGGCCTCTCATTTCGCAGGATGAGAGCGACACACAGCACAACCGAGACGGACAACCAGCTTTACATGAGTTGGAACATCTTCATCAACCGAGAAACCATGCTGTTCAAAGTGGCACCCTACATACCTACCTCCTGTTTTCAGCGTAGGTTCTTCTGAATCTTGTCTCAGGTCCTTCTGTCTGTCTGTCTGTCTGGCTGTCGTCTGTCCGTCTTCTGTACTCTCTCCCTCATCCTCTCCACTTCATCCCGTCTCAACTCCGCCAATACCCTCCCTCTCTCTCTCGATCCCACTCTCTCCTCTCTCTCCCCGTTCTTCTCCTCTCTCCCTGCTCAACCGCTCCTCCCCTCGCTCTCCTCTCCATTCTCTCTCTCTCCTCTCTCCTCGGTGTGTGTTGTGATGTGAGTGTGTTGTGTGGTGTGTGGTGTCCTGTGTCGTGTCTGTGTCTGTATGTGTGTGTGTGTGTGTGTGTGTGTGTGTTGTGTGTGTTGTGTGGTGAGCGCGCACGTGTTAATTCCCTTTCAAATTGATGTAAAGTTCTGGTTAGTGATTAGTTTGGTTAAAAAATGTTACTTTTTGTAAGTTATATAATGAAGAAATGGGACAAAAAAGCCTGAACGATAAGCTCAAGTCTCTTTTTCTTGGAGAGAGCGCGAGTATTTCGCCAACTCTTATTCATACACAGGTGTTTACTAGTTGCTTTGCTCCGAGTCTTGAGAAGGAGGAAGTTTATAAGAGTGATTTTTTTAAAAGTGCTGTTATATGCCAATAATTGTTGCGCACTGTCCACTTTCTGCGTGCTTGCCAACTGTCCATTAAACTGGATTAGAGATTATATTAAAAGAAGAAAAACAAAAAGAAAAGACCGTCCCACACGAAAAATACAAAAAAACAATAGGAAAACCTTTACATTAGCCATAATAATGACGAAGAGAAAGTAAACTGACTATGCACAGAAACTCACCAGGTCCTGACCGGGCAAAGGGATCACAATATGGAAGAGATGTGTGAGGTCCTAGGACACTGGAAAAAAACTAACACCACCGATTCCAGATCTCTATAACACAGCTTTCCTTCTCCAACCGACCGCATGTTTGGAGTGGGGGGGGGTGGTGGGGGGGGGGGGGGGTGGGGGGGGGGGGGGGGGGGGCGCGATGGGGTCCGAAGATTTGGGTACTTGCCTGGGCCGGAATAGCGCAGTTGGTAAGCGTCGGACTCGTATCCAAGGGTTGCGGTTCGAATCTCTCTCTCCGCCGGGCCGTTCGGTACAGGGGGATTTTTCCCTCGGAGTAACAGTAGTTCTGTCTCCATTCCCATACATCCTTCTAATGAGACTATAAACCGAGTTCCCGTGTGTGAACGCACACCCATAACACTTGCAGGCACACCACGTAAAAATCCCATCCACCAACATCGGAAGAAAAGGGGCCACTTTAGGAGCCGTTGTAGGGATGACACTTTACACATAGCAGGGCACCTTCCCCGAAGATGGAGTATGGCTGCCTTAATGGCGGGATAAAAAAAACGTCATACACAACACACACACCCACCCCTTTGTTTGGGTAGCTGGAGTAATACTTGCCTGTCCATATAGGGAGTGTCCACAGGATATCCAGCCTGCGTAAACGCAGGAGAAAAGAAGGTACATGCCTATACTAGCAGTAAACTTGGAGGTACAATACGGAAATCGCTTTGGATACATTGTGACAGACCTGGAAAGAAAAAGTAACCAGGAAGAATCGGACAATTTCATGGCACGCAGAAGGTAGAAGTTCAAGCCAAGTCAAGCAGGCACGAAGACTGTTGATGATCAAACAAATGGACTATGGTAACGTTATGATCGTAATGTAAACTCCGAGTCTAATCAAACTAACACAACAAATACATACATTGTTCATCCGTATTTAAATCATGTCATTATATAGGACTTCCTGCGGTTCGTCGCGGCTCCGCCCTTTTCGCGATAAAGTAATATGAAATACATCACCTACCTTCAATTTTTTTCACATTGTCATGAAATCCCTTTCCACACCCCAAATCCCTCCTTCTTGTGAATCGGCTTCGAAAAGCAGTCCACAATAAATCATTCATTAAGTCGTTCATTCCATTTATTCCTTCACACCCTCTCTCGCGCTCTCTCTCTCCCGCCCTTCTCTCGCTCCCGTCTCGGGTCCCCCCCCCCCCTGGCGTCTCACCCCTCTCACTCACGCTCGCTCTCGTCTCGTCTCTCTCCACTCTCCGCCCTCCTCGCCCCATCTCTTCTCTCTATTCCTCTCTCTCTCTCCCCCCATCTCATCGCAGCGTCTCTTCATCCATGCCGCTCTCTCTCTCTCTCTCTCTCCTCGCTCTCCTCTCTCCCTCCCTCCTCCATCTCTCTCTCCTCCCATCTCCGGGTCTCTCGCGCCTCTCCTCTCGTCGTCTCCCTCATCCTCACTTCTGCCGCCTCCCGCTTCTCTCCCCCTCTCTCGCCTCTCCCTCTCTCCTCTCTCTCTCTCTCCTCTCTCTGCTTGTGAATCGCTTTGAAAAAGCATTGCCACAATAAATCACCGGTCTTTCATTTTTTTCCGTCATTTACACACTCTCCTCTCTCTCTCTCCCCACGAGCTCCTCGCTCCTCTACCTCCGCCTCGCCCCCATCCTCTCTCTCTCTTCCGTCTTCTCTCTCGTCCCGCTCTCCTCTCTTCCTCTCTCTCTCCTCATCTCACTCCACATCTCTCTCTCCCTCCTCTCTCTCTCTCTCTCTTTTTTCCCAGTTAGATTTAGCAAAGACAAAATGTGGCCAGTCGTGTTATCTTCAGATGATTGAACGTGTAATTAAATCAGTTGCGGAAATTCATCGCAGCAACATTGAAAAAGTAGACAATGGAGGATAGGGAAATTTAAAATAAAGCATTATAAGATATCTGAATGAATATTACATTCAGCGCAAGTGGAAGAGATCAGTAAGATATCATTGCATCAATTGACACGAGTGGAAGGTGAGTTAGTCTTTTTTTTTTTTTTCTAATGTGCATTACTCCTGTGCGTGAGACATAAGGTAAATAT
The DNA here is from genome assembly GCA_018398815.1 of Conus ventricosus. Lineage (NCBI taxonomy): Eukaryota > Metazoa > Mollusca > Gastropoda > Neogastropoda > Conidae > Conus > Conus ventricosus. The sequence continues at coordinate 60,840,570 of CM031605.1, read as the reverse complement.
GTTATAATTTTTAGTTTGTTTTGAGAGTAATAACCGTGATTTTGGTGCACCTTAGAATGTATGTGTACTACAGTTGTTGGCCCGAGGAAAGGAAGAGGGAAATGTTATTGTCGTGACCTTCCCTCCCTTGTCAAAAGACCGGTTTGGGGTAATGACATAAAATATCAAAGTGTCAAAAGTCTCTCTCTCTCTCGCCTCTCAGCCTCTCAACCATCCTCTCCTCTCTCTCATCTCAGCCTTCCTCTCCAATCCTCAGCTCTCCTCCATCTCCCTCGGATGTCTCTCCTCTCTTCTCCTCTCCTCTCTCTCCCTCTCTCTCTCTTCCCTCCCTCCTCTCTCTCGTCTCTACCCAATACTACTGACGTTAACCAAACTAACAAGACCCTCATTCTCGCTGCCACTGTTGTTTTGTTACCCCCCGCCCCTCTCTCCATTGTTTTGTTTTGTATTTTTATTTCATTTAATTTCATCTTATTCCTCGTTCCACAAGCCGATCCACTGAAAGGAGACACACTAACCACCTATCTTTTGTTCTTTTGCGGACGGTCGTTCTCTAGTTCTTTTTCTTCTTTCGATTTCTTACAGCGTTCTGGAGTCCCTCCACACCGGTTCTGTCTTCTGGCTGCCCCAAAAACATCGAAACAACAAAGAAAGCAAAGCAACAAAAAAGCGCGAGAGAGAAGAGAGAGAGAAAGAGAGAGAGAGGGGGAAGAGAGAGGAAAGAGAGAGAAAGGCAGAGAGAGGGGAGTGAGGAGGAGAGAGAAGAAAGAGAGAGAGAAGAAGAGACAAGAGACAGATAGAGACGGGGCGAGAGAAAGAGAGAGAGACAGCCAGACAGACAGCCCAGACAGACAACAGACAGACGACAGACGAGAGGAGGACAGCGCCAGAGAGAGAGAAATAGAAAGATAGAGAGACAGACACAGACACAGAGACAGGCAGACAGACAAACGCTCTGACAGACGACAGAGGCAAAGTGTCGAAAATGTCTTTTAAAAAAAAAAAAGAAAGAAACACACACACAAAGTGACAAAGCACATCGATTGGCTAATGATTCCCCACATAGCTTGTGCCCAGTCCAAGCTGACTTTGCCTCTTTGCTTGGCTGGAGCCTGCGTGCAGGATTTGTGGCCCGCGTCTTGCTGAGGCAAACATGTACATTAATGGTGGGGGAACTGATGTATCGATTTCGGCCACTGCATCCTGTTCCCTGGGTTTGGGATCTGTGTCCATCGGAACTCTCAAGCTATGCGACAGATTTGCTTTCATTTCAACATCACTGCCCACCTCCCCTCCATCTGTCCGACTGTCCTGTCGGTCTTGTTCGATGGCGCTGGCTCTCTGTCGTCTGTCTGTCTGTCTGTCGTCTGTCTGTCTGTCTGTCTCTCTCTCCCTCTCTCATCTCCTTCTTCATCTCCCGTCTTCCTCTCCTGCCTCTTCTCATCTCCTCTTCCTCCCGTCCCCAGTCTCCTCGGGCTCACCCTCCTTCTCAGTCTCTCACTCTCGCCCCTCTCTCTCTGCTCTCTCTCCTGTTATGTGCGTGCGTGCGTGCGTGCGGCGTGTGTGTGTTTGTGTGTGAGTGTGTGTGTGTGTGTGTGTGTGTGTGTGTGGGTGGTGTGTGTGTGTGTGTGTGAGAGAGGCGTGTGTGTGTGCACCGAAGCGCGTGCAAAGCGAGTAGAACTGAGTCTATCTGTCACTACTCTGCCTGTGTCTTTCTACCTCTATCCTCTTAGTTCGTCTACGGGGTCTTTTCTGTCTCTGGTCGCGCTCGCTTTCTCGCTCTCTTCCTCTCCTCTCTCCTCCTCTCCTCTCACTTCTGTCTCTCTCCTCTCTCCGCTTCATCTCCCTTCCCTCTCTCCTCTCTCTCTCTCTCTGCTCTCTCTCGCTCCCTCGCGCCCATGTTTTACTTCTTGAATTTCGTTTTTTTACCATGATCTGCACCTATCTTTTTCTCTCTGGGATTCTTTCTGCGTCTTTGGTAGTTGCATGCTTTTTCTGTTTATTTGTTTCTGTCCTTCCTTCCTTCCTTCCTTCCTTCCCTTCCGTCCTTGGTCGTCCTATCTTCCTTCCTGCCTGCCCTTCCGTCCTTTTTTTCTCTCTTTTCTTCCTGAGGTTATTTATATATTTCTTCTTTTTCACTTTTTTTTTTTTTTCTCTTTCTTTATTTCTTTCCCTCTCTTGTTTACTTTGAGTCGACACAACGGTCCGCTAAAAGATGCTTCGTACACTAATGGCAAGTTAGTGGCCTGGCGTGTACGTTGACGAAGAAAAAAAAAAAAACTAACACGCCGCTTAAGACTTCACATCTTCTTTACATCAGATTAAGACTAACGCATTGCTGTACAAACCTTTGTTGTAAAACAATCCATAAAAGGAAGAAAATAATGATTTACATTATCCATCAGACGCTAATAATAGTGAAAGTAAAGGCACTGGAGAAGGTACCATGATGGGAACATCACATTAATGCCTCATGAACATAGACTGATTTATCTGTACAAAAGATTTGTTTGTGTATCCTTAACGCGTCGCTCTGTCTGTCTGTCTGTCTGTCTGTCTGTCTGTCGTCCTCTCTCTCTCTCCCTCTCTCTTCTCCCGTCCTGCCCTCTCTCTCCTCTCTCACTCTCTCCTCGCCATCTCTCTTTCTCCCACAATAACGGGGGGCCTGAACTCGGGGGGGGGGGGGGGGGTTGAACCCGCGCGATTCATCTCTCTCGCTCCTCAGCTCTCTCTCTCTCTCTCATCTCTCTTCCTCTTTCCCTCTTTGCTCTCTCTCTCCAGGATCCCCCCCCTCCCTTCCTCTCCCCCTCGCGTCCTCCTCTCCTCGTCTTTTCTCCCCTCTGTTTCTCCCGCCCCTCTTTCTCTCCTTTCTTCCGCCGCTTCTCCTCTCTCGTTCTCCCCCCTCGTCTCTCTCTGGCGCTCAGTCTCTCTCATCTCTCAATCCTCGCTCCCCTCTCTCCGTCCTCTCTCTCCGCTCTCTCTCTCTCCCCTAAAAAATAAACCCCCCCTTTTTTGTTTTTTTTTTCTCTTTCCCTCTCATCTCTCTTTTCTTTTTCTCAGTTTCTCTCCTTCCGGCTCTGTCTCTCTCCCTTCCCCATCATCTCTCTCGTCTCTCGCCATCTCCCCTTCCGCGTCTCTCCTTCTTCATCGCTGATCTCTCCTCGTCTTCCTCCGCCCTCTCTCTCTCCTCTCACTTCTCTCGTTTCGATTCTTTCTCCCACTCTCTCTCGTCTCTCTCGTTCTTCCCCGCCTCCTCTCGGGGGGGGGGGGCGTCGGGGGGGGGGGCTCGTCTCTCGTCGCCTTCTCATCTTCTCCTGCCCTCCCTCCCGTCTTCCATCTCGTTCTCCCTATCACCTCTCGTCTCTCTCTCCCTCGCCTCTCCTCTCTCATCTCCTCTTCTACTCTCTCTCTCCTCTGTCCTGTCATCACATTCCTTTGTTCTGTCTCTCTCTTTTTGCTCTGTTTCTACTCTTTATCTCTTTCTCTCATCTCATTTTTTTTCTTCCCAGCCTCTCTCTCTCTCCTCGCCTCTTGCTCTCTCTCCTCTCCATCCTCATCCTCTCACTCTCTCTTCTGCGTCCTCGCGCCTCCCTCTCTCCCCTCTTTTCGCCCTCTCTCCCTCCCGCCGAACTCTCTCCCCCTCAGCCCTCTCTCCTCTCCCTCGACTCATCGCTCTCTCTCCCTCCCTCTCCCTCACTCACTCTCACTCGCCTCTCTCTTGCCTCCTCTCCTTCCCCTCTTTCGTCTTCTCTCTCCCTCCCTTCTCCTCCCTCTCTCTCTCTCGGTCCCCCCTCCGCCTCCCCCCCTCCCCCCTCTCTCGCCGCTCTCATCGCTCGCGGCTCTCTCACTCCTCACTCTCATCCTCTCTCCTCCTCTCTCTCCTCTCTCACTACTGCGTCCGAAACACTAAATTCGTTATTTAGTATAATCCGCAGTAGGCTTTTGGCAGTAAGCTGACGTGTTCCATCCTCTCTCCTCTAGCCTGCTTTTTTTGCTTCGCCGTCGTCTTCCTTCCTTTCTTTCTCTCTCTATGTCCCTTTCTCTCTTTCTTCTCACAGTAAAAACTTTTTTTTTCTCGGGGGAGCTCGGATTGTTCTGGTCTTCTGTTAATGCGTGCGGAGAGGGGGGAATGTGAAGTTTGAAACAAACCAAACTAACACAACAATCAAACACATGTAGTTGTGTTCTTTGTTCGATGATTACTGTTATGTCATGTTGTATGTCTGAGCTTTAGGTTGTTCAAAACTTGGTCCGAGTAAGGGATGGAAGTCGCTGTATAAGCCAAAATTTTAGCACACACATTGTGTCAGATTTTAGGTGGTGGAGAGAGGACATTACAGACGTGTCTAGGCGCCTCAAAATATCTACATGTCCTTGGAAATACGTCAGGGTATTTGAGAAGACCACATTTGGTTGCAGTCCTGTAACGTCACTATCTTTGGTGCAAGTACCTGTCGCACAGCCCACCTACAATCTTCGTCTTCGCCGCTCTCCATCCTTCAATGTCTCTCCCCTCCTCCCTCTCCTCTCTCTCCTCTCTGCCGGTTACGTGCGTTGCGTGCGTGCGTGCGTAGCGTGCGTGCTGTGGACTGTGCCGAGTGTGTGTGGTTGGGTGTGTGTTGTGTGTGGGTGTGTGGTGTGTTGTGCGTGCGAGCTTGGCGCGCGCCACGCACATGCGCGCGCGTATATCCCTCTTCCTCTGTCAAACGCTCCAATATATGATAACATCCCCCTTTTCCGTACTTCAATATCTTTGTTTTTTGTCAGTCCTGCTCTGTCTCTTATCTATCTGTCTCCGTCTGTCTGTCTGTCTGTCTGGTTGTCTGTCTCTCGTCTCGTCGCTCTTATCACTCGTCTCTCGTCGTCTCTCTCCAATCTCTCTCCTCCCTCCCTCGACTCCTCTCTCCTCTCGTCTCTCCGTCGCTCTCCTCTCTCTCTCTCTCTCTCCCTCTCTCTCTCCATCCGACGCCGCGCGCGCGCCGAGTGGTGTGTGGGTGTGTGTGTGGTGGTGTGCGTGCGTGCTGCGTTGCGTGCGGGGCCGTGCGTGCGTGGCGTGCTGCGTGCGTGCGTATCTTAGCGTGCGTGCGTGCGTGTGTGTGTGTGTCCGAAGTGACGGGAGGGGGTGAGAGATTGGGGGCGCTTGAGTAGATGGGCTGATCTATCGGGGCGAAGAATTAGTCAAGTAGGGGGGGGGGGGGGGCAGGATTTCTCGGGTCGTTTGTCTCTTACCCTCTCGCCTTCACATTTATATCTGGACACTTCCACCAAGAATACTTCTGAAAATACTTTCGTTTTTATAAATCAACAAACATCTGGCCCAACTACTCTGAAGGGCAATAACGTGTGCGATGTCCGTTAGCAGCATGACGTGTCAGTAATAAACGATGGCCCTGCTTTCAAAATGTAGTATTCATATACGTTTGCACAGTTTGTAATTCCCTGTTTAAAATTGGGCAGTCAATATATATGATGGACAGAGAAATTTTTCCCTCACACCTAATCTATCGATGAGATAATTTTGTGTTCCATCTGTGTTTAAAACTGCTGTTTATTTGATACATGTACTGCTCTTAACATCTTGGGCAGGGAAGGTAGTTCAATGTACATCGTAGATATATCCTGTTATGTGTAACAGTTGTTCCTCCAATTTGCCATGCCTTTATAGGAACAATGTTGCCTGTCTCCTCTGTCTCTGTCTGCCCTGACACGTCCCTTTATTATCAGCACTATGCTACCGACAAATGGTGGGGGCTGACGCTTGAACTTGCTGCATGCCCATTCCCCACTTTTTCAAGTCACTCCCTCGTCGTTGTAAAACGGTCCTGCGTAGTGACTTCCTTTTTTTTTAAAAAAAAGGATGAAAATAATGAATTACATTATTCTACAGACGCTAAAATAGTGAAAGTAAAGGCACTGGAGAAGGTACCAATGATTGGGAACATCCATTAATTGCT
>CM031605.1:60831166-60834516 GCA_018398815.1 Conus ventricosus | reverse complement strand
CATGACATAGACTGATTATCTGTACAAGATTATGTTTGTGTTCTTACCGTCTCTGTCTGTCTGTCTGTCTGTCTGTCTGTCTGTCTGTCTCTCTCTCTCTCTCTCTCTCTCTCTCTCTCTCTCTCTCCCATCTCTCTTTCTTCCCCGACCCGATCATCTCTCTCTCTCTCTCTCTCTCTCTCTCTTTCTCTCTCTCTCTCTCTCTTTCTCTCTCTCTCTCTCTCTCTCTCTCTCTCTCTCTCTCTCTCTCTCTCTCTCTCTCTCTCTCTCTCTCCCACTTTTTGTTTTTTTTCTCTTCCCTCTCTCTCTTTCTTTTCTCTGTTTCTCTCTTCCGTCTCTTTCTCCTCCATCCCCATCATCTCTCTCTCTCTCTCTCTCTCTCTCTCTCTCTCTCTCTCTCTCTCTCTCTCTTCCTCTTCTTTCCGATTCTTTCTCCCATCTCTCTCTCTCTCTCTCTTTCTTCCCCGCCCTCTCTCTCTCTCTCTCTCTCTCTCTCTCTCTCTCTCTCTCTCTCTCTCTCTCTCTCTCCCCTCTCTCTGTCTGTCTCACATTCTTTTTTCTTTCTCTCTCTTTTCTCTGTTTCTCTCTTTATCTCTTTCTCTCATCTCTTTTTTTCTTCCCATCCTTTTCTCTCTCTCTCTCTCTCTCTTTTCTCTCTCTCTCTCTCTCTCTCTCTCTCTCTCTCTCTCTCTCTCTCTCTCTCTCTCCCTCCCCTCTCCCTCACTCACTCACTCTCTCTCTTTCTTTCTCTCTCTCCCTCTTTCTCTCTCCCTCCCTTCCTCTCTCTCTCTCTCTCTCCCTCCCTCCGCCTCCCCCCCCCCTCTCTCTCTCTCTCTCTCTCTCTCTCTCTCTCTCTCTCTCTCTCTCTCTCTCTTCTCTCTCTGCCTTCCGACACTAAATTCTTTATTTAGTATAATCCGCAGAAGGCTTGGCAGTAGCTGACGTGTTCCATCCTTTTCTCTCTAGCCTGCTTTTTTCTCTCCGTCTTCTTCTTTCCTTCTTTCTCTCTCTATGTCTTTCTCTCTTTCTTTCTCACAGTAAAAACTTTTTTTCTCCCTCGAGATTGTTCTGCTGTTAATGCGTTCGGAGAGGGTGGAATGTGAAGTTTGAAACAACCAAACAAACACACAATCAAACACATTGTAGTTGTTGTTCTTGTTCTTGTTACTGTTATGTCTGTTGTTGTCTGAGCTTTAGGTTTCAAACTGTCGAGGTAAGGGATGAAGTCGCTGTATAAGCCAAAATTTAGCACACACATTGTGTCAGATTTTAGGTGTGGAGAGAGGACATTACAGACGTGTCTGGGCGCTCAAAATAGTCTACATGTCTTGGAAATACGTCATGGGTTTTGAAGAATGACATTTGGTGCAGTCCTGTGACGTCACTATCTTTGGTTTCAAGTACATGCTCGCACTCCCTCCTACAATCTCTCTCTCTCTTCTCTCTCTCTCTCTCTCTCTCTCTCTCTCTCTGCGCGTACGTGCGTGCGTGCGTGCGTGCGTGCGTGCGTGCGTGTGTACGTGTGCGTGTGTGTGTGTGTGTGTGTGTGTGTGTGTGTGTGTGTGTGTGTGTGTGCGAGCTTGCGCGCGCACGCACATGCGCGCGCGTATATCCCTCTTCCTCTGTCAACGCTCCAAAGATATGATAACATCCCCCTTTTCCGTACTTCACTATCTTTGTTTTTGTCAGTCTCTCTGTCTCTTTATCTATCTGTCTCTGTCTGTCTGTCTGTCTGTCTGTTTGTCTGTCTCTCTCTCTCTCTCTTTCTCTCTCTCTCTCTCTCTCTCTCTCTCTCTCTCTCTCTCTCTCTCTCTCTCTCTCTCTCTCTCTCCGACGCGCGCGCGCGCGAGTGTGTGTGTGTGTGTGTGTGTGTGTGTGTGCGTGCGTGCGTGCGTGCGTGCGTGCGTGCGTGCGTGCGTGCGTGCGTGCGTGCGTGCGTGCGTGCGTGCGTGCGTGTGTGTGTGTGTGTCCGAATTGACTTATCCTTGGTTCGTTCTTCCACAAAGTGCAAGTACAGATTTCTCTGGTCGTTGTCTCTTACTCTCTCCTTCACATGTTAGAATCTGGACACTCCACCAAGAATATTTCTGAAAATACTTTCTTTTTTAAATCACAACAGTCTGCCCAACTCTGACTGGGCAATAACGTGTGCGATGTCCGTAACACATGACTGTGTCATATAAACGATGGTCCATGCTTTCAAAATGTAGTATTCATACTTTTCAGTTTGTAATTCCCTGTTAAAATTGGGCAGTCTAGTAGTATATGATGGACAGAGAAATTTTCCCTCACACCTAATATCAGGAGATAATTTTGTGTTCCATGTGTTTAACTGCTGTTTATTGATTACATGTGTTATACATCTTGGGCAGGAAGGTAGTTCATGTGACATCGTAGATATATTTCTGTTATGTGTACAGTTTTCCACCAGATTCCATGCCTTTAGCAATGTTGCCTGTCTGCCTCTGTCTCTGTCTGCCCTGACACGTCTTTATCAGCACTATTCTACCGACAATGGTTTGGGGCTGTCTGCTTGAACTTGCTGCATGCCCATTCCACTTTCAAGTCTCTCTTCCTCGTCGTTGTCAACGGGTCTGCGTAGTGACTTACATCTGTCTTGCAGATTGAACACGTTTACATGGTAGATGCCACGTACTGTTCTGTGGCACTTTATTTCCGATGCTTCAGTCTTCCTTTGCAAGTCTGCTCCTGCCAGAGTCCATGATTTGCATGAAGATGGATAACACCTCTACATACAAAAGACTTCGTAACAGCAAAAATTTAATTTCAAAAAAAAAAACAAAGCAAAAAAGATTTGAAAAAAAACGAACTGCAAAACCTTTAACACTTGAGTGTATGTATAACCCAACTGCATGCACAAGGCTTCTTTTAATGTTGAAATGAGATTTTATAAAAACTGAATGAAAAGCAATACTAAAACCTGTCTGTATGTTCTGCGTTTTTTCAGGGAAAACAGCTGATCATCACCACTCCTCTCCTGCCACTCGTCGCTGACCCCACTGCTTCACATACATCATGACGTTAGATCAGGCTGACCGCGAGGCGCTCCTGACGTCACTGCCTGTCCCTGAGGAGCTCTACTGACAATCTGAGTTTGGCCTGAAAGCGAAGTCCACTACAGGCGAGCTGGTCAGGTAAGATCTGTTGTAGTGGGCATCCGTGTGTGTGTGTGTGTGTGTGTGTGTGTGTGTGTGTGTGCGTGCGTGCGTGCGTGCGTGCGTGCGTGCGTGCGTGCGTGCGTGCGTGCGTGCGTGCGTGCGTGTGTGTGTGTGTGTGTGTGTGTGTCCGTCAGCAACATAACTCGTAAGAAAATTATGCAGATCATCATC
>CM031605.1:60818666-60826166 GCA_018398815.1 Conus ventricosus | reverse complement strand
AGTAATAATAATAATAAATAATGTATAGATTTTATATAGCGTAATTCTTGGGATCAACTCATTGCGCTCAACACACACTCAAACACTCGCACTAACATGTGTTCACACACACACACACACTCACACACACAACACACACACCACACACACACACACACACACCACACACACACACACACACACACACACACCTACCGACACAGGCGCACTTATCAAGTTCATCGGTTCAAGCGTAAACAATACAGTTTTGCATGCAGTACATATAAAGTCAGATCAGAATAATAGACACAGCATTAATGGTTTAAGAAGGCTTTCCTAAAGAAGTATGTTTTTAACTCTGACTTGAATTTAGATAATGTAGGCAGGTCACGTAAGCTGTCAGGAAGAGAATTCCAAAGAGTGGGCGCACTAAAGCTAAATGCTCTCTCACCGACTGTCTTCAACGAGCGCCTAGGAATTTTCAGAAGTTTTGAGAAGATGATCGAAGAGACCGAGAAGTTTGATAGGTGGACAGAGAAGCAGAAAGATACTGTGGGAGTGTCCCATCAAAGTAACGATAGGCAAAGACTGCAATTTTGAACTGCCATCGATATTTGATGGGAAGCCAGTGGAGTTCACGCAACAAAGGTGTAATATGCTCGTTTTTACGCTTTTTGAGCACAAGCCGAGCTGCACAGTTCTGCACCCTTTGTAATCGTGCAAGCTGTTCTGAAGGAAGTCCTGCTAACACAGAGTTACAGTAGTCTACTCGGGACATTACCATGGCGGTGATGAGTCTGATTGTTGCCTGTGTGGAGAGGTAAGACCGGATAGAAGCAATACGTCGCAGTTCCAAGAAGCATGCACGACAAACATTCGATATTTGGTTCTGCATAGAGAACGTTTGATCAATGCTGACACCTAAATATTTCACTGACTCTTTGAATGGTAAAACAACACCATCAATTTCTGTCGACTCAGCTTTAACCATCTTGACACGAGAGGAGGTACCAACAGCCATGATCTCGGTTTTGTCACTATTCAGCTTGAGTTTGTTGCTGGTCATCCAGACTTTTACGTCCTAAAACATGCGGTAATATTTGATTGAGCACCTTGAAAATCGCTGGTGGTTGCGCTCTTAGAGAGTTCAGTGTCATCTGCGAATTTGTGGAAGTCACAGCCATGGGCAGAAATAACGTCAGATAAGGGCTGAGAATAAAGGGTAAAAAGAACTGGTCCAAGGACAGAGCCCTGGGGAACACCATACAGAAGAGGAGAAGGGGATGATTCAGCACCATTAACGATTACCGTCTGTGTCCTGTCAGAAAGGTATGATGTGAACCATTTGAGAACCATATAGTCAAATCCAAAAGTAACCTTGGGTCTCTTGAGTAGGATAGAGTGGTCAAGAGTATCAAAAGCAGCACTGAGGTCAAGCAATGCTAGAAGGGAGACCAGTTTATCGTCTGATTTACAAAGCAGGCAGTCTAAGACACTCAGAACTGCAGTCTCTGTGCTGTGGTTTTTCCTATAAGCGGACTGACACACTTCCAGGAGACCATTATCTGACAAATGGGATTGGAGCTACTTCAAGACAACACGTTCAAGGATTTTAGAAAGAAATGGAAGATTCGATACTGGTCTAAAATTCTTCATATCATTTGCGTCAAGACCATTTTTCTTCAAAAAGGTGTGACAACAGCATGTTTGAACTGTGGAGGGACACAACCAGATGCGAGAGATTTGTTCACAATGGACGTAATCAAGGGCACCAGATGTGAGGCACACTGTTTCATGAGGGGAGTGGGGATAGAGTCAAGGATACAACTTTTACCAGGAGAATGAGCAATCAAATCAAAAATCTGCTTTTCACTAACAGGTTCAAAACAGGAAAACAAAGGTCCATCATACAAATCAAAAAGAGCAGACCGGCATGAATCAGAGTCAAGATTGTCTCCAATACGCTTTATCTTCTCGGAAAAGAAATCACTGAATTGCTGTGGGAGATTTGAAGCCGGTATATTGCAAGGAAATGATAATGTTTTTGTTTTCCCAAGTAGAGTATTTGACAGTGAAAACAGTTGTTTTGACGAAGTACATGAATTAATTTTGTCACCATAATAAGATTGCTTGGCATCTTCAAGACACTGTCCTGCTTTGCATCTGTCAGCGGCAAATATCTGCCGGTGAACCACAAGGCGAGTCTTTCTCCACCGTCGCTCAGCACGACGGCGTTGACGGCGTGCTGCCCTCACATCCTCAGAACAACCATGGGGCAGAGGGGCGATCAGTGACACACCTGGTCACTGCAGGGGCATGATGGTCGAGTATCTTTAAGAGGCCATTGTTGAAAGCACTGACCAGCTCCACAACGTCGGAATTGCAGTGCTGTGTACACTGCAGATCAGCAAATGTCCTGACATCTTTGTCAAAACCAGTAGCAGACAAAGCCTTCACGTTCCTGGATGTCACAAGGCGTTTACGGGGAGGAGGCTTGGTGAGTGACATACGACAGACAACGAGATGGTGGTCGGAAAGACCAGCACAGTCACGTACATCAGACACTGACAGGAGACAGTTATCACTGTCACCAACCACCCAGTCAAGAATGTGTCCATGTTTATGTGTTGGGACCTGAACAAACTGTGATAAGTTGCGGTCGTTCAAAAGCGTTTTCAGTTGTTTAACTTGGTTATCACAACAGTCATCGAAGTGAAAATTAAAGTCCCCAATGAAAGACACGTCATGGCGAGAATCAGCATAAGAAGCTAAAAGCTCAGGAAATTCGCAGAGAAAAGTAGAGTTACACAGTTTGTTGGACTTACTTGGCGGCCGCCGGTATAAACACACCAAGGAAGCAGTAGCAGTAGGTGACTGTATTTTCAACTCAACACACTCAAAAGAAGCACGATTTCGTCTTGTAAAAGAAATACAGTCAGACAGTGATTTGCGTACAATGACACCTAGACCACCTCCTCTGGAACCAAGGTGAGGAAATGAATGGAAAACGGAGTCCGGAGGAGTCATAGTCTGTATGTAGGCCTCATCACCATGAGGATAGAGCCAAGTCTCTGTCAGAACGAAGATATCTGTTTTTAAATCAACTACAGTCTCGTGGATTTCGGCAGCCACATTGCGACATGACTGACAGTTCAGAAGCAGTACCGTTAGTGTTTGTTTGCTGCCTGTCCTTTTGCGTGGATATCTTTTCCTCGGCAAACCCACACCAATCTTCAACAAACGAAGACGAGAGGTAAGCTCCGAAGTCAGACGGGCAGGCGTTATTTGGAGCAGTTGAGCGCGACTGTAATGGAGTGAAGCATGATCACATCGCTCATCTTGAACTGACGCGAATACAGGTTGACTGACACACTGCATAGGCGAGTTTAATGGCGGCAACACACAGTTCAAATTTGAAAGCCTGGAAGAGAGAATCGCGCACAGCACGAGCAATCGAAAGCAGAAATGGGCATAAAATACCCACCACACGAAAGCGTCCCACATTACGACGTTGCACATAAACTTTCACATCAAAACACTCGTTCAATCCATCAGAATGAAGCATTCAAACGCAGAGGCTTTGACCACTCGAACTTCAACAGCAAGCGGCCATAACTCTCAGTCAAACAAAGACACGGACGAACAGTATAAAGTACTGGTAACATTGGTTCGATTGGTACGAAACGAAATCTCAGATGAAGCAGGGAACAGTGAACATGTTCGGGAGCAAGAGTTGCCTTACTTGTTTATTGTTTGTTGTCTTCTGTTCCCTGCCTCATTTGAGATTTTTCTTTTGTGTGTGTGTGTGTGTGTGTGTGTGTGTGTGTGTTCTCGAGTCTTTGACAGATGTTGGGATGATGGCCTCCCCCCCCCCCCCTCTCTCTCTCTCTCTCTCTCTCTCTCCTCTCTCTCTCTCTCTCTCTCTCTCTCTCTCTCTCTCTTGAACACTCAAAATTTCATCTGTCTGTTAAATTGCTTTTTCATTCATTTATTCGTTTAACCATCTCCCTCTTTCTCTCTCTCTCTCTCTCTCTCTCTCTCTCTCTCTCTCTCTCTCTCTCTCTCTCTCTCTCTCTCTCTCTCTCTCTCTCTCTCTCTTGAACACTCAAAATTTCATCTATGTGTTAGATTGCTTTTTTTTTAAATTCATTTAGTCGTTTAACCATGAAATGCATAGTGAAATTTACAGCATTGATTATGTATTGTGTTAATTGAAAGCTTGAAAACACAAAAACAGTACCACTATAACAACAACAAAAACGCTATACGTCTTTGCACACATAATTATTACATATTCTCTCTGTCTCTCAGTCTCTCTCTCTCTCTCTCTCTCTCTCTCTCTCTCTCTTCTCTCTCTCTCTCTCTCTACAGTTATGAAAATATATATAACGACACTCTATATTTACACACTGCAACATCTGTGCTAGATTAAGTTGTTTCCACATCATTATCAAGCAGTGCAGTTAAACCAAATTGAAAAACGAAAAACAAAATAGCTGGGCACAAGCTAAAAACCTCACAACTCCCCACTCTCACAATCATCTAGCAGAACTAAATGGCACCATGAAGAGGGGAAATAGAAACTACTCAGAAAAAGAAGGTAGATTAAGTCGTCGCGTGCAGTGTCATATTGCACAGTATTATGTCTGGCACACTGCTCACGCTGTGTGGCTCAGTGTGAGTTGCACGTGCTGGAGGTTGCATGATGCATGGCCTACACGCATCAACAGCGACCTGAACCTCTCCAGTTTCTGTTGACCAACTGGGTTTTCTCCTTTCCTCTCGCTCTTGAGGTATGATAGAATCGCGTGAAAGTCGCCAACAAATTTTGCTATGACTCGCCTCACCGTAGCCCCAACCTTTGCCTTCCTCATCCATCAATCCCTCTCCAATCCTTTTTCCCACCTCCTTTCTGCTCAAGCCTTTCTACCCATCCCCTCGACCGACTTCCTGTTGTTGCTTTTGTTTGTTGGTTTCTTTGGCCTTTTTTTTTAAATAAGATTTTTATGTGACTTTAATTGCTAAGCTCAGGAGAAGGATACAATTCCTGGGAGTGTATTTTTAAAGAGTTTATTATTATTATTATTATTATTATTATTATTATTATATTATTATTATTATTTTCAGCTCCAGTTTTGGGGGCTTTAGTTTCCTGAGGTAAAAGTTAGCCATGATGAGAAAGAGCCTTTAATTTTTTTCTCTTGCATTCTCTTTCCTGTTTTATCATGTTTGATTTTTTTCTAGGGTATGACAATCAAAAGATGAGTGAAACGACATTCGAATTGGCAATAGTAAAAAACGTTCACCAAAAGCAAGAAAGGTTAATCACTAATTAAGAACGTTCGCCTAAAACAAGAAACATTACAGGAAATTAACAAGATGCTAAGCATATAAACCTACTCCCAGTTTATCTTGAATACAAGTACTTTCTGAGATATTCCATAAAGAAGAAAAACCGTTTTGGGCCGTTATAGCCGTTAGTAACGGCTATTCTGGTCAAATAAAACGTCAAGCACCATTGGTGACCCGTAATGAACATATGTACAAATTTTCAGAAAGATCAGCCCAAGCCCAGACGTTTTGTCTGGAGCGAGTGGAAAACATTTTGACCATGGACTGAAACACAGACAGACACACAGACAGCATTTCTTTGTTCCCATTGTAAAGTACTCCCTGTTCTATAAGAACTGGGAGTACAAAAACAGCTGACATAATATTGGCATTTTTGTGATCCTAGGGTTTATGGCCCTTTTTTCGAAACCAACCAGACAGAAGTATTGCTTCTTTTCATTAAATGTTAAGATGGAATATTCAAATACATGCCAGTTGTGTTTCTTTACTTCTATTGTACATTTAGGAGGCTTTGTAATTCAGGTGACGTTACGTGTGTGTGGAAAAGTCGCACTTGAAGGCGAATGAATGTCAAACGTAGTGCAGTGAAGGAGGAGGCTAAACCCTGAGATTTGTTGGCAATTTCACTGTCCATGTTACGATGATGTTTTTCTGTATTTATTTGGAGTTAGATGGAACCCTTCACACTTCCACTCTTCTGGGATGGTTGTTTGATGTAAATATGAAGCCTGTATGCATTCTACCTACAGAATAGATAGTAGATTAATGCGAAATTAATATAAACGTTGTTATGCTCGTAAGTTTTACTTTGTGCCTGTGTACACGTACATCTCTCTCTCTCTCTCTCTCTCTCTCTCTCTCTCTCTCTCTCTCTCTCTCTCTTTCTTTCTCTCTCTCTCACGCGCGTGCGCACGCACAAAAAGAGAGAAATAGACCGACAATCAGGGACAGATATGGAGAGAGAGAGAGACAGACAGAAAGAGACCAAAAGCAGAGAGGCACCAATGATCAGTTCGTTGTAAAGCCTTTTGGGGAAAAAAACTGCTCTGTTGCAGTTACCAATTCATATTTGTACTGGTGCATATCCAAACTGCAACTTTCCCTGGAGCAAGTGCTGATCGCACTCAATCCGCATTTCTGCACCGTGATGTATGTATGCATGTACGCATGCAAGCATGCAAGTAGAGTACCTCGCACTGTACGCATCACTGGAGGCTCTAACACACAAAGCTGAACGCACCTGCAAGGGCATGGGACTTTCAAAGACAGGCATAGACGTTGGTGTGCCAATCTGATTACCTAAGCGGATTGTCCTGGGTGATCTCAGCAGCAGCAAATGCACAGCGAGTAGAGCTCAGAAACACGACGTGGGATGAGACCAGCACTGCCTTTTCACGCTTTTTTTCTTCTTCGTGCAGCACGGTTTGTGTGTGTGTGTGTGTGTGTGGTGTGTGTGTGTGTGTGTGTGTGTGTGTGTTTGTGTGTGTGTGTTTGTTTTGGGGTTGTTTTTTTTTTAAAAACCAAGCGTTGATATTCAGGCAATGATGAACAGTAGAAATATTTTTCATAGCCCATTGTTTCTTGTAAAGACAAAACGTGAAATCACTTTTTACTTCGTGTGTTGTTCTGCAAACTGTGTAGTTACCTTCAGATTGGGGATGCGGGTGAAGTGGGGAAAAGCTGTTTAATTGCTTGAGCCGTTCTGTGCATAAAAACCATGTTTGGCCAGAACTAAGTACGAAAACGTTGTACACATGTGCCGTTCAGCCAGCCTTGACCATTTTCATGTAGAAAAAGAAGTAGAAGTACATTTTACAACATGAGACATTTTCCTCATTCTAACCACCTTAAAGCAGGAAAAGAAGCAAACAATAATGTGTACTGTACGTTTTCCTTTGCTTACCATATCAGATCTCCAGTATGTAAAAAAAAAAGGTAGAAATATTTAAGGTAAGAGAGATGTATAGAAAAAACAACATGTCATTTTGAGTTTGACAATGAAAATGACATAAATCAAATGAAAACAATGTTAAAATCCGACCGTACCCCCCCCCCCCCCCCCCCCTCCCTCGCCCCCTCCCTATAGGAAGTCAGGTGTGTAACTGCCCCAGTGCAAGAGTTGGCCCGTTCATCCTGAGAAGATTCTCCAGGGTTATGAACACTGGTTTT
>CM031605.1:60808666-60813666 GCA_018398815.1 Conus ventricosus | reverse complement strand
TAGATTGTTTCACGTTGTCCATGGAAACAAAAATAAAAGAATTGGTGAAACTACATTCGAGTCGGTAATAATTTTGAAAGTTCATAGAAACCAAGAACAAGTCAGCACAATTGAAGGCAATCAAGATGATTGTCACAGTGTGGAAATGGCTTTTAGCAGCAGCAGGTTTTCCATTATGACAGGCTGGCTGTCATAGTTTTCTATTATCGACACAGGTGGCAGTAATTGGTCACCTCAGCATGTTGGTGCCTGAGAGGGGCATTACAAGCGTGGCTCATCAAGACAATTAGTGTATAGGATTCACAGGAGATAGATGAAGTACTCTTCTATATTGTTGTTCCACGCTTAAATAGACTGAAATGATTAATTTTGATAACGTGTCTCGATGAGTCTGTCTAGAAGTTAAGTATGGCTTACATATGCTTTTTTTTCTTATGTGGATCACGCACATTAATGAGAAACTGTGGTAAAGTGAAGAAAGGACAGGGGAGGATGGGTGGATGAAATGAGAGAGAGAGAAAGAGAGAGAGAGGGAGGGAGGGAGAGAGTGAGAGACAGAGAGGGAGGAGAGAGCAGTTAGGGAGAGACGTGTGTGGAAGAGTGGAGATGATACAATGTATGAAGTTCCATGGTCATCCTGCCATTCTGTTCCTTACCTTTCTCTCCTGAGACTGGAGAGTTATGCACTGTTACTGTTGATACCGGACTGACTGTAAGTAATAACGAGACAGGGATGACAAACGACACCAGCATGAGACTACTGACGTTGAAAGCAGCTGGCTATACAGCTGTAATGACATTTCTTGAATTAAAAGGACGGGAAATGAAACACACACACTCACACACACACACACGCGCGCGCGCGCGCGCGCACGCACGCACGCACGCACACGCGCACGCACGCACGCACGCGCGCACGCACGCACGCACGCACACACACACACACACACTTCATAAGGGATGAAACAGATTTTCTTAAGTTTATTTTGTGCTTAGAAAATTGAAAGGCTGTGTAAATCGAATCAAAACAGCTCTAAAAACCCATCTGCTTCATTGTAATTTACAAGAATTGGCCATTTCGTCCAGAGAGGACTATGCAGGTGTACAGGAACAAGAATTCTGACAACATAAATGAGCCTTGAACAGCGAAAACGATGAGCAGTGGCAGTTATCTCCCATTTTCTAGCTTAAAGGCCTACAGTCTGTGCTGTGTGATACTAACGATACCAGTGTCTATGCGCGCCAGTCATAATTACCTGTTTCAATAGTCATCAACATTATTTTCATGGCGATCACCATATCTGGCGATAAATTATTCAAAAAAAAAAAAAGGGCATCGAATATTACCAAAGCAGCTATGAGTTCTAGCGATTTTTTTTTCTGGCCTGAAAACACTAATAATTACTATTTCTGTGAAATTTTGAAAAACACATTACTGAGTTCACCAAGAAAACGGTTCTTATTGCTGTCTTTTGAAGCCAGCAGGATCCATAGCTCACAACGCTCGATTCCGTCAAAGAATTGGGTCAGACGTGACATCCACTCAGGTAGCGACGATGATGCCACACCTGTAACTGACGACCTGTCTGTCTGTCTCTGTTTGAAGGGGTTGCCGTGGTGCTTTGTTCAGCCGAGTGTGTGAGAATGGATGGCCGCCCTGGAGGCAGAATTCCCTGTGGTGCTTGCTGATGAGTATGGGAGATTATTACTGTCAAAATGTGTATGTTGTTGGTTTCTCGGTAGAAAGAATATTTTCTTCTTGGAAAAAAACAAAATCGTTATCATGGAGTCTCGTTGCCGCTTTATAAATTTTTTAAGTCATGCCAATCACTTGCATGTGTTGGGTGTTCGAGGTGTAAGACAATGGTCAAGTTGTTGTTTGTTGTTGTTGTTATTGTTGTTGTTGTTGTTTTGTTGTTGTTGTTGTTGTTGTTGTTGTTGACGTTGTTGTTGTTTTCGTCATCGTCGCCAATGAGTATGGGACATGTTAGTGTCAAAAAGTGTATATTGTTATTTTCTCCCTAGACAGATTATTTTCCTCTTGACCCCCCCCCCTCCCCCCACCCCCCAATCGTCTCATTATCCTTTGTAAAATGTGACATTTATACCAATCGTTGCACGTGTAAGGTGTTTGGGGATGAGATGTCAAGTTGTTGTTTTGTTGTTGTTCTTGTTGTTGTTGTTGTTGGGGTGTTGTTGTTGCTGTTGTTCTCATCAACGTCACCTTCGTTATTGTTGTTGTCATCGTCGTCGTCGTTGTTTCTGCTGTTGTTGTTGTTGTTGTTGTTGTTGTTGCTGTTGCCGTCGTCGTCATTGTTATTGTTGTTGCTGTTTCTGTTTGTATTTGTGTGTTTTGTTGACGTTTGGTTTGGTTTCGATTGGTTTGGTTTGATTTGGTTTGAATTGGTTTGGTTTGGTTTTGTTTTTGTTTATTTGCGTATCTATTTGTTTCAGGGATTGTTTTAGTGGGGTGGGGTGGGGGGTAACTGTTTGTTTTTACTTTATCGCTCTGCTTGTCTGCTTTTGTTGCGTCTCCTTAGCCAGTGCTCTCTTCTGGATATAACGCATTGGGTCTTTAAGCCGTTTGTATGGGTGGCTGGCTGGCTGTCTATCTGAATGGGTATATGTATGTATGACTGTCGGCTTGTATGTATGTCTGTTTTGCATGCATGCATGCACGTATGCATGTTTGTATGCATATATGTATTATGTATGTTTTTTTATGAATCTCTGTCTCTCTGTCTCTCTGTCTCTGTTTTCTCTCTCTCTCTTTTCTCTCTCTCTCTCTCTTTTCTCTCTCCCCCTTCAGTTCATGTTGTTTACAATCCAGCCAATCAGGGAAAAGGCCACATCGGGGCTGTCGCCCCGTCAGAGTCAATTTCCTTAAGCTCATTGTGGATCATCGACATATGACGTTGGTCCTAGGTGTGGAATGCTGCTTGGCATTCAATTTCTTTATTTCTTTTTTTCTCACTTCAAGTAAAACGAAGTTTCTCTCTGCTCCTGCTTCTTCTTCTTCTTCTTCTTCTTCTTCTTCTTCTTCTTCTTCTTCTTTTCTTTCTTTCTTTCTGCGTACGCAGGCTGATACTCCTGCGGACACTCCCTGTATAGCAAGGGAGTGGAGTTTTGTGTGTATGACCCTTTTTATCCCGCCATTAAGGCAGCCATAAATCCATCTTCGGGGAACTTCTTCTTCTTCTTCTTCTTCTTCTTCTTTCTTTTCTTCTTCTTCTATCTCTCCTTCTTCTTCTTCTTCTTCTTCTTCTTCTTCTTCTTCTTCTTCTTCTTCCCAATATTTTCCTCTTCTTTCCCTTATCCATTCTCTCTCATTCTTTCTTCTTCTTCTTCTTTTCTTCTTTTTCTTTTCTCTCTTCTTCTCTTCCCCCCTTTTCTTTTTCTCCTTCTCTTTTCTTTCTCTCTTTCCTCTTCTTCTCTCTCTCTCTCTCTCCTCTCTTTCTCTCTTCTCTTCTCTTTTTCTCTCTCTCGCTTCTTCTTCTTTCTTTCTTTTCTCTCCCTTCTTTCTCTCTTTCTCTCTCTCTCTTTCTTCTCTCTCTCCTTCTTCCTCTCTCTCCTCTCTCTCTCTCTCTTTCTCTTCGTCTTCTTTTTTCTTTTTCTTCTTCTTCTCCTTCTTTTCTTCTCTTCTTTTCTTTCTCTCCTCTCTATCTTTTCTTCTTTCTTCTTCTTTTTCTTCTTCTTTTCTTCTTCTTCTTTTCTTCTTTTTCTTCTTCTCTTTTCTTCTCTTCTTCTTCTTCTCTCTCTCTCTCTCTCTCTCTCTCTCTTCTCTCTTCTTCTCTTCCTCTTCTTTCTTCCCTTCTTCTTCTTCTTTCTTTCTTTCTTCTTCTTCTTCTTCTTCTTCTTTCTATCTCTCTTCTCTCTCTCTCTCTCTCTCCTCTCTCTCTTCTTTTCTCTCTCTCTCTTCTCTCCTTTTCTTCTTCTTCTTTTTCTTCTTCTTCCTCTTCTTCTTCTTCTTCTTCTTTTCTTCTTCCCAGTTTTTTTCTTCCGATTTTCTTTCTCTTCTTCTTCTTCTTCTTTTTTCTTCTTCTTCTTCTTCTCTTTTTCCCGGGGTCTTTTTCCAATTTTCTTCCAAATCTTTTCGAGTCTTCTCTTCTTTCCCCTCTCTCTCCCTTTCCCTCCCTTTCTTCTTTTTTTCTTTTTTTCTTCTTTTCTTTTTCCGAGTTTTTTCCCGAGTTTTTCCGAGTCTTCTTCTTTTTTTCCGATTTTTCTTCCGAGTCTTCTTTTCTTCTTCTTCCCACTCCTCTCCTTTTTCCCTCTTTTTACTTACTTCTTCTTTTCTTCATCTTTTTCTTCTTTTTCTTTTTCTTTTTTCTTCTTCTTCTCTCTCTCTCTCTTTTTTCTCCTCTTTTTCTCTCTCTCTTCCTCTCTCTCCTCTCTCTTCTCTCTTCTTATGCTATTCACAAAAATACGTATATATTAAAATACAAAAACACGTCACAAAGATGATGCTCATCCCAACATCGTTATCAATAGACAATTAATAAAGTTTGCCAAAAATCATACAAATAATCAATCCCCCTAATCTTCATTAATTGTCAAAACACTTTTCAAAACCACAACACACCACACCACCACACACACAACAACACACACACCACACACACACTAAGAGAGAGAGAGGAGGAAAAGGGGAGAGGAAGAGAAGAGAGAGAGGAGAGAAATAAACACAGAGAGAGGGGGAGAGAGAAAGACAGAGGGGGGGAGAGCGAGAAAGAGCGAGAAAAAGAGAGCGAGAAAGAGAGAGTGAAGGGGAAAGACAGACAGACAGACAGACAGACAGACAGACAGACAGACAGACAGGCAAGCAGACAGACAGAGAGTACTCAAACATTCTCTGTCTGGCAAGAAGGTTCAGGGAGGGTGACTAGAGTCCATACATTAGTTTCTCTATGTCAGACACTGGACAGGTGGGGGCTCATTAGTACAGAGACTTTCCCACCCCCTCACCCCGCCCCCTGCTTCGTCTACCCTCCAGCCCTCCCTCA
>CM031605.1:60762067-60802067 GCA_018398815.1 Conus ventricosus | reverse complement strand
CAGTTTCAGTTTCAGTTTTCATCAGAAGGCGTCACTGCCGCGGACATGTCTGTTTATACGCTTCACCACATTCCACTAAGTTTTGAGACCACGGGGAGGTTCACGCTTAGCCTGAAGCAGGCGGGGGGTCGTGTTTCTGTTTCTTCCGCAGTGAACGCATCTTGCATGTGACCGGTTTTTTGACAGGCCGTCGGTGCTTTGTCAGTGTCATTCTGCTTGCCTTGGCTAGCTTTCGTGATTTACTGAAAAAAAAGAGAAGAAAAAAAAGTTTTTTTTCTCGGGTGTGTTTGGTGAAGAGATCTTTGAACTGGTGCAGAGTGCTTTGACTGTTGTGTGACAATTTCTCTAGGAATACTGTGATGCGGAGTGTGCTATGACTTCAACCATCTCGAAATATCTTGCTTCCAAGGTGGTCTGGGGGGGGGGGGGCCAGCAAAAGGAAATCTTCCTCTACTTCTGATCAGAGTTCAAGTCCAACTGAAACGCTCTCTTCCTAACGGAGAAGAAGCAAGAAAGGAAAGAAAGAAGAAACTAAGAACCTGTCAGTGAACATAGTGAAAAATAGTGACAGCAGCAGTGTTGAAATGGAGGAACTGGAAAAGCTGAGGTTGGATTCATTTGACCAAAAGTTGGGGTTAGTATGCATTGAAAGAAGACCATTCAGTCTTTGTGAAAGATGTAGATTGTCGGAAACGGGACAACGCTAACCATGTCGGATGTGTTGAGAGAGCAACCTCTTCGTCCCTACAGCGGGAGAGAGGGATAAAGCGTTTGGTGATGTACAGCAGTGAAGAAGGACAAACTTCTTCGCTCCCAGCTGGAGTCAACCGAGGGGAAGACGAAGGTGCTGCAGGTCTACGACCAATGCGGATGGTGCAGCACGGCCGCCAGTGGAACATCCGGATCACGGCACTTATGGAAGGCCCAGCGGCCAATGAGTGGAGACCGTTTCCCACTGCATTCTCATGAAGTGACGTGGACGTGATACAACGGAACGTAGGGGGGACGGTCCAGACGGCGCGTGGAGATGGCCCCCAACCGTGCGGGAAGATCCCGGACAGCCACAGGGAGGAGCACAACCAGACCCAGGCCCCATTCCTGCTGAGATATTTTCTCCCGGCAGAAGAATCGGAGGTTTTACAGAAAAGGAGGAAAGCTTAAACTGGACGGGTAGTTCTATAAGTGAAGACTGACGGTGGCTAATACAGACTCTTGAAACAAGCCTCCAGCCACTCGGCAACATGTCGGCTTGGTCAAGCCATGGGACGATTTTGTGAAAACTGAAAAAAGGGCAAGAGGTGCATCTCACTGTCGGTGTGCGGCGGTTGATCAGCAGAATCAGTCGGAAATGGGCCTTGAGATACTGAGCGTAGGGCGCGCGCGCGCACATATCCATGCTGTGCTCGGGAGCGGACTTTGGAGGGAGAAGAAGTGTGCTGGTGGGGTGTGCTGATAAACGTGTGATGCGGGGGGACCATTGGGGGGTCTGTGGTGGGACAGTTGGGTTGAGAGTTGAGTTGGATGGCTTATGAATGTTTTTGGAATAGCTCACTTGGAGGGAAAGGAAAAGGGAAAAGGTATTTGTTCTGCGCGCTCACACACACCACACGCTCCTTTTTTCTCGGCCCTCTTCTTTATCCCTCTCGGCTTTCTCCCTCTCGCTCTCTCGGAGCGCTCGTGGCTGCGTATCGCGGCATGGTTATGTATATGTACTTGTATGTGTGTGTGTGTGTGTGTGGTGTGTGTGTGGTGAATGTGTCTATGTGCGTGTGTGTGTGTGTGGTGTGTGTGTGTGTGTGTGTGTGTGTGTGCTTGCGGGCTTGCGGGGGACAGCATACAATTTCAGTGTCAGAGCCAGCTCTTTTTCTGGAAGAGTGGTTGTTACTGTTTTGCCATTTGCTTTCCGTCTTCACTCCTCCTGGTTCCTAGTCTCCTTTGGCCACTTGTCGTTTTTTTGGGTCGGGGCGGGGCTTTGGGGGGCAGTTCTCCTTTGGCCCCTATCTTTTGTTGGATCGGGAGGGGAGGGGGGGGGGCGGGGGGGGGGGGGGGCTTTGGGGAAAGTTGCGTTCTCTCTCCGAATGCTTGTAATTATAAATATAGAGTCTATCGTTTATTTAATGTTCAAATGTGAAATTGTGTTGGATCATCTAAATTGAATGTTTGGTGTGCATTCTAAAAAACATTCGTGGTTTGGTTTGAATATTTTTGACGTCCCCTTGCTCAGTGAATTCAGATAATATGTGGTGAGATGATATTGGTTAAATTTTGCTAGATTGAAGATTTGTTGTGTATGATGTGGTGTCTGCTTAGTTGATTGTTTGTTTTTCAGTGGTGAAATACTTGAAGATTTTGCTCCCTAGATCGAGGTTTCTTTTGTGATGTTTTATCTGAAACGGGTGGATCCCAGTGTCAACATTAATTGAAGACGTACATTTACTGGATTTCCGTCGGACAGATACACCCAGCGCATGTGCGGGTGTGCGGGTGTGCGCGCGCCGTTAGTGCGTGTGGGCTGTGCGGCTCGCGTGTGCGGCGCGGTGTGCAGAGCCGCCCGCATCGGAGCACATGGCGCGTCGGTGCGGTATCGTTTCGCATGGCATTTGCATTTTATGTATACAAGTTCCAGGCAGGTTCTTTCTTGACGCTGAATGAACGCATTTTTACTGTTCTCTTGTGCCCATGCGACATGATTGTTGTAAGTTATGGAATGGCAGATTTTATTTCCGACATAGAACGGTTGTTTTTCCACTGTATGTTATGTCTTAAAATGGGTTCATTTTTGAGTTTAAAAAAAAGGGAAGAGGAAGGCGGGGGGGGGGGGCGGGGGGGAAGTTGTCGACTATTTTGTACAATATGGTTTATGATATGAACATTGTGGTTGTATATGTAGTGTGCGTTTGTTGGAGAGCGCGCGTGCTCGTAGCGTGCGCGCGGGGACGTATGCATGCAACGATATTCTAGAACACACAGGGGCAACACGATTATTCTCGCGCGCATGCGCGCAGACTATACATAGATTACAAACTTGTGTGATACTCAGTGTATGCGCAGCGCGCGCACGCTCGTGGTCTCGGGAAAAAGACTATGCGGCGCGAGAAATAAACTGATTTGTGTGTGTTGTGTATGTGTAGGTGTGTGTGGTGTGTGTGTGAGTGTGTGTTTGAGTGTGATCGGGGCTAGTCCTTTTGCTAAATCAGACCTAATCTGGTTTTTATTTTGAATACAGTTGGTCTCAATGCAATTTGACTAGTACTTATTTATTGTCGTTTTCTGTACCCCGTTGGTTGTTGTGGTTGTTGGTTTTTTTTTTGTTTTTTTTTTTTTTTTTTTTGGGGGGGGGGGGGTGGTGGGGGGGGGTGGGGATTGCACGGGGAGCAGTTTCTGTCCTCGAAGTAGTGGGAGATTGGGGGAGGTGAGAGGTTTGCGTGTGTGGCTGTCTCAATTGGACCGCCGCATTGGCGGCCATACTCAGGCTTCGCCATGTCATTGTTTTGATTTGTCGGCTTTTTGGACTGACACAAAGTTCACACCAAGGCTCGTGTTGTCTCTCTGGTTAATGCTAAAGGAATTGCATTTTATAATTATATACATATAGATATTTTTTTTTTCTTTCTTCTTTACTTTTCTTTTCGTTTTAATAATGTGCGTTGATAATTCTGTGTTGATGTTTTTTTTGGTTGGTTTTTTATGGTTTTTTCTTTTGAGTTGTGAATTACCTTTATATTGTATTTATTGTCACATGTGTACAGGAATGCACATGTGGTTTCTTTCCTTGTTTTTTCCCTGTCTTTTCTTCTTTGTCGTTACTCTCTCACTTGGTAATGATGTTCATGGATGCATATTTGTCCTTGGTGGGTTTGTTCCTTTGCATCTGTTGGGTCGGAATTACATTACGATATCTGGTGCTGTACTCTATAACAACATGCAATTTGAAAAGCTAATGCATACATATAATGCAATATGATTTATAGTCTTTGGTACTAAGTTTTTGTTATACTTAATGGCCCAGTCGTATTCCATTCTCTCTGTTAAATGTCAAGGCTCAATAATCCACAACAACGGCGAGATGTATTTCATTATTTAAGAATAAAAAGAAAGAACTCTGTCCTATTTTCTACCGATACCATTTCGAGAAAAATATGGAAAAAACTATATAGCTGAATGGGATATCCAGGATTTTTTTTCAAGTCCACCTCAAATTGGCTAGAGGGGTTGCTATTATGTTTAACTATAATTTTGATGTACGGTGAAAAGGGTTATTAAAAGATACATGTGGAAACTTTATAATGGAGCTGTAGAAATTACAAAAAAAATGATTATTTATTTGTCAACATCTATGGCCCCGAATAAAGATAATCAGACTTTTAAAAGGTCTTAAAGAAAATAAAATTAGAACTGTTTTATGTGGAAAATATAATCATAGTGGAGATTTCATTTAGTTCTTGAACACAGAAAGATTATCACAATTACAAACATGTTAATTAATCCTAATGCCAAGGAAGGGGAAGTTGAAAACATGATAGATAACTTGGATTTAAGCGACATTTGGGCGAGATTTGAATTTAAGAATGTCTTCGATACACTGGAGAAGACCTAAACCCTTTTTTCAGCAGGCAAGACTAGACTTTTTTTTATTTCTGATACAATTATGGTCTATAGTGGAAGACGGCAGATATAGAATGTGGATATAGGACTGACCACTCTGTATATCTTTAAAATCCCCTAAAATTCAAAGAAAATGTTATACGCAATACTTTCTGGAAGTTCAATACTTCTCTTCTAAAAGATAAGATAATTATTTAAATGAAATCAATACTGAAATGATGAAACATTAACGAATACACAATTAACACTCGCTCTCAGATGATACTTCTGTTGTGTTTTCAATACTGACCGACGTTCCTTTCGGGATTTTCTTTTAATGAAGGTTACGATCTAAGACAAATCGTATGCTACAATGAAAAAAAAAAAAGAATGACAGAGAACGACAAACCTGCTAGGACCTAGACAACGTATGATTTGCATAAACCCAGAGCCAAAAAACGAAGAAACCATTGATCTTTTAAAAATAATAATGACAAATGAAACAAATGAGGAGAGAGGGCGGACTGGAAGGAGTACTCCTAATGATCAAGAGCGAGATGGGATATCTGAGGGGAAAAGTAACGTGACAATTATTCTGTAATTTAGAGAAGCGTCATTTATGTGAGTAACAATATGGCCAAAATTCATAGATCAACACGATAATACGCTCACAGTCAGAAGATCTTATAGTAGAAGTTTCAACGATTTTAAGAATAACTTTATTCATACACGCAAGTAGAGGTTCTTGTGAAATAGATATTTGTTAAATGAAATACCACACTTACGTGTGACGAGGGAAGTAACGGATTAGGGGTGAGATAACTTTAGAAGAAGCAACAGATGCTTTGGGAAAATAAGAACATAAAAGTCCTGGAAAACCGATGGGATAGCGCAGAAGTTTTTTAAAGTAATTTGGAATAAAAAAATAGGTTTCTTTTGGTAGTTAGGAGCCTTAATGCCGGGATTTAAAAGGGGAGAGGATGCGTTCGGTACAACAAAGAAGGGAATGAGTACCTGTATACATAAGAATGATCGACCGAGGCAATATATTAAAAACTGGAGGACCCTATCACTATTAAACGTTCATTTAAAAATTGGCTATCCTGTATCGCTTAATCGTCATTAAAATAGTAGCTACCAAAATCAGTAAACGAAGACCAAACTGGGTTTTATTAGAAAATAGGTTGTTGGAGACAACATAAGATTAATATATGGATCCGTGCCTTATCTAGAAGAACATGATTTACCTGGGACTATTGTTAATACATAGACTTCGAGAAAGCTTTCGTTCGATCAGTTGGGATTTAATGTTAAACCTTAAAAGCTTTTGATTTTCAGGGAAACTATAATTAATTGGATTAGTACATCGCTATAAGCATATTCAAATCTGTGTGATAGTAAAATGGTCAAATTATCAGAAGGTTTTAAAAATTATAAAGGGTTGTAGACAAGGGTCCTATGTCCCCATATTCTTTGTCTTGTGTGTCGAATATTAGCAAATTATGTTAAGGGCAAAATTTAAATATCAAAAAGGAATAACTATAAACAACGTGGTAAACATAAATTAAACACAATACGCTGATGATACGGCATTCTTGTTAGCTGGAGATAAAAGATCGTTTGAAACTTGTATAGAAGTCTGGATAAATTTGGCTCTGTTTCAGGTCTGCATATGAATACATCAATAAACAAGCGTAATTTGGATAGTGTAGACAGAAAAATAGTACAGTTCGTTATATGGAACATTTCGGATTTGTTGGGACCCGCCGAAATTTCGCATACTTGGAATTTGGTTTACAAATATTTAGATGAAAGCCTAAAATCCGCTAAACTACACGGGACAAGTTGGCAGAAGTGAATATCTATTTCAATATTTGGGCTTATTATTTTTAAATTAAGCGACAGTTAACTCCCTTGCAGAGTCGCAATCTTAAAATCGGTTATCCTCTCCAAAGTTAAACTCATTTCTGGTTACTTCTACCAATCCTCCAGGACATATTCTTTCCAATCTTGCCAAAAATTTATATACAAATTTGGGTGGGAACAAAAGCCTGACAAAATTAGCCGGGGCTAAAAAATTCACATAAAAGGATTAAAACGGAGGTTATTGGTATTCCTGATGTACAAAAAGTTGGTGATGGCCAGCCTACAGCGTCTTGGGATTCGCAAAAGCTGAAAAGTCAACCCATAAATGGGAAAGAGATTTGTTGTTTAATTATCACATGGGAATTATTTAAAAAATTTGGGCCAGAGTTTGTTTCCAGATTTCTAGGGTATAACCAATTTTGGCCAGATGTTTTTATGCTTATAAAATATTCCCCTATAAATGCCATACCTAATAATTCGGCTGAGGCTTCTCGCTGAGCCTCTTTTTTATAACAAACGTTTCAAATAGATAGAAAACCATAGTCTCTAAATCATTAATGAACAAAAATGTATATTTTCTTGGACATTTTCTTGGTTGAAATGGAAGAGAAAACCTTGTCGTACTTATGTTTTTTAAGAAACATACCAAATCTGTAATCAAATTTTGTTACTTTCATTGGATCTATATCCATAACCCACAGATTTTGCGAGAAGGTTTGGCATCATGTAAAGAATAAAAATATACAGACACACAACTGTGTTATAAAAAACTGTTTTCCACTTCAAAGGTTACACATTTATATTATGATATTATACACTGCCAACAATGCGGACACTAAAAAGTTTCTATGTGTGGGTCATGAAGCTAGCCAAGAATCATAACTGGAAAGACCTGCCTTTCGAAATACACACAAAATTAGTGAAGTAAAGCTAAAAGTAGGTTTCAGCTCTCTAAAAATATTGCCTAGATGTTTTGGCACCAATGTTGTCTTAAATATGATGGGAGTTGGTAAATAATGATAAGTGCAATTTCTGCAGAGATAATAAAGATAGCATTGATCATATATTTTGGAAGTGCCAGACATGTACACATATTTTGGAATTCGCCTTACTAATCTAATGAAAGAGAAATGTTAAATGCAGAAGAATATTAGGCTCACAGAATCCTTTGTTTGCTTGGTCTGACAGTGTTTCATTACTAGTGATGACGTATTTAACTTTATAATGCTCTTTGCAAAATATTACTATTCAACTGCAAAGCAAAAAATAATGTCCACAATTAAACGTGTTTCTCATTAAAATTAAAGATAGATATAAGACTGAAGAATATAATGCATATTTAACACTGGACCACACCACATTTTTACAATAAATGGACTACATATATCCCCATTATAAGCAATTTTGACCCTTTACCATAACTATACTTACAATACAGAGAAGTTATTTAATACCAACATTCTCTAGGGAACTGACTATACCTTGATAACGATGCAAAAATTCGAATTGAGGGCCACATGATACAGTAAAAGACGTCTATATGTTGACCATGTACATATGCATGCATTTACGCACAGCATTGTCGGATAACGCGCAAGAAACTGTACCCAATCTTTGGGAAAAATTCGTTGATACCCATATTTTCTTCTTCGTCGTCGTCGTCGTCTCTCTCTCTTCTCTCTCTCTCTCTCTCTCTCTCTCTCTCTCTCTCTCTCTCTCCTCTTTATGCTCTAAACACTAAAAAAAAACATAAGAAATGTACATTGATGCTTAATACTTTGTTTATGTACTCATTATGCTCTATGTTTTGGAAAAAAAAAAAGATTAAAAAAAAAAAAAAAAAAGTTTTTGAGACCACCACTAGCATGGATTTTGAAGCTGTGGATACAGTTGAATAACAACAAAAATGAGAAAATTAAAAATGTGGGTCGCGTGGCTACGACTCAGCGGATGTCTGTCTACACATTACCCCAAACGCGCTGGTCATGGCTTCAGTGCCTAAACTACCATACTATTTTTGTTGTTGTTTTGTTTTGTGTTGTGGGTTGTATGTGGTGTGTGTGGTGTGGGGGGGGGGGGGATAGTGAATGTACAGTGTGTTGTATGATGTTGGGCATGGACCCATAGAGTGCATGGCCGCATGGGTGTGTGTGTGTGTGTGGTGTGTGTCTGAGTGTTGAGTGTGTTGCGTACGGGCGTGCGTGTGTGCGTGCGTACGTGTGTCGTGTGTGTGTTGTGTGTGTGATGTGTGTGTGTGTGTGTATATGTGTGTTGTGATGTGTGTGTGCGCGCGCAGGGCGTGCGTCGCGCGCGGTGTGTGTGTGTGGTGTGTGTGTGTGTGTGTGTGTGTGTGCGTGCTGTGCGTGCGTGCGTGGTGCGTGCGTGCGTGCGGGTGCGTGCGTGCGTGGTGCGAGTGTGTGGTGGTTGTGTGTGTGTGCCCTGCATGCATGTGCGGCGTGTGTATATATATCCGCTGACAATGCTTGGATTATTGAACAGCAGAGCTGACCACTCAGACTGTTCCATATCATTTGATCTCCCTTGCATCCTTGAATGGATCTCAAGCATAGGCTCAAAGGTTGTCCCTACATTTTATACTGTTTGCATTATGCTTTTAGTTTTTCAGCAACTTTTTTCCTCTCCACACTTTCGTTTTGTTCCATTTACTACCCTTCACTGGCTGCTTCGGGGGTGTTGTTGGATTCTTTTTGAACCCTTGGGTGGTGAGAACACCACAGAATTATGGACTTTGGTGTCTCAATTTGATACCAAGAGCACAGACACAATCAGTCATATCTCCCTGATGAGTCCGATCCAGTGGACGAAAGGCCTAGGAGCAGGCAATACAAATAGATCTGCCTTTGAGAGGGGTTATGATGGTTCCCTCAAGCAACTAGTGAAGGGTTTCTCATATTTATAATATATCCCCCCCCCCCCCACACACACTTATATATATATATATATATGTATATATATATTATATATATTATATATATATATATATATATATATATATATTACACCAGTTTAAAATAGGATTTTAAATGAAGAGATTAAAACCTACAAGCTTGTTTCAAGCTAAAAACGCTCTCCTCAGGGAATACAATTTGGGCACGCCACCCGTTTTACATATTGTGGTGTGTGGGCGTGTGAGTTCTGTACGTGTGGCACGTGGCCTGCCGGTTTTTTCTTTTTGGGGCGCGTTCAGGGGGGACGTGTTACGGAATGGTGCACTGACAAAGATTTCCATTAGAGAACAGTAAAATGCCAATCCTAGCTCAACCGCCCTCAACCAGTTTCGGGCGGTTGAATCTAGGATTGGCATTTTACTGTTCTCTGACAAGTAAGACTTCAATAACCAAAAAAATAACGATTATCTACAAACAAACATACTGTGTAGGATTGTCTGTTTTCAATACTAATTTACAAAACATTTCAGATTTTAGTTTTTGCTTAATCCTGCGTTTTTCCTGATCATTTTCAATAACGTCATTTTCACGCAGACATTCATCAAATGAGTCTCTGTCTTTCATGTGAAATAAAACTACAGATTTTTAACTGTTCTCTAAAGTCTTTAAATACTGTGTTATATTTTTGGACATTAATAATTTCCAACACCACTTATCCCAGCTTGTCTTCACTGAAGCCAGTTTTGACAAAGTGTTTCTCTTTTTAAACTATGTCTCTTTCTGTCCCGAACAGTCATCTATAATTATAGTGTGCGTTCCTTTTTAAACCAGTCTATAAAAGAGGTCTGAACACTCACTCAGTTTATTGTGGAATCACTAAATAACGTCGTCATCTGTCCATATAAACCTTCTATCATGATATGTTGTTCCATTCAAGCGTTGGACAGAAAATACAATATAATCAAAATTATAAACGATAAAATGTTTGTAATAGGTCGCGAGGTCAAATATTGTTTTTTCCACAACCAGTTTGTCCACAAATCAATGAACTATGAGGAGTTTTTGTCATAAAGTTTAATACTGCCCATAGTTTTATAACAGTATTTATTCTAATCCAGGTTATTTTTTTTTATCTACCTCCCGTCCAAACTTGTTCAGGTATAATAAAACCCTTGAGGCCTAAATGTGTAAGATTAATCCAATTTAGTCCTGTAATGATCCGTTTTTAATTTAGACTATTAGTTTATTTTTGTCGCTGGTTGTTATGACTTAAGATCTCACGGTTGTGAAGAACGACGATGGTAACTTTAAGTTTTCAAAGTCTAAGTTTTGCAGCTAATAAGAATTCCTTTATATGATTGTCACTGGACGCCCACTGCTCCTTCTGGCCTTATCTTTTAGACAGAAATTTTCAAATATCTGTGAACGTGTCTCTTAACTTTTGCTTTATTTAGTTGAGTGGGAATGAACTGTAATTTGTAGAAGCTTCTTTAAAACCGTTTCTCTTATGTGGAGGATGCTACTGTTTTTTCCCAATACGCGTTATTTCAATTCTCTTTCCGACTATTGTTCTCTGGCTTAAGACTTACATGTAAAGGAGGGCAGAGTTGAATGCTTTCTGAATCTTTTAGACGGGACTAAAAAATGTGTATGGGCTTATGAATTCAAATTTTTTTGTCCTCTTAAATATGGTTCTAAGTGCATTTGCTGTCAGGTTTTCGAACTATTTTTATTATTGGCCAGCTTATTTGCCTTCTACATTGCGTTGTTGTTCTAGTTTATGAAACCTTTTGCTTGGCGCCAACCTCTTTGCGTTTATTAATCACATCTTTAGTGTACTCAAACCATACAAAGCGCCTATTCACAGTTCTGCATTTCAAGTCCGCAACGTCTGCTAGGTCTTTTAATTCTTAAGTTATACACTACGGCGCTAATGTAACTCCCGGGTCTTCTGGACCACGCGACATGTTTTAGACACGCTAATTATTTTACTTCAGAAAACAATGTGCAGGTTATCACTTTTCACGCCTTTTCCTCTTGTTTTGTCTGCGATTGTTATTTAAATTGATCGACCCTCCACAACCTAATTCTTTTAAAACTGTAAATTAGGATTGTAAATTTCATAATGCAATATGCAGACTTCCCCAGATTGGAAGGAGCTCTTATAACAGTTGAGGGCCTTCCATCATATAAGTTTTCAATCAGTGCTCAGTATCCAAATGAACATAGAGTAATGAATGTAATGCAGATCGAAGCGGACTTTTCTCCCTATAAAGTAGTTTTGTTTGGTGTAACCTCTATATCTATGATTGTCAGCTGCAATGCCTACATTTTTAGTAGCTCTTTATCAAAATAGTAACCTACTTCTTCTTCAGGCATGAATGTTAACATTGTTTTCAGATTCGCACTTGCTCTTAAGTTTGAGTGTAATGTCAAAGTTCTCATTGCTTCTTTTAGAAAACCCAAACTGAGCAAAACCGTAATAACCATCAGGTATTGTTAACTGGCTAACTTTGGCCCTGTTTTGTCCAATTTTTTTAATCTTTTTCTTCTTTCTTTATTCACTTTATTATTACCATACAACTTTGTAAAAATATATCATGACAAGTAGCGCAATCCATTCTGCTTCCGCATTGTTATCAATAGCATGTTCTAAAAACGGAAGGACGGTTTGAGTTGTTATTGTTACATACATGTTTTGAAAACGAAATAAAAAATGAGCGCATTTAAATATTCTGATGCAATTATTTGTGGGGCCGCACTACAATCTGGAATATATAACAACTGATACTATTGACATTTCTGTGACCCAGACTGACGCCTTTCCCAAGTATAGGTGAGTACGGCCATTCACAGGATATCTTAACCCTTCCTATTAAAAAAGACTACAGCGCGAAGTGTGGTTTAGTATCCGATGCAGTTTTATCAGAACAGTTAAATTTTTGCTGTGTTTTGTGCATCAACTGGGTGTGGGAGTGTCATATGTGATCACTTAAATCATCTGATCCTTTGGTGA
Organism: Conus ventricosus; assembly: GCA_018398815.1. Lineage (NCBI taxonomy): Eukaryota > Metazoa > Mollusca > Gastropoda > Neogastropoda > Conidae > Conus > Conus ventricosus. The sequence continues at coordinate 60,789,692 of CM031605.1, read as the reverse complement.
GGGTCAGTGTACAGATTTCATTTTTTTACACTTCAGGCGTTATTTGACTGAATGCAGCTCCATTATAATGACAAACCGTTTTCAATCCATTCGCAACAGTATTGACATGATAGGCTTTTGAAGGATTTTGTAACGAATTTAATATTAATGTTAAGGAAGACTTTAGACAAAAAAGTTAGATCTTATTAATGGCTTAGGCACCCCTTATTTTTGGGGCGCGTGCCACAGAAAGTTTATGTATGACTGGAATCCTCCTGACCACATCTTTCCTCTTTCTGGCACAACTGTTCACCTAGGGGGCTATAGAGCTAGAGCATAAAACAGCATGGAACAAAACATTTATTTAGACACTTCTAAGGGCCTAACTAAAGCAGGAATAGAACGAATAACGACTTCTGTTAGTATACGTTTGGGATGTTTGCTTGGTTCGCAAGCACAAACGAGGTGAGCATAACTGATCCTTCTACTGGTTTTGATGCACAAAAACAATACGTGGCTAATTTAGAGGACGCCATTAATTCTACAGTTGATTTACCTTCAGTATTAATGGTACAAAAGTTTGACAATACGCAAGATCGAAAAGTAGACTTGCGTGTTGGTTCTGGTTTATACATGCTTGCCTTCTGACCTCAGGTCCAGTTCGGTACAATAATAAACTCAATAATGAAATCATTGTGGCAGGCAATGAACAGAAAGTCGGAAAAAAAACGAAATAAATTCTGATTGCCAGTAATTTTGCCAAGCTGTAATAAACAAGATGACCCCCAAGAATAAGTTCATCCTTCCCGCGGCCCAATGGCACGAAGGCCGTTGAAGAAGCCAAAAATAATGGACCATGAATATGAATAAGACAGCCTTGTTTTTGGTTTAACTTGCTTAGGATTTATCGGTCTTAATTTTTACTAAAAAGTAACCAATAGTAAGGCAACTAATGCCCATATGTGTCAGCATTAAAGCCAACTTACTTTTGTTGCAGTAGACAAAGCCACTACAATACCTCTAATAGTCCTGGTTATGCGTCTATAGCTTTACTGGCTATATTTTTTTAATAAACCCGCGAGCATGCGTCTAAGTGTTTTTTTACCCATGATCTAGCAGGTGGGCGCGATGGAGCGATGGCGGGTGGAGGTTAATGATCTTTGACCTCCACCACCACTGTAATAGCATCACCAGTGTACTTATTGGCAAATCCTAAGGCTGTTATTACGTCGCTAATGTGACTACCTTGCTCTAAAACAGTGTTGTATTCGTTTGCTTAGCTTCGTGTCTGCATATAAATTTTTTGGATGTTTTCCTTATTCTGCATCACTGAGTGCGTAATTGTTCATGGTTAGTAGTACGCGCTGTTAGTCGTGACTGATCTTTTTTTCTAAGATCTTTTAGTCTTGGGTTATTCTTTTTTTTAACACAAGCCCTAAGTTGGCGTCGGTCAGCTCAGCGAGTTTTTTTTCTTCTCCTTTTATATCTTCAGTTAGGTTTCCTCAGTTCTGCTAAATTGTCTGTTAATTCATCTCTAATGGTTCTCAAAGCATGATTAGGGGGCCTCTAATTCTCTATCTGTTTGCCGTGGTTGCGTATAGTTTTTGGTACTGTTTCTTTTGACAAACTGGTTTCTGCTTCTATTACATTTATTATTTTATTGCCTGTTGGCAACTTAAATCTTGAAGTTCATGTTTTTGCATTTGGGGATCGTGGGTGTTCCTTGCAGGGTGTTTTGAAGTTTCTAGGCAACTGCTTCCCTATCTAATTTGGTTTAACAATGCCAAGGCGATTTGATCTTCCGCCCTTAATTGTCCTTTGTTTAATTGTAGTGATGCCTACAGACTTTGATGGGTCTCGTTTATCTGTGAAGCCGAACAGTTGTTCTTGGTCGGGGCCCGCTCCGTTTTCACAAAACAAATGGCATTTTGATCTATTCAAAATCATTAGGTCTAAATCTTCGGAGGTGTTAGGTATACTTTTGTAATAATGCTACCGGCCGTACTTTCTGTTATTTCCTCGCCGTAATGAGAGCGGCTGAGCGATGCTGGTACCAAAGGAGGCATTTACTCATGTCGACTCAGGTTCAAAAACATTTAAATCTTCTTCACCTTCAATTCTGCCATGTTTTTAAATAATTACTTTTTTATTTTGTTTTATAAAAAATGTCACAAGATATGGTATTCAAGTCTTGTCCCGCATAGAGACTGAAAGAGCCTTTGGAGTGAAGGGAAATAAGCGGAATATTACTGTTCCAAATAATCCATCTACTATTGATTATGATTCACTTTCTCTGTCAAATTTCACGTTAGGAGCGGATGAAGTGTTTTTTGTGCAGGCTTCTGCGGTTCTTTCTTTCAAAATAGGAACTCGCTTCACAACAGGACCAAGGACAGTTGTACAGAATCTGGGGCGGGAATCGTTAAGAAAATTTCTATAAAAACTTGAGGGGCAAGAAAATATTTTTTCTTTACATATGCAGTCATATTTTTTAACTATTGATCTATGGCTAACGGGAATTGAAAGGCGCCGATCTTGCGTTTCAAGGAATCGAAAATGGATGAAGCACTAAAACATAGAATGGCGCCGTGCAGATGCTAAAGACGGCAAACGGTTTGTAGCGTAGTTATGGTATGAAAATGCTTTTTATACCCTAGTTTTGAGTAGTTAAAAGCGCCCTGCCCATATTTCAAGGCGATTAAAAGACAGATTGAATATGACTAACTTTTCATGAAACATAATTGTTTTATATTAAGACACCTACTGCGAAGCAAATACCATCCATTCAGAATCTCTTATATTTTGACATCGTTAGCACTAATTAGACGGCTTGATCTTAAAAAAATAATACCCCAACTCAAATCATACGACGATATATTTTTCCAAACTAAAATAAAAATCATTTACCATCTTATATTCTTTATATGCTAGAATATTTACCTTAATATAATATATATATCCCCATTTTTTCCTTTTTTTTTTGTTTTTTTTTGTTGGGGGGGGTTTGGGAATGTAAAATTGGTTGCAAATTTTCGGGGGGGGGAAGAACCATTCAAATGACAAACTGTAAAAATTTTGATAATCCAAAATAACGAAAGTGCAATGTTACAATTGGGGTAGTCCTAACCAAATCTTCGCCTAGCGGGATTAAAAACCTTTTCTGGCATTTTTTGATGATATAAGAAACTGTTTGAGGCAGTGCAGGAGTGTAGAATAATCCAACAGTTGACCTTGTGTCTAAAGATCTACCTTCATAGTGTTTAGACTTGTTCATTATTTAACAAACGAAATACGGTTTCATGCGATTGACCTAAGGTCTCCGGAGGATAATCAGTTCATGGGAAGCGGCGGCCGAGTGAACCTGATTAGGAGAAATAATAAATCATTTCAAATTGATAAAGAAAAAGAGGGCGATAAACCACGTAATGTGTATTTTGTTTTTTATACTATGATGCGCAGGCTGAATATTCAAGATAACAGATTAGGAAAAATATCAATATAAAATTATTTTTTTATTTAAAATAAGCATGTTGTTCAAGTTTTTCCAAATGTGCCTACAACACGGATGTCGCCAAAAGAAAGGGGGGGGGGAGGGCAGGGATAGCAGGCAATTCCTGCTGTATTAGAAAGCCCTAAATAAAAACTTTAGATTAACAACATTACACATATGCAACAAAAACTAGAGCAAGATTTCAAAATACCGCAACCAACGAAGGTATTTGCCGCTCTTTAATGCTGTTACATATGTTAATACTGGAACATCAACTTTAAAGTGCTCTATCAACAGGAACAAGTGTAGGTTCTTAGCAACAAGGTAGTTGGCGCGCCCATAGCTTTTACCTCTAGGCGGGTTGTCTTTAGCTCTCGGTGTGTGTTCATTACTGTTAAGTGTGCAAGAAAAAATTTTTAAAAACTAAACTCCAAAAGCAACAGCTATTGTTCAACTAATAACAGCTAAATTAGTTCGTTTTCAAACTGACAATTAATAAGCATAGTTGATCAAACTCACGGATGGAAGAATTTAATCGTTTACAGGCCGATTTTGAGACTATAAATGACAAAAGTTTTGATCTGCAAAGAAAGGCAAGAGCATGTTTTACTCAACAGCAGCACTGAGCAGATAAAAAAGGAATGTTTTTAAAAAAAGTAAACGAAACATAAACTCGGTTCTAAACAGTCACATTAACACGCCAAAGGGGTGATTAAAAATAAAGTTTATAAAAACATTTTGGTGGTAGTTGAATCCATTAGTGAGAAGACTGTCGTTTAAGCCCTAGCCGGTGTCAATGTGAAAGAAGAGGCAAGTGATAGACAGGTTTGCCTATGTGGAATTGGGTGAGAACATTTATTTAATTGATTAAGTTGGACCAGAAATAAGTGGACTGATCACTGTTCGGTGTATTGAGCTCACACAGGACACACTGCAGTTCACACAAGACATACCCACACGCCCCCCCCCCCCTTTTTCTTCTTCCCCCCCTTGTTAACAACCCCACAAAGGCAATACACACACAGACACCACCACCAACTGCACCACACAAAAGGAGGGAATAAATGGAAATATTCATATTTAGCCTACTGAAAGAAGAAGAAAAGAGGCTAAAGAACGGACAGGACAGAGAGATTAAAGGCTGAAGGGCTGGTCTCAGCTAGACGTCAGTGACTCTGATGTTCATCCAGCTGCTGTGTGGTGCCAAGCGGCTGATGACAAGGTTCTTCCATGTGCTTTCTGTACACACGGTCTCTGGGGTTCTGCCCACACTGCTGCTATCTTCGCATGACTGTAGCTGTGATGTGGACCAACAAATGTTGGCACTGGTTGTTGTAGCCCAGCTTCATCGACCTCAGGTGTCAGACAATGCGGTCGGCCAATGCGCGTAGGTCTCCACATAAGCTTGGAGCAGAGGGTGCAGGTCAAGATGTACCACTAAGTCCCTAGACTGGCAGTTTAATACTGGATCCTCACAGTGAATGTGACTACCGCTCATTGGCCGACCGCTTTTCAGTGCACATGAGGTCGATTGAAGCGGGGCTTCAACAACCCAGTCGGCCCAACCTTTTTGTTGGTCCACATCACAGCTACAGTCATGCGAGATAGCAGCAGTTTGTGGCAGAACCCAGAGGACCGTGTGTACAGAAAGCAATGGAGAACTTGTCTCGCCGCTTGGGCACAACAGCCAGCTGGGATGATCATCAGAGTCACTTACGTCTAGTGAGCCAGGGCCCTTCTGCCTTAAAGCTCTATTGTCCTGATCCTTCTTTAGCTCTGTTTCTTTTTCTTGCAGTAGCTAAAATAGTGAATATTTCATTTATTCCCTCCTTTTGATGTGGTGCTGGGTGGTGGTGGTGTCTATGAGTGTGTTGTGCTTTGTCGGAGTTGTAACAAAAGGGGGGGGGGGAAGAAGAAAAAAAAGGGGGGGGGGGGGTGTGTGTTGGTGTCTTTGTGTGAACTGCAGTGTGTCGGTGTGAGCTCAAATACACCTGAACAGTGTTTCATTGACTTTATTTGGTCCTATATTCATTAAATGAACTGTCTCTCACCAATTCTCACATAGGCTTTCCTGTCTACACTGTCCTCTTCTTTTCATTTGACAACGGGCTATGGCTTGAATCGTCAGTCTTTCACTTTTGGATTTCAACTACACCATAAGGTTTTATAAACTTTATTATTTTTTCTTTTGCAACGAATCCCTGCAGTAACTTTTGTTTCTTCCATACGCCAAAGGGTGTTTATACTTTTAGTTTATGAGTCCAAGCACAAAAAGACCGTTGATATTGATTCTGATTAAGACGACTTTGGAGACGATGTATTTTTTGAAATTTAAACTAAATAATTTGAAGTTAGAAAAGAAACTCAGCATGGCTAAGATATATGAGGTCCAGAGAATTGTTTGAAGGAATTGCTTAAGGAGCAGACCGTTTGTCAAAAGCTTTAATGATATTACTTAGAAGTCATTGAGACAACATAGTCAGGCAAGTTTGTTTGCTATGTCTTCTCAAGTTCCAGCGTAAACTAACAATAGGCAGCCAGTTAAGTAATGTTAGCTGTTTTAATCGGACTATTTAACAATAAATGAAGAAAATCTAGAAGTCTGGGTCTCAACTAAACAGCGGATATTCTTTCCTCTTGATGACTTAACACTGGTTGGGCAGACCAAACTGCTTACCAGTTTGATGCAGACGTGAAGAAGCCAAAATGAGAGGCTCTGGTGGTCAGAGGGCGAGTCCTAGAGATCAGATTAAAAACAGGCTAGTATGCACCGATTGTTGGCTAGGCTTACATTCTGCTGTCCCAGCATTGGTAGCGAAAAACAGTTTAAACTATAAAGAATACAGACAACAATTGTTTTATGTGGTGTGTTCTGGCAAGGCTGCATTCACGTCGGCAAAAACGCAGAGAGAGTATCTACTATCTGCCTTACATCAATGTTTAAAATTTAATGGAATTATCCCTTTCCCGTTAGCGTGGTCATTTAATTGATCAGTTTGAAGAACAAAAAAACCCTATAACTGTTAATATTTACAACATGGGGATGAGGAAAACAAATCTACAGCCATTAAAGTGTCTATGAACAGCCCACGTTTGGCCGAACCAGACAAAAAATCCACTGTTGACTCTTACTATGATGTTTTCACCACAGGGCTACACATTAACACATTGATACGAACAATGAGTAAACTAATGCAGCTACTTCAAAGAATGGACTAAACAAGAATTCTGTAGAAATGTTTTAACAAGTATTCATCCGCTCAAGCTGCTTTCGAACATAAGAACATTGTATTCGGCCCGGTTGACTGTAAGTAACAGAAACTAATTACGCCCCCTGGATCTATAGTTAGTTTTAAGAATGGAAACGGATGCAAAATTCTCATATGTTGTTGACGCAGACTTCGAGTCGCTTATTGTTCCTGTGAAGGGCCAGCGCCACAAAAAACTTCGAAAACAGTCTTATTGAGTAATCTTCAGATTTGTTCTTTTGCCTTCATTGTTGTCAGTCGGATGGCGCATTTCAGCACCTAGAATTGTTATAGAGGGACTAATGCTGCAGATACATTCTTAGATCGCATGCAGCAAGGTGCGTAATCTCTGTTCTATAATCTAAACTATCTGAAATAATTATGACGCCGATTAAGACCAACAACAGGTATAAATAGCCACATACATTGTTGGATTTGTGGTTTAGAACTAATGTCTAACAGTGAGAAAACCAATCCAACAGTAAGGACCATGATCTCATTAGCGGAAGTTTCAGTGGAGAGCACATAGTAAATGCAATCTTCATCTAAACTTTAATCCTGCGACATGGAAGTTGCCTATATTTTTAAATACTTGCGAGGTTAGACTCTCACCTTATATGCAAGCTGTATATCCGACGCCCTTTAGGGTGACTTGCATGCACAAGTCATCAGAAAAGTACATGTGTTTCATTTAATTAACATGTTCTTTTTATGAACTCTATGCAGCACCATATGGGTTCATTAGAGTCGCTGGCTATGTCCTAAAGTCATGCCCAATAACGGAAGAATATTTTGACTCAACATCTTGTTAGAAAGGGCGTTTACCTTATGAATAAGGCAACAGTTGGGAAAGGTTTGACGAAGATAAGATACACTTCTCCTAATGATTTCGTTCTGTCTAGTCTCAGAGGAAAGGAAATCAGTGACTCCGATTACCAGCATGCTCATGGATCCGTGCAGAAGTTAGAGTGTAAAAACAATGGGAGACTATATGATTCATACTAGATGGCTGATGTATGTTTGTTGGTGGACGTACTTTGATAATTATAGGGAAAGACCTGCATGAAAAACATTACAGGCCTGGATCTGCGATTATATTAGCTGCGCCTGGGATGAGCTGGGACGCTTTCTTAAAATTTACGGGAATACAGATTGTTTTATTGTCTGACTTCCAATGATCAGACTGATTGAAAAACGGATTGCGTGTAGGATTTAGTATGGCGTCGCACCATTACTGTAAAGGCAAACAAACAAATCTTGGGACGACTATGATCCGGGAAAGGTCTAACTATCTCATGTATTTGGATGCAAAAATTCTGTATGGATGGGCACTGGCGAATGCTTCCTTTACGCTAACTTTAAAAATGTTACACAGGCGATAGTTACAAAATATTCAAAGTGCATTAAAGTGGTTGAGCAGTTGGTCGCGGTCAACTGCGTGGATCATTCTAGGCATTGTTGACTTTGAATATCCTCAGGAACTCATGACTGCTAATGATATCCATTAGAAGCAGAAAGTCTAAAGATGGCAAAAACAGAGCGCTAAAACCTAAACTTGTGCTTAATCTTTCGTGGCCAAAAAAAATTATGTCTGTCATTACCAAGACTTCTACAATTTTATTTAAGCACATGTTTAAAGTGACAAGCTGTTCATCGTGTAATGGCTTTTGATCACGAACAGTTCATGAAACCATACATAATGAAGATACACTGATCTCAGAATAATCCGCAGATGCTTCAGAAAAAGACTTTTCAAGCTGGTAATGACAACAGCTGTTTCGAAAGATAAAGACTATGGAGGAATTCGCACAAGCGTAAAGTTGTTAGCTTGGTACCAGAGAAAACGAAGCAATTAAGCTAACTTCCAAAACCTAATGATCAGGACTTCAGAAGATTTCATGATCAGCTTTTGGGTATAATGATGAAAAAAAAGAAGTCAAATAGGACAAACCCACACGTTTTTATTGGGGTTTACTGTTTTAGAATTATCAAGCTTTTAAGTTAGAATTTCTTTATGAATACTTTAAGCCCTTGTATCCTGAGTCCAGGTACTTACTATATACATGACAGTTTTGTTTAGATATCCTACTGAAGATATCTATAAGACATAGAATTAAGATGTAAGTAGCTCTAAAGGGCATGTGGGTGGTACGACCAATCTGATTTTTTTTAAATACTACAGATTCGCCTTTGCATTCAACCGTTAACAAGAAGGTTTTAGGAAAGATGAGGATGATTTATCATGGAAAGGTGATCAAGGAGTTTGTTGTGTTATGGTAAAAAAATGTACAGTATTTCGGACCAGGAGGAAAACATCAAAAAGCTCAAAGGGAATCATATCGCGTGTTGTGCAGTCAAACATATCCCATGCAAAACTATAAAGAAGCATTGTTTGACAAATAAGACTTTTCATCATGACAACGTAAAACTACGACTAATCTTCATGAGATCAACACAAACTGTATTGTAACAAAGAAGTCTTTAGATCGAACAAACCAAAACGAGTATTTGTTATCCAGAGTTTTCTATGCTATTGGGCACTGGAGAACAGCTTAATTATATTTCTTCTTCGGGTTTATATTCAGCCCATATTTTTCTCAACTTTTTCTATAAAATCAATATATCTTTCCTCCTATTCAGACAAATTTTTTCTCATGTTTTGCTTGATGCGCTCGAATTTTTTTTGATTATTTAAGATATTCTGTATCCCATTTTTTGATAGTGCAAATTTGGGATTTTGGATGTAGGTGTCTGATGCAGTGCCAGTGCCGTGAACCTCGCAAATGTTGCTTTATTAGCACTATTCAAAATCAAATGATTCCCGCGTCATTTCCAAAGCGTCTCTGCATTTATCTTTCTTGCTTCGGTTTTTTTAGTCCCATTCCATGTAAGTATTCTTTCTTCTGTGCTTCAATTCGTAAGGTTTCTTTGTTGTGAGCTTCATTTTAAACTCAATATCTTTAGTAAATTAATTAATGCGGAATGTGTCTGGCGGAATTATCTGCAGTTATTCCGTCACAAATGATCTTTGGGAGGGGCTGGTTGTTTAGTTGTGTCTGTTTCTCGTAAATAATACACAGGCGGTTTCATTTTACAAGTCTTTTTATTTATATGGTGCAACACTCCAAACTGGATCGGTTGCCCTAAGCGAAGTGTCCCCTTCTGCTTCCCCCTGTAAATAAGGTACCTTTCTTTTTAACCAAACGGTAATAGTTTGATGGTTGTAACTGGAGTCCCCATCAGCAACTTCTTAGTTTGTTTTTTGATTTGCACTGTACTGGTTTTAGAGCCCGTTAATTTAAATTACTCATTATTCATTCACGTAGAATGAGGGCTGTCTTCTAAACCCATTCTTTGTTGCGAGAATTGTCGATAAGCTCTCTTTGATACTGGTAGGATGAAAAGTCTTTTAGTAACTGTTTTGTTAATGTTTTCAACCAAAGCCTAGTGATCTGTGGAACTCCGGATTGCTCTTTTAATGGTCACTCTATGTTGTAACAATATTGATTTCACTCGGCCTTTAAATTTCTTTTCCTCATCATCACTTGAATCATGCGGTGGATTTTAGTTTGTGGGCCTTGTTTATTGGTATATCAGTTGTTATAGCGACAGCAACATCAGAAGCACTCTTTTGTGTTGATGGTTCGCTCTTTGATCTTGAAGCTATATCAATGACTGTGAGTGCGTAACTTAAATATTTTTCGGTCTTAATCGGTCATTGGGCGTAATATAGAGTTCCATTTGATGGGTGTCGTTTGGCGTTGTATTCACAATGTGTGGTCTCTGTATTCGTCTAGATGCAGGGTAAATAAACTTTGCCTAAATCGCTTGTTTAGATAAACATTCCTTTGCTGTTTGTTCACTGACTCCGGCTGCTGGGCCTTACGCTTTTTGATTGCTGTTATTCTTCCCAATATCTTTTGGCGATATAATAAATTTTGTTCATTTTTTATTCAGCCAATATTTTGCGCAACAAAATACAACAACGGTCATGCCAAAGAACGATAAACGCGATTTTATTGATCTTTTGTTTTCGGATGGTGATATAATCGCTGATTGTTTGGTGGGGGCATGTCTCGATTGGTCTGCATGTTCAAGATAATATTCGTTTATTGCTTGATCAACATCGTTTAAATGTGTAAGCTGCCATGTCCTGTTTTTTCAGTGTGTCGTTATAAAAATCTAACTGCTCAATTCTCTGCTTGTCATTAGTGATTTGGTGCTGCGGCTAGTTTCGCCTAGCTTTGTTATGTCTTTTCTCTCGCCTTCACCTCAGTTTACTAAACGCGAATTACTTCCGCTAAAAGCAAGGCATTAACACGCCCACCTATCTTCATTACGAGTGAATCCAATTTTATAAATGTATTTGTTTTACATATTAATTACTGTCTGGAATTATTCCTTGCTTAACTAAAAAATCTTAGTTAGCAAATGATTGAGCTGTAATAATAGCAATCAGCTTTGCCCGAGTCTTCAAGTCTTTTTTGCCAAGATCTGCGGTTTATTTTTACAGGGCCTTTTTCCAAGCATTGTGTTATCCTACACTTAGGCCCCCAATACAGCAGAATGGTATACAAGGTTGGTAATGTTGTTCGCGTTGCTCATTTAAAAAAAAAAAAATTATTTAATTAATAAATAAAACATGAAAGTGATGATCTTCTTACAGGGCGGCTTAACCTTCTGAATTATGATTACAAATGATCAGTTATGACCAAGCTATTATGCCAAAAAGGGAAAGGCTGTATTCTTTGGCAGCACTGTGGAAAAACCAAATACAGTACCTCGGAAATGAATTCAGCATAGAACAGATTCAAACAAATGTCGCCGCCAAGAATTGTAAAGATCATAACAGGTATGAGCGCCAACATAGGAATCGAGGAATGCGTAAAAAGTGTCGGGGCAAACGGATCTTAGTTTGTTACACTAAACTATCAGTTAGATTTGCTCCATTGATTCGTGAACAAGACTTTATGTAATGATTTTACGAAGGATGCAGTTTTAACAACGTATTAGTGTCTTAGGTGTGATTGGTTTTACCGATTTGGAAATTATTGTTTTTTATCGCAGTGATCGCGCGGTTTACTTACTTTTAATCATAGAGATTTTGTTACCCTCAAAATGACCGTAGCCAGAAAATCCGCAGAATCATGAAAACATTGATATCCGCGTGGAGAAAAGCAACCAGTAAAAAGCCTCCTCAGTCCCGGGGTGTTGAAGCAGGAAAAAAGATTAGCAGAGTGGAACAGACAAAAAAAAATTATTGTTACAGAAATATATCATATGGAAAACATAACTCCGCCAACGCGGCAGCTGTTTCATTGCCAGCTCCAGAACAAGAACAAGTTGATTAAGAACCTATTAACACCAAAGTCTTCGTGAATATTGAACTTAAAGAGTTGTCTTTTTTGGTGGCGCCCTATTGCTGGTGGGAGGCGGTTTTTTACGGTTTTAATAATATATAAACAATGCGGACAAAACAAAGCAGTAAAAAAATCTCAACACTAATTTACAGAAGCTGAAACCAAAAAAAAGCATGCAGAACCGCCAACAACAAAAGATCATTTTGATCCATTTCAAATGCAATAATTTTTTAAGAACTTAATTTTAAAAATTTTTGTTTTTTTGATTAAAAATAGATCATGACGGATTATTATTTGTTTAAAATGATGAAGTCAATATAAAGACATGGAGGTCTATTAAAAGACATTTCCATAGGACCAGAATTGTAATCAATGTGGTTGCCTTACGATGTAGAACTTCATTAAGATCTATTGCTGACCGATCTAGAACCAAGGACGCTGAGCCAAGACATCCTCGACGATGACGCGTTTTTTGAGGTGTGTGTTTGTACTATTTAGGACATATACTATTAAGACAAAAACATAGATTGTATTGTTTTTTGATTATTTTAAGATTAAACTTGAATAGATCTTGGTTGTACTTATAGGATGGCTTAATTACAATTTGAGGTGACTTAAGTAAGAACTTGAGGTGACTTGGGGGATTGACTTGAGTAAGAAATTAGAAGCTGACTTGGGGATAACTTGAGGATGACTTGAGTAAGCAAACTTAGAGAAGTGACTTGAGTAAGAACTTGAGGATGGACTTGGTAAGACTTAGAAGTGACTTGGGGGCTGAGGTGTGACTTGAGTTTAAGAACTTAGAGGTGACTTGAGGGTGTGCATGCGTGGGGTGGGGGTGGGTGGGGTGGGGTGGGGTGGGGGTGTGTGGCATGAGTGGGAGATGGGTGTGTGGCAAGTCTGTCTAGTTACGAGCACCACTAATCTGTTTGATCATGACTGCTAAAAAAGGTCAGTTATAGTAAAGCCTTCTTGCTGCTAAAATAAGGACGTTCACACATGACGGTATTATTGTAGCGTCAGCAAGGCTAATTTTCCGCAGCCATCTTGCTGTGAAATAGGACGTTCCTCATGAACGGGCTTATTGATAGTAGCTGTCAGCAAGTAAGTTTTCCGCAGCCCTCTTGTGCTTAAATAGGACGTTCACACATGAACGGCTATTTATAGCAAAGGCTAATTTTTACCGCAGCCCTCTTGCTGCTAAAATTGGTCGTTTCACACATGATTGGCTATTTTATATTAGCAGTCTGCACGGCTATCATACTGGCAAATATACTAAGGTCTGGGGGACCTTTGCCCTATCTATTTTGTTTGCCAAAACTCCCGAAACTCGCTATTCAGTTGCATAATCCTTCATAATACTTTGACGTTTGCCTACATGTGCATTTATACTGATTCCTGCTTGTGAAATTTAGGTTAGTTATAAAAACACACAGAAAGGGAATTAGTTTTCAGGCATCGAAATAGCCATGTTTACCTGCGTCTTAAGATAAAATGACGCCATGTTTGAAGCGTTTTTGTTTTTTAACATGATGAGCTGTTCAAGCCATCGACCAACATTTCAATGCATGATGAATTGTTTGATTTGGCCAACTTTCAACAATTGCGCGCCATTTTTAGATAAGGACCATTCATCAAAGTCAAAACACATATTGAAAACCGGTACATCTAGTTTCAGCAATTTTTCTTTCAGCGTTTCATTTTCTTGAACCAACAACTTTAAGCTAGTCGTGATTTCCAAAGTCAGTTGGGTTACTTTTTTTTTTCGCAACTTCTAGAAAAACATTGTTCTTTTCCCGGTTTCACTGGTAGAGATCATGCTCGCCTGTTCTTTTTGACAAAATTCTCTATCGGCAGTTAAAGTAAAACTTTGTTATCTTGAATTAGCGCGAGCCTTGTTAGCCATTGTTTAAAATAAACAACACAGCCAAAACCCACAGTAGTCGGACAGAGCACAGTAAAAACAACCTTCGCGTGCGGCAGTCAGTGGAAGCATGGTGAAATCGGTCTTCGCGTTCAAGAATGTTCTTTTCTGATTGCACCATAATGCTGCAAGTTAACGTCAGCTAATTACAGGTATCACAGGAGCCGCACGAACTACTGTACCTGACGCCGACTGATACAGCCTGACACAATCCACGCCAGCACCAGCAATTAGGGTGTTGCTCCCCGTCATTTACCTTTCTCATATTACCCATGCCACTCGGTTTTAAAAGACAGAGACGCATTTGATGAATGTATGAATCCTACACAGTAAGTTTGTTTGTTTCCTACACAGTATGTTTGTTTGTAGATAATCGTTATTTTTTTGGTTGTTGAAGTTTTACTTGTCAGAGAACAGCAAAATGCCAATCCTAGGGTCACTTCGCCCGAAAACTGGTTTGAGGGCGAAGTGAGTTAGGATTGGCATTTTGCTGTTCTCTCCATTTATGCCTGCAATTGTTTATCATTTCTACTTTAGAGTTCAGGGATGCTCGTGGGGTTTACATAATATCAGCCACTTTTCTGTAGTACATAAGTTGCATTTTTTAGAAATGTTGTTGTATGGTGTTGCTCTTTTTATAATTTTCCATGATATGTTGTAATCTATTTTCTTATTTTTAAGCTTCCAAATATATTTACTTAATTCTGTTTGGTTTTTATATTTTTCATTTTTGAAAGACTGTTTATGGTTTGCATATCTGGTTTTAAAATTATTTGCCGTGATCCCTATGTATGTTTCTTTATCACTGTCTGTTGTTACCATAGCTTGGTACACCTTATTGTTGTAGAGACATTTATTATTCAGAGGGCACTGGTCTTTTTTGTGCAATTACAAGATATCCTTTCATCACCCTCTTTGGTTGTGTTGTTTTCGGTTTTATTGGAAGAATCAATTATACTTTTAAGGTTGGGCATACACGAGTATGATAGCTTGACGGTATTTTTGTTGAATATTTTAGATAGTACATGTTCTTTTGGGAATGTTGATTTAAGGATTCTGAGGAATTCTTTTCCTACGTTAGTTTTTGTTCTTCCATCATATGGAGGGTTATATTATATAATTTTTCTTTTCCTGTTTTTCCTGTTGCTGTTCATGCTGTTATCTGAGTTATATTGTAATTTGTAGTTGTAGCCATTTTTTTCAGCGCCTCTTGATATTGGGCTGCTGCACTGTTAAATTCTTTCTCATTGCATGACAGTTTAGATAATCTTTTGTTTATACCATTAGGTATGGTTTTTTTTAAGATGGAGGGTGGGTGGTTACTATTGATGTCTACGTAGACAGGTGTGTCATTAGGTTTTTATATGGTTTGTATGTATGATCCTTAAGGTCTAATGTTATGTCTAAATAATTTACTGTTTTTTTGTTGGCTTCTACTGTGATTTTAGGTTATGGCTTTGAAAAAATTTACAAAGTTCTTTTTTCTTGTTATCAATGGTTTTTGGTTTATTGTTTAACGTGGCAAGACCGTCATCTCTGTATAAGCCAACCTGTTTACCAAGTATTTTCTGTATATGAGACAACATGAAAAGTCCAACTAATTCACAAGTTTCAGCTCCATCATAAGATCCCATCGTGACATCGAATGTGGAATTCCTGCTGTTTTTATTTAATCCAAGTTTCACTGTTGCTATGGAGAAGGGTTTTCTTAGTGTGGAGAATGATTTCCATCTCAGAATCTGTTATATTTGTATATTTGTTGGCGAATCTTAGTGCTTTAGTAAGTAATTCCTCATCAATGGAAGGGTTTAGAAGTCCAGTATTTCAAAAGTAATGAACACTGTATTTTTCTGTTTGTTCAATTCTTTAAACCATTGGATAACTTCGTAACTATTTTTCCAGAGATTGTATTCAGTGTTTGTTTTTATGTCCTCTATTGCTTTTTCCAGGATCTTTTACTAATTTTGCTAATTCAGATTTTGATGGGTTTATCATTCTACAAGTAGGGTTGTTGAGAAAGTTAGGTTTGTGGTCTTTAAGGGTTATAAAGGCTTCTTTTATAGCTGTTGCTTCTATCCTATCACCTAAATCCATCTGGTGCACAAGTTCTTTTTCTTTTTTGCAGATGTTGTCATATGTGGTCTTATCAGCTTTTTTATAATTTTTCTGAATATTTTTGTTGAGGAGTTGAGAGTACTCATTAGTTTCCATTTTCTAGAAATTGTTTGTCTTGTCCGCCTTTATGAATATTTTTTGTCATTCTGGATTTGTTTTATGTTATTATTCAATGTTGTTTGGAAATTGTTATGTGGTTTTCTGAAATCAATATTAGCTATTAGTTTTTCATGGATAGATAGGATAGGAGCAACAGCTATAAAAGAAGCCTTTATAACTCTTAAAGACCACAAACCTAACTTTCTCAACAACCCTACTTGTAGTCTGATCAACCCATCAAAATCTGAATTAGGCAAAATTAGTAAAAAGATCCTGGAAAAAGCAATAGAGGACATAAAAACAAACACTGAATACAATCTCTGGAAAAATAGTTACGAAGTTATCCAATGGTTTAAAGAATTGAACAAACAGAAAAATCCAGTGTTCATTACTTTTGACATAGTGGACTTCTACCCTTCCATTGATGAGGAATTACTTACTAAAGCACTAAGATTCGCCAACAAATATACAAATAAACAGATTCTGAGATGGAAATCATTCTCCACACTAAGAAAACCCTTCTCCATAGCAACAGTGAAACTTGGATTAAAAAAACAGCAGAAATTCCACATTCGATGTCACGATGGGATCTTATGATGGAGCTGAAACTTGTGAATTACTTGGACTTTTCATGTTGTCTCATATACAGAAAATACTTGGTAAACAGGTTGGCTTATACAGAGATGACGGTCTTGCCACGTTAAACAATAAACAAAAACCATTGAAAGCAAGAAAAAAGAACTTTGTAAATTTTTTCAAAGCCATAACCTAAAAATCACAGTAGAAGCCAACAAAAAAAACAGTAAATTATTTAGACATAACATTAGACCTTAAGGATCATACATACAAACCACATAAAAAACCTAATGACACACCTGTCTACGTAGACATCAATAGTAACCACCCACCCTCCATCTTAAAAACCATACCTAATGGTATAAACAAAAGATTATCTAAACTGTCATGCAATGAGAAAGAATTTAACAGTGCAGCAGCCCAATATCAAGAGGCGCTGAAAAAAAGTGACTACAACTACAAATTACAATATAACCCAGATAACAACATGAACAGCAACAGGAAAAACAGGAAAAGAAAAATTATATGGTATAACCCCCCATATGATGGAAGAACAAAAACTAACGTAGGAAAAGAATTCCTCAGAATCCTTAAAACATCATTCCCAAAAGAACATGTACTATCTAAAATATTCAACAAAAATACCGTCAAGCTATCATACTCGTGTATGCCCAACCTTAAAAATATAATTGATTCTTCCAATAAAACTAAAACAACACAACCAAAGAGGGTGATGAAAGGATATCTTGTAATTGCACAAAAAAGACCAGTGCCCTCTGAATAATAAATGTCTCTACAACAATATTGTGTACCAAGCTACGGTAACAACAGACAGTGATAAAGAAACATACATAGGGATCACGGCAAACCATTTTAAAAACCAGATATGCAAACCATAAACAGTCTTTCAAAAATGAAAAATATAAAAACCAAACAGAATTAAGTAAATATATTTGGAAGCTTAAAAATAAGAAAATAGATTACAACATATCATGGAAAATTATAAAAAGAGCAACAACAGACAACAACATTTCTAAAAAATGCAACTTATGTACTACAGAAAAGTGGCTGATATTATGTAAACCCCACCTAGCATCCCTGAACTCTAAAGTAGAAATGATAAACAATTGCAGGCATAAATGGAAATCTTTGTCAATGCACCATTCCGTAACACGTCCCCCCCCTGAACGCGCCCCAAAAAGAAAAAAAACCGGCAGGCCACGTGCCACACGCACAGAACTCACACGCCCACACACCACAATATATAACACGGGTGGCGTGCCCAAATTGTATACCCTGAGGAGAGCGTTTTTAGCTTGAAACAAGCTTGTAGGTTTTAATCTCTTCATTTTAAAATCTATTTTAAACTGGTATGTCGCTCCCTACATGGTTGAGCACTTTTAACGTTCTGAGTGGCTTTTAACTCTGATTATATATATATATAATATATATATATATATATATATATATATATAAAATATATATATATATATATATTATATATATATATATATACACACACACACACACACACGAGTCGATTGTTGGTTTATGAAGTTTACCTACCTCTAAGTAACAAAGAAAATTGAGAAATGTGTTGAAAACATCCACGTACCCATCATGCTCTCAAGGGTACACAACACAGAGAGAGAGAGAGAGAGAGAGAGAGAGAGAGAGAGAGAGAGAGAGAGAGAGAGAGAGAGAGAGAGAGAGATGCGCGAACGTAATTGATCGATCACCGTACTTCTGAAGTTGCTTAGGCAACCAAACAAGTTCGTTAAATGAACAACGAACTGCACAGGATGGCTAAACGTCAATATTTGTTTTCAGGTGCAATGACATTTCAACTCGATACAGCGTGGTGGAGTATAACGACCAAACAAGGAAGGCTAATCAACACATAAAAACATTAATTTACATCATCGAAAAGACAAACAAACACACGACAAAAAAAAAGTACAGTTGAGTAACGGACGGTTTTGTGGAAGTTTGTAAATACTGTACATCACATTCTTAGATGACAGTAGATGAAATCCACAAAATCGTCTTTTGCCTTGTTGTATTAACGTTTCACACGAGTTTTTGCTAATAAAAGTATAGTCGTGGGGCACTCCAGCAAAAAGAAAAGTAAATAAATAATAAAACACATACTAAAGGGTCATGGCATTCCATCAGAAGTTAGCTCTGAAAATCTCTGTTTACACACACACACACACACACACACACACACACACACACACACACACACACACACACACACACACGAACACACCAGTGGCTAAGTAGCTAAAATCATTATTTACATAGTAGAAACTGTAGGAGGAAATATTTGAGCCAATGCTTGAGGAACCATTTAAGGATGCCAGGGAAATCAAAAGATGTCGAACAGTCAGAGTGGACAGATCTGCTATGTAATAGCCCATGCATTGTCGGCAGCTCAGAATTGAGCAGAACAGCCTTTACTTGGATCTCCTGTGAAATGCAAATTGACAGTAATTGACCAAACATTATCATGCCGAACAATTTAGTAGTGGGGGAAAACAAGTGCAAGGCTAACAATTCGTCCATCATTTATTAAGGATCTGGCAAAGATTTAAACAAAACAAAAGGAAGAGGAAAAAGAAAAAGGAAGGGGTGGTGTTGGTTAAAAAAAAAAAAGTTGGGAAAATACAGATGTTAAACCCTTCACTAGTAGTACGTGAAAACCACTGTAATCCATCGTGAAGACAGATCCATCCATATTGCCTGCTCTGAGGCCTTTCATCTACTGAATCAGACTCATCAGGGAGGTACGGCTAATTGTGTCTGTGCTCCCGTGGCATCAAATGGAGATACACCGCATTCTGTAATTCTCTGATGGTGGTAAACTAAGGTTCAAAAACAGAATCCAACAGCACCCCAAAGCAGCCAGCGAAGTGTAGAAAAGCAACACGAAGAGAAAGGTTGGTTGGGAACGTAGTTGCTTGAAAACTGAAATCATTATATAAACAGGATAACATGTATGGGGAATGATTGAGCCCATGCTTGAGGAGCCATTTAAAGATGCCAGGAAATCAAAGATGTCGAACAGTTAGAGTGGTTACATCTGCTATTTAATAACTCAAGCATTGTCAGCAGCTAAGTATTGAGCAGAATAGCCTTTACGTGAATCTCCTGAGACGTGCAATTGCCCACTGATTGACCAAACCATGACATGTTGAAGAAGGGCGTCCAACTCCAGGCGACATGAACTTCCATGCAGTGGCTGAATGTGCATTTAGAGACTTAGTGGGGTGGCACTCCTGCCCTGCGTCTATGTGCAACTTACACCTGTGTCTATGGGTAACTTGTAGGGTATGTGAAACAAACATAAGGTTTGATTCTGAGTCTCTGTTTTGTAGGTCATAGATAAGCATGAATAATGTTCGAGATTACGTTTCTGCATACGAACTAATGCCTTATAATCACTTCATATCTTCACGGATCTGCGCGATTTTATATACCAAGATGAACGTTCATACTTCCCTTCCAACAGCCTCGTTTTCATTCAACGCCTTCTTCCTTGCGCTGAACCCTAAGCGATCTGAAGCGATCAAAGCTAAGTGAATTTTCGCTGTTTTATCGTTTATATATCACCTGATGAAGACCTAAGAGGTCGAAACGCGTTGTGTTTTGTCTTGTGACTCGTTTGTCCACGTTCTCTGGGCGGTTCGCTAACATTTATTTAAGATTTGTTCATACTGACTTCATCACACTTATCCAAAGTGACTAAAAGCTGTACATGTCTGGCTATGTACGTCAAAAGGTTCCTGCAGTGTATCACATGTCACTTGGATAAACAGCTAGTAAGGTGTATTTCAGAGAAGGAACATTTCTTTAGATAATGGTCATTTGAACTCACTTCAGATAGACAGCAGACAGACAGAGAGACCGACAAGTGATAGGGTGAGATAAGGGTTTATGACGAACTCCTGTGCCAAAGGTATGGCATTCCTGAATGAAGAGAAAGCAGTACTGATTGGTTCGACATATCCTAATTGCTTTTTGCTGTTCTGATTTCCGGTAGTTTTAAAATACAATTTACGGAAACCCATAGAACCCTGCTAGCAGAAGAGACACACTAATTTGAGAAAAGATGGTTTACATGGTTGCGCAAAGGTTTGGAGGGAATTACACTTTTCATGTCGATCTTTATTGTGAATAGGCATCCTATGTGGTCTTGAGTGTTTGCACATGCACATAGCATACAATTATATAAACAATCTACTGTTATATCTCTTCCTTTTCAAATCCGATTTGTGCATAGCAACAGCCGAACTTTTTATTATACATAAGTATTATATTTTATAACCCCTCCCCCTAAGGTCAGGGACGGGAAGCATATGGTCGTGTATGTAGGTGAACCCCATCTGTCAAATCTATGTAAAATAAGCACTCTTGACTCTTCCCTCACTGAATTCAGGCACCACATCGTCGGCTCTGTGTCAGCTTGTTCGTCTGTTCTGTATCTTGGCCTGTCGTGCCTTTACCTACCACAGTGGTTCTCCACACCTCCACACGTCGGCCAACCTTTCAGCATTCAAAATATTGCACTGGCCTTCCCTTGTCTCACCCTCAACACAGCATCAGTCATACTGGCTACCAGTCAGTCTGAAAGAGTTGATTCAGGCCATCGCTTCATGGAATTTTTAGGATTTGCACACGTGTTCGTACGAACACCTTAAAATGGTTAATTTTACTCTGTTCATTATATCGTCTCAGACAAAAGCACACCAAGGTTCATTCTGACACAGTCCGAGTGCCAGTTATCCATGCGATCAGTCAGTCGTGTGTCATTATGGGACCATGTGTGGAATGAGATGTCACTCTGGTGTAGTTTAAATCTGGTGATACTCACCTGTTTGTAAAAATCTTGTCTAAAAATACGGAAAGAACCAGCTGTAATATCGACTGCTTACAAGTAAAACGAGAATGACTGAGGGTCGTTTCTGAACTGAACATTGTCACCTCTTGCTTCGAAGAGTTCCTGCTGTCAATTTGCAGTTATGTATGACGTCTATGACACTAAGCAAGATTCGGAAGTGGGAACTCGATTCCCAATCTTTGATCACAGGTAACAACAGGATATATATATATGCCCCACCCCCCCCCCCCCCCCCCCCCCCCTCCTAAATTTAATATTATGCGTGATGTAGATATTTTCTTTAAATTCAGAAGTAACGTGTGTTCTTTTTCAACCTCTGCTCCACCTTACTTTTTTGCGTGTTCTTTCTGTCTTTCTTTCTTTCATGTTTTTTTTTTTTTTGTTGCTGGCTGGTTCATTCCTTTCTTTGTTTATTATGTCAAATGAGGAAGATGCATCGGTGTCATAAGGATGAACTCTTAGTTTCCTTTCGCTGTATATCTTCTACGCCATACTGTTTACATTACTCCCTCGGCGCTCTGTCCAACTCCCCGTCCACAGCCACATCCTGGCCTGTCAAATCGCAGTCCCTATATTGAAAAACACATGGTGTGGTCAATTTCAGTTGTAATGAGGCAACCCACGAGAGGAGACACACACTGTTAATGAGTCGCTTCGCTGATCTTCAGCAGCGCCTGTTCTGATCCAACACACCCGGGATCTCATCTACTAAGTCCTCTACTGACGACAGCGATCCCTTAAGTCGCGGAACCGGCGTCAGTGGTCGTCTCCCTTCTAGGGATGCCACCACATCCCACCAACAATAGTTCCCATGAGCTTGCATATACCGTCGAACTAGACATTAACTCACCGAGGGCATAGACGTGGAGAGGAAATCGACACTTGGGACACCACGAGGGCAGGGCTTAAAAGAGATACAGAATTTGAGACCCATTCCTTCTTTTCTTTTTTCTTTTTTTTTAGCATTGCTGATCAATGAGAATGAAGATGATGGAGCTTTGGAGTTCCATTTTGGCTAATACTGCATGACAGGGCTATACTCTATATTTAATTTAATGATATGTCTTGGTGTCAACCACGCCCGAGAGACACATTCACCAGTAGTGTTGGTCAGGAAACTGAAATAACATTCTCGGAGACACATCTATAAATGACGCAGATACAAATTTGACCCACGACCCACAAAGTATGATTTCGCAATGTTAACTTCGACACAGCCGCTGGCTTAGTTGAACTATTTTAAGGTTTTATTCGTTTTGCACATTTATTCACTTTGTTTACTTTCTGGTTGAAATTTGATGAAATTTTGTTTCACTAATGTATGGAATTTGTTCGCCGTTTTTGACCATCAAAAGCATACAACACACACACACACACACACACAGCACACACACACACACACACACACACACACACACACACACACACACACACACACACACACACACACACACGCGCGCGCGACACACACACACACACACACACACACACACGCACGCACGCACGCACGCACGCACGCACGCACGCACGCACGCACACACACACAAACACAAACACAAACACACACACACACACACACACACACACACACACACACAGAATAGAGACAGACACACTGTTGGAGTTAATGGGAGTAGGTACTGGTCAATACAACGAAGATGGATAACTCGCACGTAAGTGGTGGGATACACTGCACACCATATTTTGTTTGTACGTGCGCAACCAGACGAGCTCGTTGAAAAAAACATCGAACTGAATGTGACGACCAACATTCAATACCTTCTCATGGCGATAACGACTGCAGCATGCGACTAAACAATGTGAAATGGAAAGAAAAAAATGACAAACACACAAAACACAACTCAAAAATAGAAGAATAATAATTGACGTTAACTGATGAACATTGGTAGAGGAGAGGGAGGGGAGAGCAAAGCGACGTATGGAAAAGTGACAGAGTTGAATGTTAGTGGAAGAGCACAATGTAGCATGTTGCATCATCACCTGACAACGGAGGGGTCCACTGAAGTTTCTTTTTCAACATCTTTGTTGCGTAAAACCTGTCACAGTTTTTGCCCTAAGGAAGAGCATCCTCACGGACCAAGGATGATGATGATAGTCCACTCATTTAACAATGATGAACCACTTCCTTAATCAACCCTACTGCTGCTACGACTGCTACTACTACTACTACTACTACTACTACTACTACTACTACTACTACTACTACTTGTATTAATAGAAGTAGTTAGAGGAGGAGGAGGAGGAGTGAAATAGAAGTATTACTATAGAATACCAATAAAAGTGCTACAGCTGATGCTGCTGCAACATACAACTATTGCTAAGATAACTTTCACCACTATATGATTATGATTATTATATTTGCCATCATCAACATCATCATCATCATCATCACCATCATCATCATCATCGCCATCATCATCATCATCATCATCATCATTATTATTATTATTATTATTATTATTATTATTATTATTATTTTATTACTACTACTACTACTATTACTATTATTATTATTATTAATTTATAACTATAATTTTGTAATTGTTACATCATCATTGACATGGAAAAACAGATCGGTTTGTACAGAGATGACGGCCTCGCTGCATTAAACAATAATCCAAGAACTATTGAAAACAAGAAAAAAAGAATTATGTAAAATCTCCAAAAACCACAACTTAAAAATCACAATAGAAGCAAACAAAAAATAGTGAATTACCTAGACATAACATTAGACCTCAATGACCATGTGTACAAACCATACAAAAAACCCAATGACATACCAATCTACGTAAATATCAAAAGCAACCATCCACCATCTATACTAAAAACAATACGCAATGGTATAAACAAGAGACTATCCAACCTGCCATGCAATGAAAAAGTATTCAATAATGCAGCATACCAAAAAGCATTACAAAAAAGTGGTTATAATTACAAACTACAGTACAGCCCAGACAATAACACGAACAGAAATAAGAAAACCAGGAAAAGGAAGATCATATGGTACAACCCCCCATACGATGGAAAAGTAAAAACAAACGTAGGAAAAGAATTCTTTAAAATCTTGACAACATCATTCCCAGAAGAACACAAACTGTCCAAAATATTCGACAAAAACACCATTAAACTATCATACTCACGTATGCCCAACCTTAAAAACATAACTGACTCAAAATGAAAAGCAACACAACAAAGAAGGGTGTCGAAAGGACATCTTGCAACTGCACTAAAAAAGAACAGTGCCCCCTAAGCAACAAATGTCTCCACAACAATATTGTATACCAAGCTACGCTAACATCAGAAAATGAAAAAGAAACATTTATAGGGATTACTGAAAACCACTTCAAAAGCAGATACGCAAACCATAAACAGTCATTTAAAAAGAAAAATACAAAAAACAAAGAGTGCTGAGTAAATACATTTGGAGACTTAAAGACAGAAAAATAGACTACAGCATATCATGGAAAATCATAAAAAGAGCAACACCATACAACAATTTTTTTTTTAATGCAACTTATGCTCCACAGAAAAATGGTTAATTTTATGCAAACCCCACCTAGCAACTTTGAATACAAAAGTAGAAATAGTAAACAATTGCAGGCACAAATGGAAATCTTTGTTAGCGCACTCCACCTGAACAGACCCAACAAGAACCACAGACCACACATGCAACGAATGAGATTGACCCACACATGCAGAAACGGAATCTGGGTGTGGAATGTTCAACCGTGTACAATCAGCTTACAATCGGCAGACAATGACAATAGGCTGACAATCCACTGACAATTTCACTGACAATAAAAGTCCGCGATGCACAACCGCTGACAACCGTTGTCAGTGGGGTGAAAACCAGTGACTAAAGCTAGAAATTTACACCTCGATTTCGGTGGACAATCGAATGACAACGAAACAAAACGGCTGCCCTCGCGTACATGCGGAACATGAGGCCTAAAAACAACAATGCTCCTACTACAGACATCACCTCCGTGAGTACCACACACAGCTTCGCTAAAATCGAAGGCACAATCTCCTCTTTGTGTGATAAAGCAGCGAGTCTGGAAGATCAAGTAAGATCGCTGCATTCTAAAATTGTTCGAAAGGACTCGGCTAGCACAGCAACGCAGACAGAACCCTTTCCTTACCTCTCTTACGCAGAAGTGGCTAGATCCAGAATTTCATCACGATCGAAAACAATTTCTCAGGATGTTCTGCCTATTAAAGCAAGCAACTCAGAAAAGAAGAACAGAAATGTACAGGAAAGTGACCAAAAAAAAAAATAGAAGAAACTGATAACACGAACAAAAATGACGTCAAATCTTCTCTGCGTCATAAGCCGAAGTCTAAGGAACAGTGCGAGAAAATGCCGAGTCCAGACACAAACAAAACGTCAATGACTTAAAGATCAAGTGCGGAGACAAATCAAACGACAACGAATTAAAGGCCAAGTCCAGAGACAAACCAAATCCAATTTTAAACGCCCTTGCCAACATTTTATTTGTGAATGACCCTGTCATAAAGAAAGTCAACACAAACAGACTAGGGAAGTCCTACGGATGTAAAGTGCATCAGAGTAATGCAAGAACAATAAAGGACATCAAACCAGCAGTTGCCAAAGCAAGCGCATCTGCCAAGACACCTGCGATTAATTCTTATCTCATGAAGGAGCACTTCCATTTCAGAAGGAGAGAAATTAGGTTTCTTCTGCCGTTTTGCTTTTGCCCCGGTTTCGTCTGCCATGATGGATGCAGCGTAAACAAAGTCACTGCGCATGCTCAGGTTGAAACAGAAAGTTAACTTTTGCGGGAAAACCCTGGGTAAAAATAGTCCGGTAACATTTGAAAATTAGGGCAATCATTGTCTACTGACTTCGTTGTAAAGTCGGTTGTCACCGCTTGAACATGGCAACTTTTCAAAGCTGACTTTAAAGTCAGCTGACAACTCATTGTAAGCGGATAGTCAGTGACAATAATTGTACACGGTTGAACATTCCACTCCAGGTCCCGCACGCTATAAAAGACCGACAGCGTGCCCCAAAAGGATATCCTGATGAGAGCAAGAGGCAAGAGGCTCGAAACAAGCTTGTTGATTTTAATATTTCATTTTAACAATATTTTTAACAGATGTTGCTCCCTAGACGGTCGAGCTTTTTTTTAGATTTTCAAAGGACATTTTTATATTGTTCGTGATATATAATATATATATATATATATATATATATATATATATATATATATATATATATATATATATATAGCTATGTGAATGGAAAAAACCCAATATATATATAGATGAATATAATTAAAAAGCCTAAAATGACTTTAAAAGTGCTCGACCCCTTGGGGAGCAACATTTGTTAAATGATATTAAAAAGGAAGGTTAACCTTCCTTTTTAATATCATTTAACAATATATATATATATATATATATATATATATATATATATATATATATATATATATATATGTATATATTTGTTAAAATACGTTTTTTAAAACAGAATCTACAAATTTGTTTCGAGCGTGTTGCGCTGTCATCAGGATGGTTTTAGGTTTGCCCACCGCCGTTGTGATATATATATATATATATATATATATATATATATATATATATATATATATATATATATATATATATATATGTGTGTGTGTGTGTGTGTGTGTGTGTGTGTGTGTGTGTGTGTGTGTCCCCCTTTTTTTTCTCCTCATTTTTCTCTTTTCTAAATGAATTAATTGTGTAATAACTTGTGAGATCGAAACTGAGTTCAAATTTCAAGACCAGGCTGGTATTTATTGTAAATTAACGGTATCCATGAATTGAACAGGCTTGAGAAGCGTTTGACCTGCCGTGTGGTTCATTCATTTATAAACTGATTTCAAAAACGTAGGCCTATAGAAAAGAGTCGAGTACACT
>CM031605.1:60742067-60757067 GCA_018398815.1 Conus ventricosus | reverse complement strand
TGAGGCATGAATCGGGACACCAACAGCATGTTTAATGGCTTTGCAATCCAAACTTTGTAACTTTTTCAGAAGACATTTTGGAGCACTAAAATACACTTCCGGACCATAAGTAAGTTTTGATCTAACAAGAGCTATAGAGAGATGAAGTAAAGTTTTTGAATATTCCCCAGGTAGTCTGCTTATAATCTTTGATAAATTCAAACTTTTCCTAGCTTTTGTTAGCATATATTCAAAATGAATATTCCAAGATAATTTTGGTGTAAAGAAAACTCCTAAACATTTAACACTTTGTTTATATTCTAAAGGTTCACCTAGAAGTTTGAAGACTGGTATATTTTCTGGATTGCTTCCTGCATTAAACAACATCATATGTTTTTTCAGTGGACAAAGACAGACCATTTTCTGTCATATAGTTGCCTATGCTGTCTAGATCTCTTTGATATAGTCTTCTAACATAATTCTGTGCTCTTTGTGCATGTGGAGTTGACTTTTTCAGAGTTACTTCCATCCACATGCAAATATCATCTGCATATTGCACTAGAACGACAATTTTGGAGACTGCTTTCGGAGATCTTGTATAAGAATATTAAAAAGAATAGGCGCTATTACTGAACCTTGCGGGATTCCCATGTCTAGTTTTCTGAGTGTTGAGTGCTAGTGTGTACCTCCTACTCTGGCTAACATAGTTCTATTATCTAAAAATGATTTAATATAATTGTATATGTTTCCTGACAATCCAATCAGTTTCAGTTTGTATAACAAGCGCTTGTGCCAGACTTGGTCATAGGCTTTTTTAACATAAAAAAGTAGCGAGTAACTTTTCCTACGTGCAAATTGACGCTTTATTTGAGTAGATAATTTAACCAAGTGCTCAACTGTAGATCTTCCTTTCATAAATCCAGCTTGATTAATTGGTATTACATTGTTCTTTTCACAAAAATGTGTGAGCCTATTTAAGACGATTCTTTCTACATGTTTGCCACAGTGGGAAGTGAGGGTTATAGGGCGGTAGCTGTTTTTGTCATTCATAGCTTTTCCAGGTTTTAAAATTGGAACAACTGTTGAATCTTTCCATATTTGAGGAACAACGCCATATTCCCAGCAATTCTGAATTATATGATGCAGGAAAACAATGCAGTTATCACGGAGATGTTTTAACATTTCATTACTCACTATGTCAAGACCAGCAGAGCATTTTTTGTTGCTGATATCAGATATTGCACTTTTCAACTCTCTGATTGTTATTGGAGCATTAATAGGGATATCATTATCAGGAATAGGGTCTGAATAAAAGACTGTGACTGTTCTTTTTCTCTATACATTTTACAATTTGAGGACAAACCTTCTAAACTACTATTCCTAGAAAATATATCCACAAAAATGTCCGCCTTTTCTCCATCAGAAGGAAATTTATTCTCATTAGATTATATTGGATAGCTTGGGATTCTAATTCCTTTTTTTCATGCATTTCACTTTGTTCCAAACCTTATTAAAGTCCTTATCATCTGTAACTTCCTTTGTACAAAATGAATTCCAGTATAACCGTTTTGCTTTGGCTATTACATTATTACTGTGTATCTTTGCTTTCTTCATTTCTATATAACTTTCTTTATTGACTCTTTAAGCAACTTTTCGTCTAGATTTTTTTCTGTTTTCGACTTGATGTACAGCTTATATTTTTCTTTTCTTTTTTTAATTAACAGCTTGTTCGCATTCACTAGTCCACCAGACATTCCCCACATGATTAGACTGTTTTGTGGTTTGTAATCTTGGGATTGATGAATTGGCTGCCACAAGACCTGCATCCTTGAAATTTGAATATTGCGTGTCAATGTGCTCTTGCGTACATTTATCGAAGTTTTGACAAGCTAGAATAGTTCGAAATTTATCCCAGTCTGCACGCTTATAGTCATATTTTATAGGAGTGTCATGTACGTGATTATTATCCTGAATGTTTTCTTTCACCATAGTTATTATTATAGGCAGGTGATCGCTACCTAAAGTATCTTTACATGTTTCCCATGAACTTGATGGAGGAAGTTCTGGTTAAATCAAGGAAAGGTCTATAGCTGTAGCTCTATGTTTAGACACATATGGGATCCGGGTTATGCTGCCGTCGTTTAACAGATGGAATGAACTATCTACGATGTTTTCAACGAAACGGTTACTGGTAACAGTGTTACAATCATTTTCCCAGAAGGGCGAGTGAGCATTAAAGTCACCCGCTATTAACCACTTATTGCATTGTTGATCTTGAATAGCACGTAGCCAGTCAGAATTTTGATCATTTGGACCTTTAGGAATGTCACGAGGCCTATGATGATTGGCCCATCTAGGGTGGTAGAATTATTCATTTATTTATTGTTGTTGTTGTCGTGTATCAGTCCCTTAATGTGGCTTGTGGTGTGTTTGCACCTTAATGTCGTTCAGCTCAGGTTAGGTTTACTTTCTCTCTCTCTCTCTCTCTCTCTCTCTCTCTCTCTCTCTCTCTCTCTCTCTCATCTCTCTCTCTCTCTCTCTCTCTCTCTCTCTAATTTCACTGTCCGTGCAATTCATCCTGCAGGTTCACGGGTGGCTGGTACCTTTCTCTTGAACTGGCTGTCTCTATCGGCCTCTCACCTGTCTTTTTACCTGCCGCACGTGCAGCATTCCTCTTAGCATGAGGTATTCTCACTCTGTGACGTAGGGTGGCATGTTGGCTGCCATCGGTTACGCAGGTTTTCACTTCACTCGAGCGGAAGATGTCCCTGGGAGCGCCCGCTCCGGTCTGGTTCTCTACCACATCGTCGAAGGTACGGTCGGTACCTTCAATCCTGCAGTCGGCCTGTAGGGGAGGGACGTCATCGTTTTTCCGCATCTGCTCGGCTGGCCCTCTCGACTGGACAGAGGGCAGAGAGTCGCTTGACCCGCCACTTTCTTGTGTCACCCACGGGTAGCTGGTAAGCAATCAGTTTCCTGTTTTTGTTGTTGTGTTGTTGTTGTTTGTTGTGTTAGCCGCTGATTCTTCTCTTTTGCACAATTTCCTTTTGGTTTCGAAGTTATAAAAGAAATATTGTTTGAGACCACATTTTCTCTGGTTAATTCGATCTTTAACCTGGCCATTCAAAATTAAATCCAAAATTCTCTCTCCTTTCAATGCATCTTGTGATGCGGTAGTCGGTGGGGATGGGGAAAAACCTGGTGATTTAGGGTTGGGACTTGCTTGGTCTCGCTCGTCCGCCCTGTCACAACGCCGGTCTCGTATTCTTCGCCCACCGTCTGTTTGTGTGTGCAAGGGGAACGAGTGTTTTCTGTTTGCGAGCGTGCGTACGCACGATTAGTCGTTTGGATGCGTGGTTGAGAATTGTGTTATTTTGAAATGTTACTATACATGTGGGATAATCGTGCCATTAAATTATGATTATTTGTAAATTGGTGGCAGTTGTAAAGTAATGGTTGCTGTACTCTTCAAGTTCAATTCCTAAGAAAGGAAAATGTTGAACGTGAGTGAGGGAAGGATGAAGACATAAATTGCTATTCGTTTTTTAGCCTGTTAATTTAATGTAATCTCTTGCATGCTTCGTGTGAGAAGACCTTTAGCGAACATTCCTCATTTGGTTTGTTTACTGTTTTACGCTCAAGTCTGTGTTAAGCTGGTGCTACTAATGTATTCAGCAAACACCTCCCCTCGCCCTTCATGCGAGTGGCTGTTAGGATTTAGCAGCATATTTCAAACCGTACTGACGGCGGGGTTCTAGTACCCTTCTTTCCTTCCAATTCCTTCCCTTCTTTTCTCTCCTCCCGGGGGCTTCACCCGAGGCTGACGTCTTGGGGGCCGCAGTGGGTGAGGAACACGCGTTCTTCACTGGATGGTCCTACCCCTGTCCGGGACCTTCAACGACTACGCCTCGTCCACGGGATGTGTTCTACACTGTCCTCGGACTTCCTACAGCTCATGTGACCATGTGGTTAGCTCTGTGTCGTGCCATTTGGGGGTGGGTGTGTGCTAAGGGTGTCGGCGTTGAAAGACTTTATTCAAGAACAGACACGGTTTGGGACACCCGATTCAACACGATACTCCCAGTGAACTTTGGACAGGCAGGGGTGGGGGAACAGCGTGAAGCACAAAAAAGGAATGTGTGTTGGAAATGCTTATTTATAATTATGGGTATGTTGTGTGCGTTGAAATGCTTATTGTGACTATGTGTATGTTGTGTGTGTTGAAATGCTTAATTGTGACTATGTATGTTGTGTGTGTTGAAATGCTTATTTGTGACTAGTGTGTGTTGGTGTGAATAAATGGTGTATTGTATTGTAATCTTTCTTGTGTGTTCTCTTGCGGAGCGTGTGAGGTCAGTCACTCCTTCACTCCCTTCTAGACCGATCCTGTGAGGGCAGACCTCCAGGGGTCGGTCGTGACATATGTGGGGGCTCGTCCGGGATTTGAAGGGTTCTGACTGTCTCTCTCGTTTCGTGGAGTGCCTGTCCAGTTCTGTCTGTTTTGTATACGTTTAGTCAGTTTGTCGTGTTTGTTTGTGGGTGGTTGGCTGGGTGACTCTAGCGTGTAGGGAGTCTTTTGTGGCCTGAATGAAGATCTGGTGTGGACTGTGGGGGATCGAGTTGAGACGAAGGGGAATCGACCGCGTCCAGACCTCCTCTTTCCGCCGGTGCCTCGCGCAGATACGGCCGTAAAACTTGCCTTTCTGTTGCCACTCAGTCTGCCGTTCCTGTTTAGTAGTTAACCAGTTTTCTTTACGGGTGTTGAGTACAGGTGGTTGTATCGGACGTTAGTGTCACTTTTTTCCCTTCTCCGGATTCCTTCTGTCATTTATTTGTCGGTGAGCCCTACCGCACTGTTGCTCGTGTTGTGGAGCGCGGTGTTGCCAGAGTGGGAGCAGCCTTGACATTTTCTCCTTATGTATTATATTTTATTTTGAATGTTTGGTTGCTCTTTGTTGACTAGTGAACTTCACTGTCTTGTCGCTCTTGTTTTTTTTAGCGCGGGGCCGTGAAGGTAACTTGGTCACGGGAGTCTTTTTGTCTTTTTCGTTTCAATAAAGATTGTATATTGACACTTTTGATTTGCTGTTTCTCACAGTCGGTCACCAAGAGACGTGACATAATTCGAGCGGTATCTTTTTTTTTTTGACATATTCGAGCGGTATCTGTTTTTTTTCAAGTGGAATTGTCTTTCCCCTTATTTGAAACCGTAGGATATAGTTGTCATGGCAACGGCCGGTGCTGGCGGCATGGCTGACGCGTGCGTCGAAGAAGAAAGTTCTTCAAGATGTAGTCCCTACTGTTAGTACCAGTACTTTGACTACAGGACTTCTACCTATTCCAGTGCTGTAGCGATAGTCCCGCGAGTACTTTCGCTACTTTTTCGCTAGGGGATCTCTCTGCTGAGACCCCACCTGACACGTCCGCTCGGATGCGTCAGAGTATGGTAGGCAACTGTGGGCTTCTGTTGGGTCGCAGAAACCGAAACCCTCTCTTCTCACGCTTCCCCTCGTAAGGAGTATGCCCAGGAGACTTTCCTCATGGGAAAGTCGAGACCCAAGGGACGGCCAAACGGGTCATCCTCCCGTGTCGGGAGTGGTGAATCCTGCTCAGATATCGCATCCGTCTTGATGTTTCTGGAGCGACAGCGACGAGAGGATACAGCCCTTCATCGGGAAGAGTTAGATCAGCGTAGGGAAGAGGAAACTCGGCGTAGGGAAGAGGCTTCCAGACAGGAAGCTCTGCGTAGGGAAGAGGCAATGCTGCGTAGGGAAGAGGCTGTCAGACAGGAAGCCCCCGTCAGGAAGAGCTAGATAGGATGGAGGCTCTGCGCAGAGAGGAGACTGCCAGACAGGAAACTCAACGTAGGAAGAGATGGAACAATTTCTTTCGCGGACTCCCGCATCTGTAAATCAGGGGTTAATCGACAAGCAAATGATAGAGTTAGAGGCCCAAAATTAAAGCTTCCAGAGTTCAAACCCAGTGAGGACATTGATATGTTCTTGGAGCACTTTGACAAGGTAGCTAGTTCGTACCAATTGTCCGAGGAACAAAGGCCATGCACCTTTTTTCTGGATTATCAGGTGTTGCAAGGGAGTGTGTGCTTACTCTAAATGAAGGCGCGTCTTATGCAGACATGCGTTGGCTCTGCGTAAACGTTTCCATCTTACCCGAGACGTACAGGAGGAAGTTCGATCCAGAAAAAGAATAACGACGAGACCTTCGTGACAGTTTGGAGATAGGCTGCGCAAAAGGCTAGGTTATTGGCGTCAGTTGGCTAAGCTGGAGCTTGGAGGATCTGATTCTCATACGAACAGCTTACCAACACCGTGTCCCCAGAGTGAGGATCCGTATAGGCGAGACAGCACCAAAGGATTTCGTGGCTGCGATTCATACTGCTGAGGTGTTTGCTGAAGCCGTAGAGCTTATGGGCATCGCCACAGATACGGACAGGAAGACCCTCACAGGACTTAGTGGCAGCAAGGCGCCGACGACTGCTAGCGGGTCGAACAAGGCAGGCAGTTCATCGGGAACCTCAGCACCCCGACTGTGTTTTCTTTGTGGTCGTCCCGGCCACATTAGGAAAGATTGCCTAAAGCCGCCGGTAGTCATCGGGCTAGTCCTTCCCCGCGTCCTCGTGCCTCGGCTAACGTGGGTCCATCCCGGCTTCTGGTGGTACAGAGTGTCCAGTGTTCCTTTCTGTTGTTGGTTCTTCCTTGGTCGACTCCATCAGGGATTCGGGAGCATCAACGCTCTTTGTGGACAAGAATTTGGTTTCCCCTGAGGCTCAGCGAGGCACCAATTATAATGTGTGCGGGTTGGAGGCTGGTTTACCTCCACCCGTCCTTCTGTACTCATTCCATCTCCACCCCCTACTTCTGTGGCGAAGTATGGGCCATCGCAGTGGAGCGACCTCTGTATTCCTTCTCATAGGAATACCATCACATTTGCAGATGGACGCAGTCAGTCTGTGTCTACGGATCTGCCCGTGCAGGCATGTGTGGGAGTTACCACGCGCGCCAAAGCCAAGAAGCAGGAGCAGGAATTGCGTCCTGTTCTACAACCGATCTCTGACGAGGTTTTTGCAGGGCCGATCCTGCTACCATGGTTCGTCTTCAGGCCAGGGACTTGGATGTCCAACGCCTACAACAACTGGTGGATCGTCCCGCTCAGTCTGCCGACATGCCAAGGTGAGCTTTAAGCTCCACAAGGGGATCCTCTTTAGGGTCTCACTACAGGCAGACCGGGTGGCCAAGCAGTTAGTCGTCCCCCAAAGCTTGAGAGAATCTGTTCTCCGGCAGGCCCATGATTCACCCATGGCAGGTCATATGGGCTCAAAGCGGACTCTCGACCGAGTAGACAGGACTTTTTCTGGCGGGGGATGAATTCTCAGGTTAGGCAGTACTGCCGCAGTTGCGATGTCTGCCAACGGACAACGCCTAAGAGTGGCTTGACGCGTGTTCCCCTAGGATCAGTGCCACTGGTTGGGGAGCCATTCAGCAAGGTTGGTGTTGACCTGGTGGAACCTATTAATCCACCATCCGATCGCGGTCACCGCTACATTTTGGTAGTGGTGGACTATGCGACTCGGTACCCAGAGGCTGTCCCGCTTAGGACTATCGATGCCCCTACTGTCTCTGAAGCTCTCTGGCAGATTGGACGCGCACTGGCGTGCCCAAGAAGATCCTTCGGACCAGGGAACCCAGTTTCTGTCTGAAACCATGCAGGAAGTAAACACTCTGCTTAATGTTCACAAGGAGACGACGTCACCCTATCATGCGCAGGCCAATGGCCTTGTCGAGCGCTTTAATGGGACTTTGAAGCAGATGTTGTGTCGCCTGTGTGCAGAGCAACCTTGTGATGGGATCGTTTTATCCCTGCCGTGCGTTCGCCTACAGGGAGGTTCCACAGGAAAGCATGCGCTTTTCCCCTTCGAACTCCTGTATGGCAGAACAGTACGAGGACCCACCAACTCTTGAAGCAGATGTGGACCCACGACATATGGAACCTGTCGTCAGGAGAGTCGATAGTGGTTGATCTGCGCAACCGCATCGCTGACACCTGCCAGCTTGCTCAGCAACATTGCAGTCGGCAAAAGCCAAGTACAAGGCTTTGTATGACAAGCGCAGCGTTGAGCGGTGGTTTTCTTCTTTCTTTCTGCGTACGCAGGCTGATACTCCTGCGGACACTCCCTGTATAGCCAGGCAGTGGGAGTTTTGTGTGTATGACCCTTTTTTATCCCGCCATTAAGGCAGCCATACTCCATCTTCGGGAAGGTGCATGCTATGTGTCACGTGTCATCCATACCAACGGCCAAACTGGCCTTCTCTTCCGAAAGTTGGTAATGGGATTTTACGTGTGTGCAAGATGTTATGCGTGCGTTCACACACGGAACCTCGGTTTATATGTCTCATTCGAAGGACTGTATGGGGAATGGAGTCAGAACCAATGTTAACTCCGAGGGAAAAATCCCCCTATACCGAAATTCGAACCCGCAACCCCAGGATCACGAGTCCGGCGCTCTACCAACTGAGCTATCGCCCCCCCCCCCCCCCCCCCCCCCCCCCCCCCCCCCCCCCCCCCCCCCCCCCGGTGGTTTGAGCCAGTGAGGAGGTGTTGCTTCTCCTGGCCCCAAAAGACAAGTTACAGCTTGCTTATAGGCAGGTCCTTTCGTGGTCTGCAGCCGGGTGGGGTGACTGGGATTACCGGATTCGAGTGCGAGGAAGGAGCCTTTGTATCACGCCAACCTCCAGAAGGGCGTACGTGCGGCGAACACAGTGCCAGGCAGATACACACCTGTCGTCAGTGGAGCGTGGCGATGAGGACGCAGTGTCGGTGGTATCAGGACATCCCCACAGTTCCACTCAGTCGAGGAAGATCGTGGCAGACCGTTTGTTTTGGTTCCAACCATGCCTCCGCACAGCAGAACAACTGCATAGGTTATGCCAGGAATTCCAGGATGGTACTCACCGATCGCCCCTGCACAGTAACCCTTGGAGAGTGGCCCCAGGTATTGCCCACCGATACCCCAAATTAGAGTCAAACAGAACCCCTCTTCCTCACTCCCAGGCGTCTGTCAATCCCACACAGAGGTGCAAGCCATTTTAAAGGTTGGGGGTCCTATGAGGGTACGAGTTCACCGTACTCGCCCCCATCTTCTAGTAAGAAGATGGCAAAGAGGTTTTGCGTCGATTTTCGACGGCTGAATAAAGTTCTCCAATTTGATGCCGGAACCCAATGCCGGAAGACGACAAAATCCCCCTGTTGCCTCAGTTGAGTCAGGGCTAACAAACTTTTCCAAGTTCGATTCCATTGCAAAAGGGGTACTGAACAAATACCCCTGCGCAGCTGAGGATAAACCCAAAACGGCATTTACGGACGCCCTGAAGGAACATTTCCAGTGGAACGGGATGCCATTTGTGGCCTCAAAACTGCTGGAGCACTTTTTAAGTCGCGTCATGCGACAATTGCTCCTCTCCCTCTCAATCCCCCAGATATAAACAATTTCATGGAATGACCTGCTACTCAGTTCAGTAGTTTGGAAACTCTCCCTACGGTCTCGCTCCTCTCGGCCGCCTGTTCCTCCTTCGTCCTTCGTAAAGTCAGAAGTCAGCCTCGTCCTTTTCCAAATGTCAGCTTGGTCAGGACGAGGAGATTTCCTTTCTTGGGCATCATCTGCAGCGAGTTTGATTGCTCCTGAGGAGAACAAGGTGGCACAATTGGCAGGTGCCCAGACACCTCCTAGTTACCAAAAGGGAAATGCGGTCATTCCTTGGGCTTGTGGATACTACCAACCGCAAGTTCATCCATGACTTTGCGAAGATAGCCCTACCCTCACTGACTTGACGGAAAGGGAAGAAACCAAACGTTTGTTTGGGATGAGCGTTTGCCAACATGTTTTGGACGCCGTTGAAAGATGGGCCCTGACTACTCGGCCCAGTCCTGGCTCTCCCAGATCCCAGTCTTCCTTTTGTCCAGGCGAACTGATGCTTCTGCTGTGGGGATTGGGGCTCTGTTGCTACAGAGATCAGGGGAAGGGACCCAACCGCTGGCTTATGCATCCCAAAAAACTCACTGATGCCGAGACCAGATACCACACGAATGAACACGAGTGTCTAGGCAGTCGTGTGGGTCATCAGGAAGTTTTACCCCTACATTACTGCGTGAGTTTTTGTACTGGAGAGCGATCAACATCCACTCCAGTACCTGACCGATCCGGGCCATTCAGTCGTCGACTCATGGGTTGGGCATGGAAACTGCAGAGTCATGCTTTCACTTTTCGCCATATCAAGGGTATCCAGCAATACGTATTCTGAGCTATCTCAGGCGAGCTCCGTAGTCAGCACACCCATTGGGGAAATCGTCCAGAGGGACACATCCCCTCAACCAGGTTATGTCCCCTTTTGGTCTGTGTACCAGGTGTATGACAGTTAACAGTATGAATCACCACTGCTTTCGGATGCTACTTTCATTGTCTGAAGGCATGTTTGATTTGATAGAAAATATAGTACTTATGTATTTCCCTGTATAATTCAGTCGTTGGAATGTTTGTATTGGATTTATCGTACTCTGTCGTGATCAGAGGGTTAGGGTTCGGGTTCCCTCATTCTTGTGAAGTTGCACATGGCGTCAAGGTTCAAAGGAGCACTGTATCTCAAGAAACCGAGATGCCCCCCCCCCCCTTTTTTTAGAAGGGGGTTTTGTCACGAGGCCTATGACTATTAGGCCCATCAGGGTGGAGAATTATTCATTTTATTTATTGTAGTTGTGTTGTCGTGTATCAGTGCCCTAATGAGGCTTGTGGGTGTGTTTTGCAACCTAAATTCCGTTCAGCTCAGGGTAGGTTTTCTCTCTCTCTCTCTCTCTCTCTCTCTCTCTCCGCTTCTCATACTCGTCTCTTGCTCTCTCTCACTCTCTAATTTCACTGTCCGTGCAATTTCTCATCTGCAGGTTCATCACGGGTGGCTGGTACTCTTTCTCTTGAACGGCTGTCTCTATTCGGCCTCTCACCTGACTTTTTACTCTGCTGGCACGTGCAGCATTCCTCTTAGCTTGAGGTATTCCTTCACTCTGTGACGTAGGGGTGGCATGTGGCTGCCATCGTTAGGCAGGTTTTCACTTCACTCGAGCGGAAGATGTCCCTGGGAGAGCCCGCTCGCAGTTCTGGTTCTCAACCACATCGTCGAAGTACGGTCGGTCACCTTCCTTCCTACAGTCGGCTGTAGGGGAGGGACAATCAACTCGTCTCCCGCATCTGCTCGCTGGTCCTCCTCACTGACAGAGGCAGAGAGTCGCTTGAACTCCCGCCACTTTCTTGTGTCACCCACGGTAGCTGGTAAGCATCAGTTCGGTTTTTGTTGTTTGTTGTTGTTGTTGTTGTAAGCCGGCTGATTCTTATCTTTTGCACAATTTCCTTTGTTTCGAAGTTATAAAAGAAATATTGTTTGAGACCACTTTTCTCGTGGTTATTCCGATCTTTAACCTGGCCATTCAAAATTAAATCCAAAATTCTCTCCCTTTCAATGCATCTGGTGATGCGGTAGTCGGTGAGAGAAGGGGATAACGATGGTGGATTTAGGGTGGGACTTGCTTGGTCCTCGCTCGTCCGCGCCCTGTCACAATCGCCGTTCCGTATACTTCGCCCACCGTCTGTTTGTTGTGCAAGGGGAACGAGTGTTTCTGTTTGCGAGCGTGCGTAACGCACGCTTAAGTCGTTTGGATGCGAGTTTGGAGAATTGTGTTATTTGAAAGTTACTATAACATGTGGGGATAATCGTGCCATTAAATATGATTATTTGTAAATGTGGTGGCAGATTGTAAAGTAATGGTTGCTGTACGCTTCAAGTTTTATTACAATTCCAAGAAAGGAAAATGTTGAACTTGAGGTGAGGGAAGGATGAAAGATATAAATTGCTATTCGTTTTTTTTTAGCCTGTTAATTTAATGTAATCACTCTTGCTGCTTCGTGTGAGAAGACCTTTAGCGAAACATTCTCATTTTGGTTTGATTACTGTTTTACGCTCAAGTCCCTGTGTTAAGCTGTGCTAACTAATGTATTCAGTACAAACACCTCGCCCCTCGCCCTCTCCTGCGAGGAGCTTTTAGGGATTCAGCAGCATAATTCAAACCGTACTGACGGCGGGCGTTCCCATAGACCCCTTCTTTCCTTCCATTTCTTCCTTCTTCTCTCCTCCCGGGGGCATCACCCGAGGCTACGTCTTGGGGCCGCAGTGGGTGAGGACACGCGTTCTTTCATCTGGATGGTCCTACCGCCTGTCCGGGACCTTCAACGACTATGCCTCGTCCGACGGGATGTTGTTCTACACTGTCCCCTCGGACTTCCTACAGCCCATGTGACCAGTGTGGTTAGCTCTGTTCGTGCCATTTGGGGTGGGGTTGTGCTAGGGTGTCGGCGTTGAAAGACTTTAATTCAAGAACAGACCCGTTTTGGGGCACCCGATTCGACACGATACTCCCAGTGACTTATGGACAGGCACGGGTGGGGGAACAGCGAGAAGGACAAAAAGGATGTGTGTTTGGAAATGCTTATTTATAATTATGGGTAGGGGGGGGGGGGGGGGGGGGGGGGGGGGGGGGGGGGGGGGGGGGGGGGGGGGGGGGGGGGGGGGGGGGGGTGTGTGCGTTTGAAATGCTTATTTGTGACTATGTTTATGTTGTGTGTGGTGAAATGCTGAGATTTGACTATGTGTGTGTGTTGGTGTGAAATAAATGGTGTATTGGTATTGTAAATCTTTCTTGTGTGTTCTTCTTGCGGAGCGTTGAGGTTCAGTCCACATCCCTATCACTCCCTTTTAGACCGATCCTTCCAGGGCAGACCGCCAGTGGTCGGTCGTGACAAGGAAGATTATACTGACATGACATTTCATTGTGAAAGAATTACCGAATTTTATATTAGCTACGCATGCATGTACACACCCGACAGAATTTGGATTGTTGATGAACTTATGTTATACTGAAGCCCTTCAACATATATATATATATATTGTTATAGATATATATATATAATATATATATATATATATATAATATATATATATATAATATATATATATATATATTATTACAGTATTTACTTGCCCATTAGAACTTCCCTTGTCATATACTGGAGGGTAAATAAAATTAGCCAAATTGGGTAAATATTAGAAGGGCTAACATTTAATGATTTTAATATCACACTACATAAGGATATGTAGCTAGAATGATGTTTGTAAATAAGCTTGGTTTTTGTGTTATAATCTACAATTCCACTGAAAAAAATTAAATTAATGTGCTTTCGCTCCCTATGTGAAGCCATTATTTAAAATCATAGGGATTCAGCAGACAAAGATCTGCTTAAGGTGGGTCGGGCCTCCTGGCCTGTACAACAGGACAAATTGGGACATGTATTTTATGACGCTATTTTTCATCTTCCTGTAGTTTCCTCCAACATATACTTTATGACTTTTTTTTTGTTGTGCTCCAAGCCGTCGTCAGGGCCACCCGGGCGGCCGTCTTCCATGCTGATTGCCGACGGTCCCCACCCTGTGCCGCGTGAGGGCCGCCTCGGAGACGTACGAGCAACAAGTCGCCGAGCCGCTGGCACGTATAGCTAAGGGCACTTACGGCGATTTTATGACTAGATTGGACAAGACCGACAAAAAGTAAGACATATTTTCCTAGCTATCTACATGCAAAATACTTTTCAATTTTTGCAGGCCCTGAGCATGTGCCCCCACCCACGCCAAGGTTTCCCCCATATTGCCCACCGCATGTACGTCCCAGTTGCAATTTTTGCATTTTCGACGCCGAAAATTTGGGGGAAATCGCCGTTAGATGGAATGATAATTAAAAAGTAAGTAAGTTTGGCACTCTGTTGGTATACAGTATCAATTTATGATAGACAATGATTATTTTTACCTTTATGTATTGACACAGTGACTCAGAAATATATTCCAAAGGCATATCTCACATGCGT
This sequence comes from Conus ventricosus, assembly GCA_018398815.1. NCBI lineage: Eukaryota > Metazoa > Mollusca > Gastropoda > Neogastropoda > Conidae > Conus > Conus ventricosus. Next base: position 60,743,113 of record CM031605.1, on the reverse strand, counting down.
ACTGTGTAGGTTTCAGGGTTTAAATGAAAACGCGACATGGATTGGACAGCATGTGTGATATGCCAGCAGAAAACCGGTGAGGACCTCAAGTGCCCATTGGATGGTCCAGGTACTGGAGACAAAACAGCACCATACAAGACTTTCCTGACTAATGTTGGCGCATTCGCAAAATAGACAGATTACCACAAAAACTGTGCTTCGATGAAGGTGTCACTGTTGAAGACTTCGTGGAACATCGGGCGAAGTGGCACAAATCGTGTTGCAGAATTTACCAAAGCAAATTAGACAGAGCTGAACGAAAAAGAGAGCTGAATTTAGATAATCCAGAGTCTGCCACTGATGAGAAGCGCCGAAAAGACCGCCAAACTCTGCAAAATCTTCGTGCATTTTCTGCGGCAAACAGGATGGTCATCTCCATGAATTCAGAACTCTTGACGCAGACGAGAATATTAGGCGGATGGCCACTGATTTACAGGACACAGCACTACTGGCAAAGATTTCTGCGGTGACCTCATTGCTATTGAAGCAAAATACCACCTGACCTGCTGACTGAGCTCCGAAATCGCCATAGGTCAAAGACAAGGCAATTTCATGAGTCCTGTGAATCCCAAAATGAGGAGTACAAAACAGAGGCCAGAGCCTTCATTGAGCTAACCAGTTCCATCGAAAATTCTGTGAAGATGGAATCTTCCACTTCCGGCTTGTGGATCTTCGTAAGCTGTACGAGAAGCGTCTTCAAGACCTTGGTCTTCGAAAGGAAATAAACAAGAGCCGTTTCAAGAAAAGCTCCTTCAGTACTTCCCTCAAGCCCAAGAACAAAGTGATGGAAAACATGTTGTTCTGATTTTTCCAGAGGGAATGCAAGAAATGTTGAAACAGGCTATGAAATGGACCATGAAGAGATGCCATTCTTGCAAAAGCTGCAAAAATAGTTCGCAGTGATATCTCCCAGGCAGCTAATTCACTTTGATGCTTCGTTTCCAGCCTCCTGTCAAGACAATCTGTTCCGTCAACCTGAAAGCTTGTTTCTATGCTCCTCAATGAAG
>CM031605.1:60738468-60741967 GCA_018398815.1 Conus ventricosus | reverse complement strand
ATACTCCCAGCACACGTGTCGTAGTCTTCTTTTTGTTGGAGGGATGCCAACGAAACTCAGGTTTGTCTCGCCTTGAAAAACTGCGTAGTCTGTTAAAGCCCCTGTGATCTGCATTATTTGCTGCTCAAAACCGGTGTAACGAAAAGTTTAACTCCCCGAATGGTTTAACTCCCAGGGAGTTAAACTGTTCATCTGTAATTTTAACTCCCCACTCTGTGCCAAAATACTCATCAGTAAAACTTCAAACGTTCAAAAACCCTTTTTTTGTACAAGTTCAACAAATTCTTAAAACATTAAAGGGGGGAGTAATTTTGTACATATATCAGACTTGACTCCCCCCCGGGAGTTAGTACAGATTAACTCCGGGAGTTAATCCAGGCGTGTAAAAGTTTAACTCCCGCCCACTAAGGGGGTCAGTTTTTTTTAGTTAATTGTACACGTTTTCTGACTCCCAGGGAGTTACTTTGTAACTGAGAGGAGTTAAAACTGATCATGACTAAGATGGGCTCCCCACCCACCTATTCCCAGGTGTCTTTCGGTAAGAAATGGAGAAGGGCATTTAATGTTTATGATCATCATCATCATAGGGAAAGGAAATGTCCGTGTACATATTCATGTGCTCATCTATGCATGTCCTTGATATTTTACTTGCCTTTTTGTATAGAACTGTATGTAAAGTCCCTCTATACATGAATTAATGGTTGATGCCTTTGGTAAAATACTGTACCTTCAGTCTTTGCATTCTCTCTCTCTCTCTCTCTCTCTCTCTCTCTCTCCTCTCTCTCTCTCTCTCTCTCTTTTCTCTCTCTCTCTCTCTCTCTCGTGGAATCTATGCGACTATCAAACAGTCACCCATAAAATGTAGGCCATTACACTCAAAATGGTGAGAAAGGGAACATTTTCAATTGTCTGTTGTGTCATGCCGCCAAATAAGTTAGGGTGAGGGGGAGGGGAGGGGGTTAAGAGGGTAAGGAAGGTGGGGAGAGAATGATGAGTAGTCGCGACAAAGACGTAAAATAGGTTGCATTGACTTACTAAATCTGGGAGAGAAGGAAGGAGAAAAAGGGTTGGCATAGATTAGAAATTTGTGTGTGAGACACATGGATAGAGAAGGGGGAGGGGGGGGGGGGGGTGGTGGTGCCTGTTTTTGTACAATTTGTAAAGAGGGTGGCTGCTTGGGACCTATCTGATGAAGTTGTCAAGTGACTCGTCACAGATGTTGTGGTGTGCGTGTGCCAAGCTAAAAATGAAAGTCGGCCAGCCAATCACAAAAACACACATTTTTCAATAAAATTCAGGACACGTGACTAATTCACAGAAACCAATAATATCGAAGGAAACAATTCTACCTGACAAGTCTTGATCTGGCAAGTTAGTGTAAGAACACACAACACACACACACACACACACACACCACACACACACCACACACACACATTTCGAATATATATATCTATATCTATCTATCTATCATCTATATATATATATATATATATATATATTATATATATATATATATATATATATATATATTATATATATATCAGTATATTTAAAATGCCTAAAACATTTTTTAAGTGCTCAACCCCTTGGGGAGCAACATTAGTTAAAACAAGTTAAAAGAGGAATCTTAAAACTATCTACAAATTTGTTTCAAGCGTGTTGCGCTGTCATCAGGATGGTTTTGGGTTTGCCCACCGCCGATGTTATATAGCGTGTGGGCTCTCGTTTGCGGTTGTTTGCACGTGCGGGTTGGCTGCACGTGTTTTTTGGGGGCTTTCGGGTTTTTGTTTTGGGTGTGTTCACTAACAACGATTTCCATTTATGCCTGCAGTTGTTTACTATTTCTGTTTTGGTGTTTAAAGTTGCTAAGTGTGGTTTGCATAGTATTAACCATTTTTCAGTTAAACATAGGTTGCACCTTTTTGAAACATTGCTGTATGGTGATGCTCTTTTTATGATTTTCCAGGATATATTGTAGCTTGTTTTTGCGTCTTTAAGTTTCTAGATATATTTGCTCAGTTCTGTTTGGTTTTTATATTTTTCTTTATTAAATGACTGTTTGTGGTTTGCATATCTGGTTTTGAAGTGGTTTTCAGTGATCCCTAAGTATGTTTCTTTTTCATTTACTGATGTCACAGTAGCCTGGTATACAATGTTGTTGTGAAGATACACCTCTTTATGTACACACCAAAAGTAACCATCCACCATCTATATTAAAGACCATACCCATGGCATAAACAAGAGACTATCAAACCTGTCATGCAGTGAGAGAGTGTTCAACAATGCAGCAGTATAATACCAGGAGGCACTACAAACAAGTGGATACAATTACAAATTACAATACAACCCAGACAACAACACAAATAAAAGCAAGAAAAATAGGAAAAGAAAAATCATATGGTATAACCCCCATACGACGGGAAACTCAAAACAAACATAGGGAAAGAATTCTTCAAAATCCTAACAACTTCATTTCCAAAAGAACACAAACTGTCCAAAATATTTAACAAAAACACTGTCAAACTATCGTACTCATGTATGCCCAACCTCAAAAACCTAATTGACGCATCCAACAAAATGAAAATCAACACAGCAAAGAAGGGTGAAGAAAGGAAATCTTGCAATTGCACCAGAAAGGAGCAGTGCCCACTAAAAATAAATGTCTTCACAACAACATTGTGTACCAGGCTACTATGACATGAGAAAATGAAAAAGAAACATACATAGGGATCAATGAAAACCACTTCAAAACCAGATATGCAACTACAAACAGTCATTTAGTAAAGAAAATATGAAAACCAAACAGAACTGAGCAAATATATCTGGAAACTTAAAGACGCAAAAACAAGCTACAATTTATCCTGGAAAATCATAAAAAGAGCATCACCATACAGCAATGTTTCAAAAGGTGCAACCTATGTTTAACTGAAAATGGTTAATACTATGCAAACCACACTTAGCAACTTTAAACACCAAAACAGAAATAGTAAACAACTGCAGGCATAAATGGAAATCGTTGTTAGTGAACACACCCAAAACCAAAAACCTGAAAGACCCCCAAAACACGTGCAGCCAACCGCAAACGGGAGCCCACGCGCTATATAACATCGGCGGTGGGCAAACCAAAAACCATCCTGATGACAGCGCAACACGCTTGAAACAAATTTGTAGATAGTTTTAAGATTCCTCTTTTAACTTGTTTTATAACTATATATATATATATATATATATATATATATATATATATATATATATATATATATATATATATATATATATATATATATATATATAAGATGCATAGGTGGTAGCGAGGTGCGGGGAGTGGGTGGTGGGTGGTGGGTGGTGGGTGGGAGTCATTCTGATGGTATGTCAGAATAACTCCCCTGGAGTCAAACTGAAACACAGAGGGAGTTGGGTTTTTTTAATTTAAAAAAAAAAAATATATTCTAGTTTAACTCCCAGGGAGTTAAAATTTACAAATGAACAGTTTAAC
>CM031605.1:60730968-60733468 GCA_018398815.1 Conus ventricosus | reverse complement strand
AGGGTGCGTTTATAATCCCCGTTCGGTTTCCAGAAAAGGCTGTTGTTATTGGAAGCCTTTATCAAAAACACAAAGAGATGGTGGATTATTTAGATGGTTTCTTTTTCGGTGTTGGTTCTGCCTGGAGTGTCATGATTTTGACATTAACAGCAACGACAAGCATGTAATGAAACTTCGTCAGATTGTGACATGGCGTGCTGGAACATCCACCTCCTCTCTCCCCGTGAAGTGGCCCCACCAAGATGCGGGTTTGGTTTACTTCCATCCTGTTCATTGTCTGTGTCTTTCCATTTGCTATGGCTCGAATTAGTTGGCTCTTTTTCCCGAAATGAACGCCGGACCCCGGAAACCAGAACTTCTACCTGGCGGGTTTTATGGATCAATGAGTTTTTGATTTTACATCAACGCTAGTTTCAACATTTTTGTATATTACGCTATGGATTCGTTTTGGGGAAACATTGATGTCGCTTTTAAAGAAGAAAGGAACACCAGAAAAGTGAGCCCAAGGCCATACAGCTCATAAACAGTCAGTACATTTCAAGAAACAAGAATAAAGAGCATTAAGACATAAACACTCATGGCAGTCGAACTTAAAAAAAAAAAAGAAAACAACAATAAAGAGCTTTTAGGCATAGAGCACATGAACGTTTGTACATTTCAAGAAACTGTTAAGAATACACAGTCAGTACGTGTCAAGAAACTGTTAAGAATAAACAGTCAGTTCTTTTCAAGAAACTGTTAAGAATAAAGAGCATAAAAGGCTTTACGGTTCATGTACACTCAGTACATTTCGGGAACAAAAATAAAGCGCATTGTCATGCAGCCTGGGAAGGAAAAGAAAAGATGTTTTTTTTTTCTGTGCACGTTGTTTCCCACATTTAAAACTTACCTTTACAGGGTGCTTGCTCCTATTGATCAGTTGTCTTTGGGACTATTGATTTGTGCTCTTAGAGAAAAGAGAGATTTGCTGTCACTTTGGCAGGAGCAGTGGAGCAGAGAGGAGGACAAGACTTGAAAATAAACGAAAACGAATAGCGAAGAGGAAAAGAAGAGAACAAAGAAATGAAACATTGTAGACACAGAGTTGAACTTTCAACTATTTGTGTCGTTAAATATTGTTGATTCAGTTTTGGTATGGGATGTGGAACACTTTTGATAATTTTCAATAAAAGCTCTTACCGCAGCCTCGAATTTCGTCGTTTATTTTCGCTTTGATTGTTATCAGAATTCTTTCCAAATTCTAACTCGTTCACACACTCGATGGTAAGATGTGAATCCCGTGATCGATCATTAAGTTAGTGATTGATTAGATTACTGCGAACGTGCCTCGTCTTTCTAGGGCAAGCACCCTGCACGTGGGAGGGGAAAGGGCCAGGGCCAGTCCCTCACAGACATTGTGTTGGTGAGAGATGCCCCGCCCCCAGAGCGATTTGTTTTTTTTTTTTTTTTAAATTTTGGGATATGAATACTATCTTCATCGAAGGAATGTAAAATTGGGGTATATAAGCCCAAGTATTTGTTTTTATACGGCAAGATGGACGTCTGATTGTTCGTGTAGCAAGTGAATGAAATGAGGTCAGTGTGGCTTGAACTGTATTTTTTTTTTTTTTTGGGGGGGGGGGGGGGGGGGGGGGGGGATGTAGGGGGGGCCAACGAAAATAAGAGTAAATATAAAACCCTCTCGCGCCAAAAACGTGAGGCGCAGATAGAAGGGAAGAACGTTTTTTTTTTCTCCCAGGGGAGAAAATTAAAAACTTGAGTTTGGTTTGTTTTATTGAAAAGGATTCAGATGTGTGGTTGCCTGCGGGCGATGATTACCTTTGTTATACATGCGAGGGGTGTACATGGAGACTGTCGTGTGATCCATCTTCTTTTCAACTGTAATCGACTGCTGAATCAGTTATGGTGTGCCCTCAGACCACTTTGTTTAGGATTGTTTTTGTGTTTGTCCGACGATGTCAAAGCCCGAAGACAAATTATTTTTGGGGGTTTAATAACAGCACCGCCCTCACAACGATATTTCAACATGACAAACTGTGTATGTATGGCCAGACCATTTACATCTAGTGTTCTCGACAATTGTTCATCCCTGCTGGGCCCTACGTTTTTGAATTATTTTATGAATAAATGGACTAGCACTGCAGGTCAAATACTTATCAAGCCTGTTCAACACAAGGATGCCTTATTATACAATAAACACCAGCCTGGTCTTGAAATCTGAATCCAGTTTTGTCTTCACCACACATACATAATGACCCATTTTATCACAAAAAGAAGAAAAGAAAAAAAGGGTGTGTGTGTGTTGTGTGGGGGGGGGGGGGGGGATACCATATCCTGTTATTCCCTTTGTGGATCGAAGATTGGGAATCGAGTTTCAATTCCAATTTTGCTTGTGTCATAGACGTCATCAGATAACTGCAAATTGACAGCAGGAACTCTTCAAAGAAAAGAGGTGACAATGTTCATTTTCAAAAAACGATCCTCATCATTCTCGTTCTGC
>CM031605.1:60720375-60727875 GCA_018398815.1 Conus ventricosus | reverse complement strand
AACAGGTAACTGCCCCTTCATGAACCGTGCTATCAGTATGACTGGAAACGCTTGGAAAGAAGCAAGCGATGAACATGAGTACGACATAAAATATTAGTGATATCAGAGTGAATACTGGTCCTAGTTTACGAATATGGAGGAAAATACAACAATACCCAATAGCTCCACCGCATACACTCATTTGGAAACTGTGACCCTGAACACTTCATTTCCCGATGGATGTCAAAAAAATGTATTTGATGACATGGATTACTTACCCCGTGACAATGCTGATAACATTGTTGGCGCAGACGTAGAAGCATTTACACACAGAATGAAAGACACCTTGATAGTAATATTGTTTCGGATTGGTGGGCCCGGAAACGTCATCAACATGGCGGTGTTCTATAAACAGGGTTTCAAGGATCGTGTCAACCTGTGTCTCTTTGCTTTGTCCTTGGCTGACGAGCTGTACTTAATTACGATGATGGTCACAACGCCGAGCAAGCTTACACGCAGTTCACAACAAAAGAAAGGCATGGGCACATGATTACATTTATGATCAACAATCGTTTAACTGGTCTTCTTGGTTCTCTTTACGTTTCTGAAGTTCTGACGGCCATCATAGCCAGTGAAAGATGCTTCTGTGTCCTTCGACCACTTAAATTCCAAGCTTTGATGCGCAATAGAACAATGCTAGCAATTATCATTCTTGTGTATGTGTTAGTGATTGGCCTGTATTTCATAGCAGCCTTCCGATTTCATATAGGGTGCATTTATAATCCCCTGTCAGGTTTCACAGAAAAAGCTGTCGTCATTGGAAACCTTTATCAAAAACACAAACAGATGGTAGATTATTTAGATGGCTTCTTTTTCGGTGTTGGTCTGCCTGGAACAGCGATGATGGTGACATTAGCATCAACGATTATCACTATAATTAAACTTCGTCAAATTGTGACATGGCGCACTGGAACATCCTCCCCCATCTCTGCCCGTGAAGTGGCCCTCACCAAGATGCTGGTTGGCACTTCCATCCTGTTCATTTTCTGTGTCTTTCCCTTTGCTGAGGCTCGAATTAGTTGGCTGTTTTTGCCAGAAGTGAATGTCGGCCGACGAAACCAAAATTCCTATCTGATTACTATATGGATAAATGAAGTGTTGAGTTGCATCAACGCTAGCTTCAACATTTTTGTATATAATGCTATGGGATCTCGTTTTAGGGAAACGTTCATGTCACTTTTAAGACGTTGCAAATGGTAGGTATATCAGTCGTATCTGACTCTGGAAACAGTGAAAACGATCATTTCATATTTTTCAAATGACCTTGTGTGAAGGTTCTGATCTGGAGCGCAATGAAGTCCGACCACTTATCTATTTTTGTTCGCATTTCCTTTCCATGTCAAAATAGAATTATTGTTGATGAAACGTAATCCTGATTTAGTGAGAGAGAAAATATGTCTGGAATGAAGAATATGAAACATTCAAATAGGCATACTATATGTAATGAAGGAATACACGCAAAAAATAAGTATTGCACTGGATTTTTTTTCAAATATGTGTGTCTTCTTCTGCTAACAAGGTTAAAACGGGCTTTCTGCTGGCAGGGTTGTACGGGATTTTATAGATTGTACTATAAACTACCGGAACTCAGAGCAGCCAAAAATCAATTAGGGGATGTTGAAACAATCAATACTGCTTTCTCGTCATTAAGGAATGTCACTTCAGTGACATAAGTTCGTCATAAACCCATATCCAACCCCACCATCTGTCTATCTGTCTGTCTGTCTAGCTGTCTGTCTGTCCTGTCTGTCTGTCTGTCTGTTCTCTCTCTCTCTCTCTCCTCTCTCTCTCTCTCTCTCCTTCTCTCTCTCTCTCTCTCTCTCTCTCTTCTCTCTCTCCTAAAGGGAAATGAACATTATTTGAAGCAATGTTCATTGTCTGAAATATACGGTACTAGCTGTTTATCCAAGTGACACGTGATACACTGCGGGAGCCATTCACATACATTGCAAGATTTTACAGCTTTTATTCACGTTGGATAAGTTTGATAAAGTCATTATGAACGTTCATCTTAGTATATGAAAAAGCACAGAGCCGTGAAGGTGTGGAGTAATAAACGCGAATGGCTGTATTGATTCGACTGAAGAAAAGTAAACTCGAACATTATTCGTGCTTATCTATGACCTGTAAAACAAAGACTCCAAACCAAAATATTTGTGTTTGTTTCACATACCCTACAAGTTACCCTTAGACACAGGTGTAAGTTGCACACAAATGCAAGCACCAGGAATGCCACCCCACTAAGTCTACAAGTGCACATTCAGCCACTGCATGAAAGTTCATGTCACCTGGAGTTGTACGCCCTTCTTCAACATATTATTTGCTCAATCAGTGGGATATTGCATGTCTTAGGAGAACCTAGTAAAGGCTGTTCTGCACAATTCTTAGCTGCTGACTCTGCGTAGGTTATCAAACAGCAGAGCTGATCATTCTGACTGTGCCGGGCATCTTTGACCTCTCTTGAATTCTTGAACGGATCCTCAATCATAGGCTCAAAGATTTCCCCCTACAGTTTATACTATTCATATGATTATTTAGTTTGTCAGCAACTTATGTCCTAACCACACTTTCTTTTCGTTTTACTTTTCTAACCCTCGCTAGCCGCTTTGGGTGCTGTTAGACTCTATTTTAGAACCCTAGGTGGTGAAAACAGCACAACATTATAGAATGTGGTGTACGTCCATTTGATGCCAAGGGAGAACAGACACTTTCATCCGTACATCTTTGATGAGTCCAATCCAGTGGACGAAAGGCCTTGGGGGAGGAATTTTAATGAATCTATCTTCGACATGATTAACAATGGTTCCCATTATTATACTGATTGTGAAGGGTTCATTTGTTATGTTTCCCTTTTTTTACTTATTCTCATTTTCGTTCTTCTTCTCTCATGCACGCCCACCCGTTGCCCCTGCCATTTTATCGTTAAAATCCTTGCCAAGTCATTAATGGTAATGACATAAGAATTGTTAGCTTGCACTTATTTTCCTCCACCACCACCTTGTTCAGCATAGTTGTGAGGTCAGTCAGTGTCAGACTGCATTCCGTAGGAGATCCAAGTAAAGGCTGTCCTGCACAGTTCTTACCTGCTGACAATGTTTGGGTATTAAACAGCAGAGCTGACCATTCTGGACTTTGGACATCTTTTGACTTCCCTTGCGTCTTTAAAATAATCTTCAAGCGCAGGTAGAACCATTTTATCCTACGTTGTATACTGTTTATATAATTATGTTAGTTTTTTTTCAGCAACTGAGTTCCTGACCGCACGTTCTTTTTGTTTTACTTTTTTACCCGCCACTACCTGCTTTGGAATGCTGTTAGATTCTATTTGTGAACCTTTGGTGGTGAGAACACCACAGAACTATATAGAATGTGGTGTATCTCCATTTGTGCCAAGGGAGCACAAACTCAATTGGCCGTACCTCCATGAAGAGTCTGCTGATCCAGCAGACGGAAAGGCCTCGGAGCAGTCAATATGGATAGATCTGTCTTCAGGATGGATTACAGTGGTTTTCACATGCACCTAGAGAAGGGTTTTTACATTCATATTTCCCTAATTTGTTTTCTGTTTCGTCCTTTCCTTCCCCCTTCCCTCGCCCACCCCCATTTTCTTTTAGCTTTGTTTTGTTTTAAATCTGTGCCAAGTCATTAATGAATAATAGAATAATTGTTAGCCTGCACTCATCTCCCCCCCCCCCCTTCTAAATTGTTGGGCATGATACTGTTTGGTCAGTCGGTGTCAGATTGCATTACTTAGGAATCCAAGTAAAGGCTGTTCTGCACAATTCTTAGCAGCTGACACTGCTTGTGTTATTAAACAGCAGATCTGACAACTCTGGCCCTTCGACATCTTTTGATTTCCCTGGCATCCTTAAATGGTTCCTCAAGCATAGACTTAAAGATTTCCCCCTACAGTTTATACTGTTTATATACTGATTTTAGTTTTCTCAGCAGCTATGGTCCTTACCAAATCTGTCTCTCTATCTCTCTCTCTCTGTGTCTGTCTGTCTGTCTGTCTGTCTGTCGTCTGTCTTCTCTCTCTCTCTCTTCTCTCTCTCTCTCTCTCTCTCTCTCTCTCTCTCTCTCTCTCTCTGCACACACACACACACACACACACACACACACACACACACACACACACACACACACACACACACACACACACACACACACACACATACACACACATATATATATATAGATATATGTGTGTGTGTGTGTGTGTGTGTGTGTGTGTGTGTGGTGTGCGCGCGCAGTTTTCCATGGCTAACTTCCAAAGGAATGTGATGACTCTTTAGTTTGGGATTGATCATTTTTGTTGGAGTGCCCCACAATACTTTTCTTAGCAGAAACTCGTGTGAAATGTTATTAAAACAAAGCAAAAGACGATTTTGTGGATTTCATTTGCTGTCATCTAAAATGTTATGTATGCTATTGCAAACATCCACCAACGTTCTGTTCTTAACCAACTGTACATCATTTCTTTGTTTGTTTTTTTTGATGATTTAATTACTAGTTGCAAAGCGAGACGACTGCAGGCGGAAATCTAAACAAATCTTAAATAAATGTTAGCGAACCGCCCAGAGAACGTGGACAAACGAGTCACAAGACAAAACACAACGCGTTTCGACCTCTTAGGTCTTCGTCAGGTGAAGTATAAACGAATAAAACAACGAGAAATTCACTTAGCTTTGATCGCATCAGATCGCTCAGGGTTCAGCGCAAGGAAGAAGGCGTTGAATGAGCTCAGGGTTCAACGCCTTCTTCCTTGCGCTGAACCCTGAGCGATCTGATGCGATCAAAGCTAAGTGAATTCTCGTTGTTTTATTCGTTTATACTTCACCTGACGAAGATCTAAGAGGTCGAAACGCGTTGTGTTTTGTCTTGTGACTCGTTTGTCCACGTTCTCTGGCGATTTAATTACTGTTTTTCATATGTTGATCAGCCTACTTTATTTGTTTGTTAACTCCACCTAGCTGCATCGTGTTGAAAAGTCATTACACTTGGAAATATATATTGATGTTAAGTTTCAGTTTCAGTGTCATCAAGTAAGCGTCACTGCGTGCGGACTAGTCGATATAAGCAACACCACATCCGTTAAGTTTTTGATACCATACTCCGCATGATTTTAAGCTGATGGATAAATGAATTAACAACTAAGATTAGAGAATTGAATAAGGGATCTCGTAGCTACGACTTAGCAGATATTTCACCTACGCTTAGCCCAATGCGCTGGTCAGGCCTTGACGTTTAGCCATCCTATGCGGTTCGTTGTTCATTTAACGAAATTGTTTGGTTGCCTAGGCTACAAGAGATTACGGTATTCAATCAATTGCGTGCACCTCTCTCTCTCTCTCTCTCTCTCTCTCTCTCTCTCTCTCTTCTCTCTCTCTCTCCCTCTCTCTCTCTTCTCTCTCCTCCTCTCTCTCTCCTCTCTCTCTCTCTCTCTCTGTGTGAAGTTAATGAAAAGTTTATTGCATTGTGAAAAAGACATTTTGTTTTTAGGCACATATGTACATCCAGTAGATAGCCGATGTTATTCTGACAAAGATTACTCATGCACACTGGAACTAATTGAACAATACATATTTGCACAAACATAACAAGGAAATAACTTCCATTACATCATTGGAGGAGATCTCAATGCTCGTATTGGGGAATGGAGCTTGAGCATCAATGATGAAAATGAGGTAACAGGAAGAGAACAGGACGTGTATGCACGTAGGTCTAAAGATCCCCACATAAAGGGTTTTGGCAAGAAATTAATAAATTTTTGCATAATTTTTAATGAACCCCACAAATGGCCCCTTTTGCAGGGAAAATTTACGATGCATACACTTTTATTTAAAAGGGGGGTAGCATGTTTAATTATATTTTTCGTTGAACGAATAAAGAGCATTTAGCTAGAGCACATAAAACATTTTGTACATTTCAAGAAATGTTAAGAATACACAGTCAGTAGTGTCAAGAACTTTTAAGAAAAAGTCTTTCTTTCAAAAAATTTTTTAAAATAAAAGCATAAAGGCTACGGTTATTCACTCAGTACTTTTGGGGAAACAAAAAATAAAGCGCATTGTCATGCCCCCCGGGGAAGGGCAAAGAAAAGATGTTTTTTTTTTTCTGTGCCTTGACCCCACATTTAAAACTTACCTTTACGGGGTGCTTGCTCCTATTGTCAGTTGTCTTTGACTTTTATTTGTTCTTAAGAAAAGGGTTTTTGCCTGCATTTTGGAAAGGGCGGGGATAGAGGGGAGGAAAATTTAAAAATAACCCAAACGAATAGCTAAGAGGAAAAGAAAGAACAAAGAAATAAACTTTGTAGACACAGAGTTAATTTTTAAAACTTTTTGTGTCTTTCAATATTGTTGTTTCCCAGGGTTTGGTATGGGATTGTGAACACATTTGAAAATTTTTCAATAAAACCCTTTTACCGCGCTGAATTTGGGTTTTTATTTCGTTTATTTTTATCAAATTCTTTCCAAATTCAAACTCTTTCCCCACACACCGAGGGTAAGATGTGAATCCCGTGATCGATCTTAATTATGATTGTTTTAGTTTACACGAAAGTCCCTTTGTCTTCTAGGGCAAGCCCCCCCTGTACGGGGAGGGTAAGGCCATGCCATCCCTACAACATTGTGAGATGAAGATGCCGCCGCCAGACGTTTGATTTTTTTTTTTAAATTTTTATGAATATACTTCATCGAAGGAAAATAAAATTTAGGTATATAAGCCAAAGTATTTGTTTTTAACGGGAAATGGGGGCCCCGATTTTGTGTAGCAATGAATGAAAAGAGGGCAGTATGGCTTGAACTGATTTTTTTTTTTTGGGGGGGGGGGGGGGGGGGGGGGTGTAGGGGCCCAAAAAATAAAGGTAAATACTAAAACCCCCCTCGCGCCAAAAAATGAGGGGCAATGAAAGGGAAAGAACGTTTTATCTACCCGGGGAGAAAAAAACTTGAGTTCTGGTTTTTTTTATTGAAAAGGATTCAGAGTGTGGTTCCTCGGGACCATGATTCCCATGTAAAGCGACGTGTACATGGGGAAATGCTGTATCCCTCTCTTTTCAACTGTAATCAGACGCTGAACAGTTATGGTGCCCCCAACCCCTTTTTTTAGGATTGTTTTTGTGTTTTCCACGATGTCAAAGCCACGAAACAAATTTTTTTAGGGGAATAAAAGACCCTCTCACAACGAATTTCAAAGATACTGTGTATGTATGGCCTGACCACTTTTCACTATTTCTCGACAATTGTTATCCCGCATTTAGGCCCATTTTGAAAATTTTTTTTATGAAAAAATGGGCTAGCACTGCAGGGCAAATACTTATCAACCTGTTCAACACAAAGGGTCCGTTTTTATACAATAAACACCAGCCGGGCTTGAAAACGAACTCATTTTGATCTTCCACCACCAAACATAAATGACCTTTTTTTCACAGAAAGGAAGAAAAAAAAAGGGGCGTGT
>CM031605.1:60710375-60717875 GCA_018398815.1 Conus ventricosus | reverse complement strand
CGATTTTCCTTCCGCGTTTTCCTCTCATGCACTTCACCATACCTCGCCGCATGATAGTGTGGGTTGTGTCTTGGAAGGTCGAGTTCTTTCTTTTTTTCCATCAAAGCAAGGGCTGTTCTGTGCTGTGGCTGCGCTCGCGCCAGTACCATGTGCTTTGGGTTTCCTTCCGGTTCGGGGCTGCCGTTTCGCGCTCACTTCCACTTTTCGTTCGCCTGCTGTTCAAAGCTGAAGCCGTTCGCTGTGATTCTTCGTGGCGAAGTTTTATTATCCTTAAGTCATTCATTCGTCATCTTGTTAGTCTATATTCTATGTACCTTTTATCAATTGATTCCCTTTTTCATCATCTTTCCTTTTTTTCCCCCTTCTTTTCTTTTTTTTTCCCCCAGCATGCACATGTCCCTGGTATATGGGAGATCATTAGATTCACGCATATTACTCTCTCTCTATCTCTCTCTCTCTCTCTCTCTCTCTCTCTCTCTCTCTCTCTCCTCTCTCTCTCTCTCTCTCCCCTCTCTCCCCTCTCTCTCTCTCTCTTCTTTTGTTTGTTTCTTTCTTTATTCTTATTCAACTTTGGGTCTTTCATTTATTTTGTAAAAGTAGTACAGTCTCGAATATCAGTTCTGGATTTTTACACTAGCTATATTTAAAGTTTGAAATAGAAAGTTTGGTGATTAACAGAACCATGTTCGCTTGTTTTCTTGGTTATCTGTGAATACATCTTTTTTCTTTTGGTTACGCCAAACAGAGCTGTGGTTACATTCATAGGGATTTGTATGATGTAGCGTGTGAGAATATACTGTTTTACTTGGTTCCAGAATGCGGATAATTTAGGGCAGGAATAGAAGGCATGCTCAATGTAACCTATTCCTTGCACCAGTGGTATTATTTGTTTCCACTACAAACCCATTTTTTGTAACAATATGTTGGTGGGG
The DNA here is from genome assembly GCA_018398815.1 of Conus ventricosus. NCBI lineage: Eukaryota > Metazoa > Mollusca > Gastropoda > Neogastropoda > Conidae > Conus > Conus ventricosus. Next base: position 60,716,943 of record CM031605.1, on the reverse strand, counting down.
TAAATGTGAAAGAATTTAAAATGAAGGAGCCTCAGTCTAGATTCATTTGTACATTCATACGCAAAGTTAAAGTAGTCTTAAATGTTGATGTTTTATTTACGCTTCCAAAATGTGTCGCGCATATTTCATGGTTTTGCTTTGGGGAAAAAAACCTTTCTGGTTTGTTTATTTGATAGAGCTGTAAGGTTTCCTTCGTCTCTTGCAATATCAGTAGGGATTCGTCTTTGTGATCAATGTAGCAAGCTGTTGCTTCCATGTGGATGGGATTGCGTTTGTCAGCGCATTGCATTCGAATGGAAGGTTTGGGGAAGTGCCCAGCTTTTCTTCTATTTCTCTAAAGGTCACAATACGTCCATTTCGCCAAAGATCTTGAACGAGAAGGATACCAGCTTTATACCATTTTGTAAAATGTAATTTTTTTTCCTTTGTATATATTGTTCCACAGATGTTCTGTTTAACATTATCTACTGGTCAGTCTTTGTTAAAGGTGGTGACCACGATTATTACGTCTTCAAAAAGACTGAGGTGACTATTTCTAATCCTTGAATTTCTTTAGGATCAACATTAAAGTTAAAACGCAGTGGCTGTTCTGGAAAGGTGACATATTATTTCGCGTGAGGATGCTCCAGTGAGCTTTGGTTTGTTTGAGGAGTTGGGCGCCCATTTCACTAGGAACATGTGTTGATGGTGTTCGATGTTAATCATACTAGGCCGCCCTTTTCCTTTTTCTAGGCTAAGGACACTTCTTTTCATCTTTCGAATGCTTTTTAAATTATTGAACTTTTTTCCCCATAGGAACCTATAAATCAGTCAATTATTAGAGTGGAGGGTTTGTTTTGGTATAGATTCTCCTTGCGATACGTAAGAAAATTGTGACAGCAGAAATGTTTTAGGGTTAGAATAACTTTACCATAGAGGGATGGGTTTCTGTTTTCCCATTGCTTGATGGGTTTGGTAATCTTATCCAGTCTGGCTTTCCAGTTTTCAACGCTTTCAAAGATTACTTTGTATGCTGAGAAGCAAATGCCTAAAACTTTTAGTTTTACCAGATTTCAAGGTATCTTACTAACAGTGCTCGTTTTACACTTTCGTGATCCTAATCATATGCCTTCTGACTTGTTTTTATTTAGCTTTAGGCCGGAAAAATCCTCGAATTTTACAACTATGTTTGTGGCTTCCTGAATATCTTGTTCATCTTTAACTGTGCAGTGTTGTAATCATCCGCAAATTGTTTTATTTTAGTACGGCTGGACGCGTTGCTTTCGTCCGGATTTTGTATTAACTTAATTCTTTGGATTTCTTTACTGTTCCTTATTCAGATAGCTAGTTAGTGTCTCGACAGTTATCACAAAAAGGAGAGGACTGAGTGGACAACCTTGCCTAATGCCTCTTTCAATCAGGAACCAGTCAGATAACTATCCACCATTGTGAATACAGCTTTGTGTGTTTTCCATAATGGTTAAAACAGTTTTTTTTTATAATCGTGGGACAAAATTGAACAAATCACGAGTTTCTAAGATGCAGTTTCTAAGTCTCTAGACAGGATGTCGAACGATATAGAGAGGTCTAGTGCAATTAGGGCACCTGGTTGATTCGTTCTGTTGAGATATTCAGTGAGATCATCAAAGAATCTCAAACGGAAGGCTACGTTTCTGCCCTTTATAAATCCTACTTGGTCTTCGATAACGATTGATGTTATTATGTTCTGTAGTCCCAAGGCTAGTGCCTTTGTGAATATTTTGTAGTCTGCATTTGTAATTGTAATTGGACGGTAATTAGCGAGGTTATTTTGTCTAGATCGTTGAGTTCATGTATTAATGTTATGACTTCTTTTTCATAGAAAAGGATAATTCACCTTGCTTAAGTGAAGCTGTGATACAATTCAGTATAGATTGTCTTAATTCATCCAAGAATTTATTGTAGACGAGTGGGGTGAGACCATCATTCCCAGGTGGAGACTCATTTTTCTTAATGATTTTAAGGGGTTGCGTGAGCTCCTCTGGTGTAATGTCCTTGTTGCAGAATTCTTTTTCTTCATCTGTGAGTATGGGGAAGTCATCATCAGTTGGGAAATCGTCTTTTATCGTTTCTCCATGTTTAATTGGTGTGTCTCTTTGTATAGCTCTGTGTCGTATTGTTTGATTTCATTAGCAATGTGTGGGGATTGTCTGTTAATGACTGATTTACACACAACGATGCAATAGTGTTTGCTGCTCCTTATGTCCTTTCTAAGCGCAGAAAATATTTTGTGTTTTTCTCACCCTCTTCGATCCATTTGACACTTGATCGAGTTTGAGTGCCGCATCCGTCTTTTAATTCTTGCGGTTCATTTTTTTTTTAAGTCGGCGGTGCTTTTGTTGCTACGCCCTTTATCAAAGGGATTGTATGACAGTTTTTGTTCAATATCTTCCAACTGTTTGACTTTGGTTTGTCTCTGCTGAGTCCAAACTTTTGCGCCCTTTGAAAAGTTTACGCAAAATGATTTATATATCTTACTTGAAACATTTCCCATACCTTTTGTGGGTTTTCCTTGTCATACTGAGTAAAGTGAGCATCAATGAAGTTAGTCGTTTCTTTAAGATACTCTTCCTCTGACAGCAATGTACTGTTAAATTTCCATTATCCTGGACCTCTTTGGAATTTATTCATATTACATTTAACTTTCAAAAGTTTGTGGTCTGAATGTGTGAATATATCAGTATTTATTCCTCGTATGGATGTGTATGAAAAAGGATCACAGGATATGTAATCAATTCTTCTTGCTATAGACGGGGTAGATTTGGACCAAGTGTCATTTCTGGCATCAGGATGGGATGTTTGCCATGTATCTTTTAAGTCACAGGATATCAATAAATCTGAAAGAGCTTCTCTTTCTTGTTGTGGGTGAGATTTTCCTGAAATGTTGTCAATGGGTGTACGCTGTATTAAAATCTCCCATGACCCAAGGACGATCGTGATCTTGTCTTGTAGTATTCTACCAGCTGATTCAGAAATGCTAGTTTAGTTGAGTTAGGGGCATAGCAGTTGGCTAGGACATTAGTATTTATTTTCTAATACAACCTTTATTAAAAGTATTCGATCTGTTGTTTTGATGAGTTCTGTTTTCATTTGTTTATCATTTATAAGAATGATGAGTCCATTACTTCTGTTTGTGCCTGGACTGTAATACTGTCCATTGTGCTTTGATTTCTTGTATAATCTCTTTTGTTACGTATGTTTCTTGTAGGCATAAGATGTGAATGTTTTGTTTCCTCATGAAAATTAAATGTTGTTCTTTTTAACTTATTTCTAAAGCCTCGTACATTAATTGTGCCAATACAATTGCTGTTATTCTTCATAAGAAAAGGCATTAATAGATCAGTGTACCATAATTGTTAGTCCGTTACTCAAAACCGTAAGTCAAAAGGTGAGGTCAGTGCGTCTGCCGAGTGCACACATCATGTTCCACTAGCCCAGACTGTTCACTTTCCCCTGTTATTGCTCACGCATCTTTGTTGGGACGTTTTTGCTTCGTGCTCGTGCGTAGGCGATTCGCTTCTCTCTCTCTTTTCTTTTCTTTCTCAACGCTGCCCACTCTTCGCTGTGCTGCAAAAGCGCAGTGATGTCATCTGTTTTCTCTCCCTTTTTTCGTGCGTTGTGTTCCGTGCTACCGAAACAACGCCGGCCCCGCCTTGTGCTGCTGCGGTGGTACCGTTACGCCGTATTCCCCACGTCCTCCGTTTGTTGTCCGGCGGGTATTTTGGCGCTAGCCTGTTCGCTCCGATCACCTGATTTTGGCATGATAGCTTTCGGACAATCAATCCTTTTGTGTCCTGGCTGCAGGAAGCTTTACAGACTACCTGAATTTCGCAGTTCGCTGCCACGTGATTCTCTTGCAGGCACATAGCTGCATCTGAGTTTTGTTTCATCTCCCTATAGAAGATGCCACAGTGAAAACACCAACTTTTAAAACTGGCAGCAGAGGTGTGCACGGCAGTGTAATGTACACAAATCTGCGCCAGTTTCAAACTGTGTCAGCTGTCCCCCTGGGCTCCTGCCAGTTCGTTTCGCACTGAGGAGCGTAGCTCCACACCAATCTTTTTTAGCTCGTCTTCAATGCCTTGTTTTGGATGTGCAGTGAACACTATCCACCCTCAGTTTTGTGAAGGTTCTCCTCCCCCTGTCCTCTAACACTGGAGTGTTCGTGTCTAATAGACCACTCGTGCCCCCCCCCCCCCCCCCCCCCGAAAAGAAAACCCTCTAACAATAGTGTGTCTCTGTCTTGTTTTTGTTTACTACTACTACTACTACTACTCACCATCATCATCATAATATAATCATAATAAATATAATAATAATAAAATAATAATAATAATAATAATAATAATAATAATAATAATAATAATAATAAAAATAATAATGATGATGATGATGATAATGATGCTGATAATAATAATAATAAATAATAATAATAATAAATAATAATAATAATAATAATAATAATAATAATATAAATTATTATTATTATTGTTATTATTATTATTATTATTATATTATTATATAACAATAATGAATAATGATTATAGTAATGGTGATGATGATGGTCATGATGAGACTAACATAATAATAGCGTAGTAGTAGTAGTAGTATAGTAGTAGTAGTAGAGTAGTAGTAGTAGTAGAAAGTAGTAGTAGTAGTAGTAGTGGCAGCAGCAACAGCAGTACCAGCAGCTGTTGCAAGGGTAATATTTCCACTGTTTCCACTCCTTTTCTCCTCCTGCTCCTTCTTGTCGTCGTCATCGTTGTTGTCGTCGTCGCCCTCCTCCTCCTCCTCCTCCTACTCCTGCTACTACTACTACTCCTCTCACTACTACTACAAGTAGTTGTGGTTGTTGTAGTAGTTGTGGTAGCAGCAGGAGAGATTTGTATTTGCACCATGATTTACTTCCTAAATGCAGATTGATCCAAGAAATATATGTAGACAATCACCATGATTAAAAGCGGTTTTCGATGAGGAAACGCTTCCTTAGGCCGAAACCCGTGTCCAGTATTACAGAACAAAAAGATGGACGTAGAAAGGAAATTCCCCTCTGCTCTCAGGAAAGGATGCAACATGCCATATTTTCCACTTCCCACTGACATTCTACTCTTTCACATTTTCCACATGTCACTTTGAATCCCCCTTCCACCCCCCCCCCCCCCAACCCCACCCCCCTTCCCTATCCCTGCCCTCCTTCTCCCCACCACCAATGCTCATAAAATAACGTACATAGAACTATCAGTACATCAAATGAACATTTGCTGAAGAAATGTTTGTTGTCTGAAATATACATTATCAGCTGATTATCCAGTGACACGTGGTACACTTTTACCACAGGAAACAGCACGTAGACAGCAAGATATGCGCATTAAAAAAAGAAGTTCTTATTGGATAGATTTGATAAAGTGAAGGTTCATCTTTGTATAAATAAACGCACGAATCTCTAAAGGTGCGAATGATTGCAACGCAAATGACTGCATTGGTTAGTAGTTACTCGTGCTTATCTATGACCTATAAAACAAAGATTCAGAACCCAACACTGTTTGTTCCACATACCCCACAAGTTACCCCTAGACACAGGTGCAGCTTCAACGCACATACAAAGCACCAGCAGTGCCACCCTCTCTGTCTTCAAATGTACATGCAGCTACTGTCCAACAGTCCATGTCACTCGGAGTTGGACGCCCTTGATCAACATAGTATTGTTTGGTGAATAAGTCGGAGATTGTGTTTCTTAGGAGAACTAAGTAAAGGCTGTTCTGCACAATTCTTAGCCGCTGACAATGCTTGGGTAATAAAACAGCAGAGCTGACCACTCTGACTGAGTCGTCCATCTTTTTGACGTCCCTTGTACAAGTGCGTTTATGAACGAATGAAAATGAATAAACCAATGAATAAATAAACGTACAAATGAATGAACGAACCAACCAACCAACCAAAGAAATGAATGAATGAATGAATGATTTGGCGTCATATACTTTACCATGTCAGACCATAGCTTTCCACGGCAGTTAGTTAGCTCTGCAGGCCGAGATTTTTTGTGGCTAATGCAGTAATAAAGACAATCACGTGACGTCCACACTACTTCCGCCAGGGAAGAAACCGGTGAAACTTCCTGTTCCTCATTCAACCTCGGCCTCCTGCCTAACAAGGACAGGTTTTTGCTCTGTCTCGCCTATACTTCTGTTTTTTGGTAGAGATTGCTTGTGTGCTTGCCTTCTTTACTTGCTCTGTTGGTGTTTACGTTCGACCATGGGTACCATTGCCGCGTGAGGCTTATGGATGGCATTTTATTTCATTTTATTCACGCTCCAGGCGTGACGCTCACGACTTCTCTTCACCCCATTGTTCTCCATTCGTCCCTTACTTGCCGGTTTGGGAACGCGTCACCCTTGTAGTAACGCGTCAGCCACTCTCTCGGTATTTTCTTCCCCATTTCCACCGATTCCTCGACTCGCCGTTGTTTATCCCAATGCCATCCGGTCATTCACACGCGATCGATCTTCGTCGTCCTCGAGCCCAATTTATTGCCATCGTTCGATTCCCGATC
>CM031605.1:60670628-60705628 GCA_018398815.1 Conus ventricosus | reverse complement strand
GGCTTTGGTTTGTTGAGGAGTTGGGCCGCCCATTTCACTAGGAACATGTGTTGATGGTGTTCGATGTTAATCATACTTAGGCCGCCCTTTTCCTTTTCAAGGCTAAGGACACTCTTTTCATCTTATCGAATGCTTTTTTATTATTGAATTTTTTTTCCCCATAGGAACCTATAATCAGTGAATTAATAGAGTGGAGGGTTTGTTTTGGTATAGATTCTCCTTGCGATACGTAAAAAAATTGTGACAGCAGAAATGTTTTAGTTAGAAAAACTTTACCATAGAGGGGTGGTTTCTGTTTTCCCATTGCTTGATGAATTTGGTAATCTTATCCAGTCTGGCTTTCAGTTTTCAACGCTTTTAGAGATTACTTTGTTCTGAGAAGCAAAATGCCTAAAACTTTGAGTTTACCAGATTTCATAGGTATCTTACTAACAGTGCTCGTTTTACACTTTCGTGATCCTAATCATATGCCCTTTTGACTTGTTTTGATTTAGCTTTAGGGCCCGGGAAAATTCCTCGAATTTTAAACTATGTTTGTGGCTTCCTGAATATCTTTTTCATCTTTAACTGTCAGTGTTGTATCATCGCAAATTGTTTTATTTTAGTACGGCTGGACGCGTTGCTTTCGTCCGGATTTTGTGTTAACTTAATTCTTTGGATTTCTTTACTGTTCCTTATTCAGATAGCTAGTTGTGTTCGACAGTTATCACAAAAAGGAGAGACTGAGTGGACAACCTTGCCTAATGCCTCTTCTATCAGGAACCAGTCAGATAACCATCCACCATTGTGAATACAGCTTTTTGTGTTTTCCATAATGGTTAAAACGGTTTTTTTTTTAATCGTGGGACAAAATTGACAAATCACGAGTTTCTAGATGCAGTCTCTAGACAGGATGTCGAACGATATAGAGAGGTTAGTGCAATTAGGGCACCCGGTTGATTCGTTCTGTTGAGATATTCAGTGAGATCATCAAAGAATCTCAAACGGAAGGCTACGTTTCTGCCCTTTATAAATCCTACTTTGGGCTTCGATAACGATTGATGTTATTATGTTCTGTAGTCCCAAGGCTAGTGCCTTTGTGGGAAAATTTTGTAGTCTGCATTTTTTAATTGTAATTGGACGGTAATTAGCGGGGGTTATTTTGTCTAGATCGTTGAGTTTGGTATAATGTTAGACTTCTTTTTTATAGAAAAGGTAATTCACCTTGCTCAAATGAAGCTGTGATACAATTCAGTAAGAGTTGTCTTAATTCATCCCCGAATTTATTGTAGACGAGTGGGGTGAGACCATCATTCCCAGGTGGAGATCATTTTTCTTATGATTTAAGGGGTTGCGTGAGCTCCTCTGGTGTATGTCCTTGTTGCGAATTCTTTTTCTTCATCTTGAGTATGGGGGAAATCATCATCAGTTGGGAAATCGTCTTTTATCGTTTCTCCATGTTTAATTGGGGTGTCTCTTTGTATAGCTCTGTGTCGTATTGTTTGATTTCATTTAGCAATGTGTGGGGATTGTTGTTAATGACTGATTTACACACAACGATGCAATAGTGTTTGCTGCTCCTTATGTCCTTTCTAAGCGCAGAAAATATTTTGTGTTTTTCTCACCCTCTTCGATCCCTTTGACACTTGATCGAGTTTGAGTGCCGCATCCGTCTTTTAATTCTTGCGGTTCATTTTTTTTAAAGTCGCGGTGCTTTTGTTGCTACGCCTTTATCAAAGTGATTGTATGACAGTTTTTGTTCAATATCTTCCAACTGTTTGACTTTGGTTGTCTCTGCTGAGCCAAACTTTTGCGCCCTTTGAAAAGTTTACGCAAAATGATTTATATATCTTACTTGAAACATTTTCCATACCTTTTGTGGGTTTTCTTTGTCATACTGAGTAAAGTGAGCATCAATGAAGTTAGTCGTTTCTTTAAGATACTCTTCCTCTGACAGCAATGTACTGTTAAATTTCCATTATCGTGGACCTCTTTGGAATTTATTCATATTACATTTAACTTTCAAAAGTTTGTGGTCTGAATGTGTGAATATTTCAGTATTTATTCCTCGTATGGATGTGTATGAAAAAGGATCACAGGATATGTAATCAAGTTCTTTGCTATAGACGGGATAGATTTGGACCAAGTGTCATTTCTGGCATCAGGATGGGATGTTCGCCATGTATCTTTTAAGTCACAGGATATCAATAAATCTGAAAGAGCTTCTCTTTCTTGTTGTGGGTGAGATTTTCCTGAAATGTTGTCAATGGGGTGTACTGCTGTATTAAAATCTCACATGACCCAAGGACGATCGTGATCTTGTCTTTGTAGTATTCTACTCAGCTGATACAGAAATGCTAGTTTAGTTGAGTTAGGGGCATAGCAGTTGGCTAGGACATTAGTTTTATTTTCTAATACAACCTTTATTAAAAGTATTCGATCTGTTGTTTTGATGAGTTCTGTTTTCATTTGTTTATCATTTATAAGAATGATGAGTCCATTACTTCTGTTTGTGCCTGGACTGTAATACTGTCCATTGTGCTTTGCTTTCTTGTATAATCTCTTTTGTTACGTATGTTTCTTGTAGGCACAAGATGTGTATGTTTTGTTTCCTCTTGAAATTAAATGTTGTTCTTTTTAACTTATTTCTAAAGCCTCGTACATTAATTGTGCCAATACAATTGCTGTTATTCTTCATAAGAAAAGCATTAATAGATCAGTGTACCATAATTGTTAGTCCGTTACTCAAAACCGTAAGTCAAAAGGGTGAGGTCAGTGCGTCTGCCGAGTGCACACATCAGGTTCCACTAGCCCAGACTGTTCACTTTCCCCTGTTATTGCTTACGCATCTTTGTTGGACGTTTTGCTTCGTGCTCGTGCGTAGGCGATTCGCTTCTCTCTCTCTTTTCTTTTCTTTCCAATGCTGCACCACTCTTCGATGTGCTGCATAGCGCAGTGATGTCATCTGTTTTCTCCCCTTTTTTCGTGCGTTGTGTTCCGTGCTACCGAAACACGCCGGCCCCGCCTTGTGCTGCTGCGGTGGTACCGTTACGCCTGTATTCCCCACGTCCTCCGTTTGTTGTCCGGCGGGTATTTTGGCGCTGGCCTGTTCGCTCCGATCACCTGATTTTGGCATGATAGCCTTTGGACAATCAATCCTTTTGTGTCCTGGCTGCAGGAAGTTTTTACAGACTACCTGATTTTCGCAGTTCGCTGCCACGTGATTCTCTTGCAGGCACTATAGCTGCATCTGAGTTTTTGTTTCATCTCCTATAGAAGATGCCAGCAGTGAAAACACCAACTTTTAAAACTGGCAGCAGAGGTGTGCACGGCAGTGTAATGTACACAAATCTGCGGTCAGTTTCAAACTGTGTCAGCTGTCCCCCTGGGGTTCATGCAGTTCGTTTCGCACTGAGGAGCGTAGCTCCACACCAATCTTTTTAAGCTCGTCTTCAATGCCTTTGTTTTGGATGTGCAGTGGAACACTATCCACCCTCAGTTTTGTGGAAGGTTTCTCTCCCCCTGTCCTCTAACACTGGAGTGGTTCGTATCTAATAGAGCCACTCGTGCCTCCCCCTCCCCCCCCCCCCCCCCCCGAAAAGAAAACCCTCTAACAATAGTGTGTCTCTGTCTTGTTTTGTTTAGGATAGATTTGCCACAGTGCTCTCATTCTCTGTGCTCCCTGAATCGTTCCCCTTCCTGACACCACTTCTGCTGCTACACGATGTAGGTTGTTGGAAGGGACTTGTACTGCGGCAAAGCACGTGCGGTCACGTATACTGGCTCCACGGTCGGGGCCGCACGGGCAACCGCCATTTCGCCCTGGGCCCTAAACTGGTTCACTGACCTTCTTGTTCCTCAGGGCGTCGATCGAGACGTTGGTGTCATGGAAATAGACAAATAAATACCTACCACTGCTATACAGCACAACTGTGTGCTATATTTGGAGCATCCACACCCTCCTATACACACGTGCCTCGCAAAACACTCACAGCGTTGAAAACCTGTGGCCTGCTGACATCAGAGGCCGGCCGGAAGTCCTGATGTTCTTGATGATAATCATTTTAAAATGATAACAATGACAAGAAGAAGAAGAAGAAGAATAGTAATAAAAGTGATGATAAAATTGATGATGATAATGATGATAATAATAATAATAATAATAATATAATAACAATAATAATAATAGCAATAATGATGATGGTGTGATGATGATGATGATGATGATGATGATGATGATGATGATGATGACAACAAGAATACTACTACTAGTACCACTACTACTACTACTACTACTCACCATCATCATCATAAATAATCATAATAAATATTATCATAATAATAATAATAATAATAATAATAATAATAATAATAATAATAATAATAATAATATATTATTATTATTATTATTATCATCATCATCATCAGCAGCAGCAGCATCATAATCATCATTATCATTATCAACGGATGAGTCATTTTTCTTTCTTCTTTTTTTTCGTTTTTCGTTCTTTGTTTGTACTGTCCCAAATGTTAAATGTGATTTATTTTTCGCCTGAAGAAGACCCAATGGTTGAAATGCATGTGTCTTGTCATGTGCTTTGTTTGTCAATGTCATTGGCGGTAAGAAACAAACTCTATTTCTAATTTTTTTTATATCATTATCATTATCATCAGCAGCAGCAGCAGCATTATTATTATTATTATTATTATTATTATTATTATTATTATTATTATTATTATTATTATTATTATTATTATATAACAATAGTAATAATGATTATAGTAATGGTGATGATGATGGTCATGATGAGACTAACATAATAATAGCGTAGTAGTAGTAGTAGTAGTAGTAGTAGTAGTAGTAGTAGTAGTAGTAGTAGTAGTATGTATAGTAGTAGTAGCAGTGGCAGCAGCAACAGCAGTACCAGCAGCTGTTGCAAGGGTGATGTTATTTCCAGTTTCCAGTCCTTTTCTCCTCTTGCTCCTTCTTGTCGTCGTCATCGTGTTGTTGTCGTCGTCGTCGTCGCCCTCCTCCTCCTCCCTCCTCCTCCTCCTCCTGCTCCTGCTCCTCCTCCTCCTCCTACTACTACTACTGCTACTACTCTCACTACTACTACAAGTAGTTGTGGTTGTTGTAGTAGTTGTAGTAGCAGCAGCAGAGTTTTGTATTTGCATCCATAATTTACTTCCTAAATGCAGATTGATCCAAGAAATATACGTAGACCATCACCATGATTAAAAGCGTTTTCGATGAGGAAACGCTTCCTTAGGCCGAAACCCGTGTCCAGTATTACAGAACAAAAAGATGGACATAGAAAGGAAATTCTCCTCTGCTCTCAGGTAATGATGCAACATTGCTATATTTTCCACTTCCACTGACATTCTACTCTTTCACTTTTCCACATGTCACTTTGAACCCCCCTCCCCACCTCCCATATCCCTGCTCTCTTCTCCCCACCACCAATGCTCATAAATAACGTCCATAGAACTATGTCTACTTCAAATGGACATTTGCTGAAGAAATGCTTGTTGTCTGACATATACATTATCAGCGGATTATCCAGGTGACACGTGGTACACTTTTACCACAGGAAACATGCACATAGACAGCAAGATATGCGCATTAAAAAAAGAAGTTCTCATTAGATAAATTTGATAAAGTGAAGGTTCGTCTTTGTATAAATAAACACGTGAATCTCTGAAGGTGCGGAATGATTGCAACGCAAATGACTGTATTGGTTAGTAGGGACAAGAGCAGTCTGGAACATTGTCTATGACCTATAAAACAAAGATTCAGAACCCAACACTGTTTGTTCCACATACCCCACAAGTTACCCCTAGACACAGGTGCAGCTTCAACGCACATACAAAGCACCAGCAGTGCCACCCTCTCTGTCTTCAAATGTACATGCAGCCACTGTCCAAACGTCCATGTCACTCGGAGTTGGACGCCCTTGATCAACATAGTATTGTTTGGGGAATAAGTCGGAGATTGTGTTTCTTAGAGATCTAAGTAAAGGCTGTTCTGCACAATTCTTAGCTGCTGACAATGCTTGGGTAATAAAACAGCAGAGCTGACCACTCTGACTGAGTGGTCCATCTTTTTGACGTCCCTTGTACGAGTGCGTTTATCAACGAATGAAAATGAATAAACCAATGAATAAATAAACGTACGAATGAATGAACGAACCAACCAACCAACCAACCAAAGACTGAATGAATGAGTGAATGAATGAATGAATGAATGAATGAATGAATGAATGAATGAATGAATGAATGAATGAATGAAAGAATGAATGAATGAATGAATGAATTAGTAGCTCATAGTAACATTTGTATCCCGTGCTTTCCTTTTTCCTGAAATATCTAGTGCCAGCTCATTGATGAAAAAAAGTAAACAATTGGGGAATTGGCAGGCATCCTTATTTCACACTGCGTGGGCTATTGAAATAATCAGAGTAAATGCTTTTGTCGTGAACACGTGCAAGAACAGAATCATACATTCCTCGCACTGCTGTATACAACTTCCCATTCACACCATGTTTCCTGAAAACATCCCACAAGACATTTCTATTCACAGAATCAAATGCTTTCTGGAAGTCAACAAAAGCATCATAGTTTTCTGCCTTTTTAACAGACATTTCTGTACTAAGGCATACAAAGTAAATGTATGGTCAGTTGTGCTGTGTATGTGTTGGTGCTTGGTCTACATTTCATAGCTGCATTCTGGCTTCATATAGGGTGCGTTTATAATCCCGGTCGGCTTTCACAGTAAAGGCTGTCGTTATAGGAAGCCTTTATGAAAAACACAAAGAGTTGGCGGATTAGTTAGATGGTTTCTTTTTTGGTGTTGGTCTACCTGGAAGTGTCATGATGTTGATATCAACAGCAACCACAATCACTGTAATGAAACTTCGTTAGATTGTGACATGGCGTACTGTAACATTCTCCTCCCTCTCTCCCTGTGAAGTGGCCCTCACCAAGATGCTGGTTGGTACGTACTTCCATCCTGTTCATCATCTGTCCTTCTCCATTTGCCGTGGCTCGAATTAGTTGGCTCTTTTTGCCAGAAATGAACGCCGGCCGACAGAATCAGAATTTCTACCTGGCTAGTGTATGGATCAATGAGTTTTTGACTTATATCAACGCTAGCTTCAACATTTTTGTATATTACGCTATGGGATCTCGTTTTAGGGAAACATGGATGTCCCTTTTAAGAAGAAAGGAACCCTGGAAAAAGTGAGTCCAAGGCATGCAGCTCATGAACACTCAGTGTATTTCAAGAAACTGTTTAAGAATAAACAGTCAGTACATTTCAAGAAACTGTTAAAAATATATACAACATTTTGTCATGCAGCCCAGGAAGGCAAAGAAAAGATTTGTTTTTTCTCTGCATGTTGAACCCGCATTGAAAACTTACCTTATAGGCTGTTTGCTCCTCATTTGTGCTCTTAATGAAAAAGAGATTTGCCTGTCATTTTGGCGGGAGCAGTTAACTAGAAAGGAGGACAAGACTTGTAAGTGAGAGAAAATGACAAGCTAGGAGAAGAAGAGAACAAAGAAGAATAACACAGTAGAGAAAAAGTTGAACTTTCAACTATTTGTGTCGTTCAATATTGTTGATTGCAAGGTTGTTATGGAAGTGTGAACACACTTAATAATTTTCAATCAAAAAAGTTTTATCGCCGTCTCGAATTTCGATCGTTTATTTCGCTTCGGTTATGATCGGAATTCTTTCCAAATCTACCTCGTTCACACACTCGATTGGTAAGATGTGAATCCTGTGATCGATCATTAAGTAACTGATTGATATAAATTATTAAGAGAGTGCCTTGTCTTTCTGGGCCAAACATCCTGTACGTAGGAGGTGGTATGGCCATGTCAGTCCCTCACAGCCCTTGTCATGATGATGAGAGATGTCCACCGCTAAGGCGATTTGATTTTCTTTTTAATTTGATATGAATACTATTTTCATCGAAGGAATGTATAACTGAGGTCTATGACCCCGGAGTGATTTCTTTCTGTAGGGCAAAATGGACGTCTGAGTTCGTGTAGCAAGTGAATTAAATGAGGTCAGCGAATATGATTTTTTGGGGGTTTAATTTGCGATGTATGGGCCAAAGAAAATAAAGTTGAAATATTAAAATCCTCTCGCGCCAAAATGTGAGGCGCAGATAGAAAGGAAAAGAAACATTTTATCTACCAGGGGAGAAAATTGAAATTGAATTCTGGTTTGTTTGATTGAAAAGGATTCAGATGTGTAGTTGTGTGCGGGGCGCTTGATTACCTTTGTATACATACAAGCGTGTACATGGAGATTGTCGTGTGACCCATCTTCTTTTCAACTGTAACACACTGCTGAATCACCCATGGTGTCCCCACAGACCAGCTTGTTTAGTACGGTTCACACACACACACACACACACACACACACACACACACACACACACACACACACACACACACACACACACACACACACACACACACACACAAAATCAGAATGACTACTGTGTGTGCATGTTCATGACAACTTTACATCGGTGTTCTCGACAATTTTCCAGCCACTCGTAGACCTACGTAAACTGAAATTATTTTATAAATGAATGAACTACCACTGCAGGTCAAATACTTCTCAAACCTGTTCAACTCAAGGATCCGTTATTATACAGTAACATCAACCTGGTCTTGAAATCTGAACTCAATTTGGATCTTCACCACAGATACATAATTATCCTGTTTTTCACAAGGGGTAGGGGCAATATATATCCTGTTAGTGCGATAACGTAATGACAGATTTGGAATCGAGTTCCGATTTCTCATCCACATCCAAATCTTGATTCGTGTCATAAACGTCATAAGATAATGTACATTTACAGCATGCGCTCTCCAAAGGATGTGGTGACATTTTTTTAGCTCAGAAACGATCCTCAGTCATTCTCGTTCTGCTTGTAAGCAGTCGATAGTTTAGCTGGTTATTTCTGTATTTTCATTCAAGATTTTTGCATGCAGTTTAGTATCACCAGATCTGAACTACACCAGACTGGCATCTCATTACACACATGTCCCATAATGACACACGACTGACTGATCGCATGGTAACTGGCGCTCAGACTGTGTCAGGATGAACCTGGGTGTAGCTGTCGATGAGAAGACATGATGAACAGAGTAAAAACTACAATATTTTAACGTGTTTGTACGAACACGTGTGCAAATCATTGTTGGGAAACACTGTGAAATAATCTAATTATGTGAAGTAGGCACCATTATTTCTGGATCAAAGATAAAATCCTATGAAATGGAAGTAATTCAGGCTGAAATGATGATTCAGATTTCCCGCCCCGACTGACATCATGAACGTCAGCGTGATCGTTGTCATCATCATCATAAGAACCATCATCATGATTTTTGCTGGTGTCATTATTCTTTTAACGTCATCATGTTCTTGATCATTATTGATGTGATGTCGTTGGCAGAACTTTCGACGCCCAGCACTGTTTTCTGAGATTTTTTTCCGCTAGTCCTGTATCTCTACTGCGAAATCCAATGATAACTCGGCTTTGAGGCATCTTGTTTGAGCTCTCTCTCTCTCTCTCTCTCCTCTCTCTCTCTCTCTCTCTCTCTCTCTCTCTCTCTCTCTCTCTCTGTGATACTTCAGTTTCGAGGTATGTTGATCAGATCCTCTCTCTTTCTCTCTCTCTCTCTCTCTCCTCTCTCTCTCTCTCACTCTCTCTCTCTCTCTCTCTCTCTCCTCTCCTCTCTCTCATCCTCTCTCTCTCTCTCGGGCGTGCGGTGTGCTGCGTTAACGAGAAGACGTGTTGCGTGACCTCTGACTTGCAAGAGAGAGAGTGTTTTCCTACGGATTAAGTCTACTGTGTGCACTGATGATTGTCACAGACATTGTTTAACTACCATGCCTTCAACTGCTGTACAAATCAGGACTGTGTGTGGGCCGTTTTCTTGCCGATATACTTGGCTTTATGCTGAAACGGGCCCAGAAAAACTTTCCGCGAGGGTCGCCATTTTTACGCTGTGTCGTCGTGTGGAAGGTGTTACCTTTGGTTTGCTGCTCTCCTACCTGTTTGGGGCAGCCTTTTATTGCGATGTGGAGACATCGAAAGCAACCCAGGACCCAACACTAACCCGAACAAGGGAAGACAGTTACGGCTGGTAGTTCAGCCACTGTGCCAGTGTCACGAGTTTGTCACGAGGCCTACGACGTTTGACCCAACTGGGGTGGCGGAATTATTCATTTGTTTATTATCGTTGTTGTTGTCACGTGTCCCGTCCTTTAGTGGGGCTTGTGGTGCGGTTGCACCTTGGTGTAGTTCAGCTCACGTTCGGTTTGCTTTCTCTCTCTCTCTCTCTCTCTAATTCCACTGCCCGTGCTATTCATCCTGCAGGTTCACGGGTGCTGGTACCTTTCTCTCGAACTTGCTGTCTATCGCCTCTCGCCTGTCTTTTTACCTGTCGCACGTGCTTCATTTCTTTTAGTTTGAAGTATGCTCACTCTGTGACGTACGTGGCATGTTGGCCGCCATCGCTGAGGGACATCACTTCTTTTTCCGCATCTGCGCCTCTGTCCTCTCGACTGGACAGAGGGCAGAGAGAGTCGTTTGAACCCGCCTCTTCGGGTCACCCACGGGTAGCTGTGCCCGTCCTTCCCTCCCTTTCTTCTCTCTTCCCAGCTACGTTTTCCCCCCCCCCTCCCGGGGGGCTTAAACCCGGAGGCTGGACTGGTTGGTGCCACGCTCTGGTTTGTGGCCACGCTCTGGTTGGGACCGCGGACTGGTTGGTGCCACGCGCTGGTTGAGGCCACGCTCTGGTTGGACCGCGGACTGGTAGAAAAGCCCGCCGGCTTGACTGGCCGGCCCTGATCCCCGTCCAGGACCTCCAGTAACAACGCCACGTTCCCCCCCCCCCCCCCCCCCCCCCCGGGACGCGCTCTTCACTGCCTGCTTGTGTGTGTCGAGGGTGTCGGCCTTGAACGACTCTCTCAAGAGCCGACCCGGTTTGGAGCACCTAGTGCGACAGGGTGCTCCCAGTAGACTTTGGAGAGGCAGGGGTGTGAAGGCACTCCATGGTGTGGGAAGGGATGGATGCTGGAAATGTTTATTTATAATTGTGTATATGTCACATGTGTTGAAATGTTGTGTTTGGGTTGATTGTGTACGTCGTATGGTGAAATGTTTATTTTATAATTGTGCATGTTGTGTGTGTTGGAATGCTTGATTGTGATTGTGCATGTTGTGTGTGTTGGAATGCTTGATTGTGATTGTGCATGTTGTGTGTGTTGGAATGCTTATTTATGACTGTATGTTGGTGTGAATAAATGGGGTGTTGTATCGTAATCTTTATTGTGTGGTCTCTTGCGGGGCGTGTGAGGTCAGTCACTCCCTTCACTCCCACCTAGACCGATCCTGTCAGGGCAGACCTCCAGGGGTCGGTCGTGACAATTGTGGGGCTCGTCCGGATGTGAAGGGCTCTGACTGTCTCTCTCGTTTCGCGGAGTACCTGTTTAGTTTTGTCTGTTTTGTATATGTTTAGTCAGTTTGTCGTGTTTGTTCGTGGGTGGTTGGCTGGGTGACTCTAGTGTGAAGGAGTCTCTGGTGGCCTGAAGGAACATCCGGTGTGACTCGGGAGTCGAGCAAGACCAGGGGAGTCGACCGCGACCAGACCTCCTCCTTCCGCCGGGTGCCTTACGCAGGTACGACCGTAAGTCTTGCCTTTCTGTTGCCGCTCAGTCTGCCATTCCTGTTTTGTAGTTAGCCATTTTTTTTTGTTTTTTTTTTACCGGGTTATTGAGTACAGGGGGTTGTATCGGACGTTAGTGTCTCTTTTTTCCTCTCTCCGGATTCCGTCTGCCAGTTTGTTTTTTTTCCGGCCAGCACCACCGCACTGTTGCTCGTGCTGTGGAGCGCGGTGTTGCCAGAGGGGGGGCAGCCGGACATAGTTTTTTTGTTTGTTTTTTTTTCGGTGAGCCCCACCGCACTGTTGCTCGTGCTGTGGAGCGCTGTGTTGCCAGAGTGGAGCAGCCGGAACTTGTCCGCACACACACACACACACACATACACACATATACACACACACCCCTAAAATATTTGTTTTTCAAGTGGAATCGTCTTTTCCCCTGTATTTGAGAACCGTAGGATATTGTTGTCATGGCAACGTCCGGTGCTGGTGGTATGGCGACACGTGCGTCGAAGAAGAAAGGTATTCAAAATGTAGTCCCTACTATTAGTACCAGTACTTCGACTACAGTGACTTCTACTTATTCCCGTGCTGTAGCCGATAGTCCATGAGTACTTTCACTACTTCTTCGCTAGGGATCTTCCTGCTGAGACCCCGACTGGCACTTCCGCTCGGAAGCGTCAGAGTATAGTGAAGCAACTGTGGGCTTCTGTTGAGTCACAGAAACCGAAGCCCCCCTCTTCTCCATGCTTCCCCTCGTAAGGAGTATGCCCCGGGAGACTTTCCTCATGGTAAGGTCGAGACCCAAGGGACGGGTCAGACGGTCATCCTCCCGTGTCGGGAGTGGTGAACCCCGCCCAGGACATCACCTCCGTCCTGATGTTTCTGGAGCGACAGCGACGGGAGGATGAGGCCCTCCGTAGGGAAGAGGTTGTCAGGCAGGAAGCCCTACGTAAGGAAGAGGCTTCCAGGCAGGAAGCCCTACGTAAGGAAGAGGCCTCTAGGCAGGAAGCTCTGCGTAGGGAAGAGCGCAGAGAGGAGGCTGCTCAGCGTAGGGAAGAGGCTGCTCAGCGTAGGGGAGGAGGCTGCTCAGCGTAGGGAAGAGGCTGCTCAGCGTAGAGAGGAGGCTGCTAGACAGGAGGATCAGCGTAGAGAGGAGGCTGCTAGACGGGAGGCCCAGCATAGGAAGAGGCTGCTCAGCGTAGAGAGGAGGCTGCTAGACAGGAGGCCCTCCGTAGGGAAGAACTAGACAGGATGGAGGCTCTGCGTAGGGAGGAGATGGAACAACTTCTTTCGCGGTCTCCCGCATCTGTAAATCAGGGGGTTGTTTCGACAGGCAAGCGATAGAGTTAGAGGCCCAAAGTTAAAGCTTCCAGAGTTCAGACCTAGTGAGGACATTGATATGTTCTTAGAGCATTTTGACAAGGTTGCTAGTTCATACCAATTGTCTGAGGAACAAAGGCTATGCACCTTTTTTTCTGGATTATCTGGTGCTGCAAGGAGTGTGTGCTCACTCTAAATGAAGGCGCGTCTTATGCAGACATGCAGTTGGCTCTGCGTAAGCGTTTTCACCTTACCCCAGAGACGTACAGGAGGAAGTTCAGGTCCATGAAGAAGAATAACGACGAGACCCTTCGTGCAGTTTGGTGATAGGCTGCGCAAAACGCTAGGGTACTGGCGTCAGTTGGCTAAGTTGGAGCTGGAGGATCTGATCCTCATTGAACAGCTCACCAACACTGTGTCCCCAGAGTTGAGGATCCGGATAGGCGAGACAGCACCTCAGGATTTCGCGACTGCGATTCATACCGCTGAGGTGTTTTCTGAAGCTCGCAGGGCTTATGGGCATCGCCCAGATACGGACAGGAAGCCCTCCACAGGATCTAGTGGCAATAAGGCGCCGACGACTGCTAGCGGGTCGAACAAGGCAGGCAGTTCATCGGGGATTTCAGCACCCCGACTGTGCTTTCTTGTGGTCGTCCTGGCCATTAGAAAGATTGTCCTAAAGCCGCTGGTGGTCGTGGGGCTAGTCCTTTCCAGCGTCCTCGTGCCTCGGCTAACGTGGGGGCCATCCCAGCTTCTAGTGGTACAGAGTGCCCGGTGTTCCTTTCTGTTGTTGGTTCTTCCTTGGTCGACACCATCAGGATTCGGGAGCATCAACGATCTTTGTGGATAAGGATTTGGTTTCCCCTGAGGCCCGGCGGGGCGCTAGTTATGATGTGTGCGGGTTGGAGGCTGGTTTTACCTCCACCCGTCCTTCAGTACTCGTTTCTATCTCCACCCCCTACTTCTGTGGGGAAGTATGGGCCATCGCGGTGGAGCGACCTTTGTATTCCCTTCTTATAGGGAATACTATCACCTTTGCGGGCGGACGCAGTCAGTCCGTGTCTACGGATCTGCCCGTACAGGCGTGTGTGGGAGTTACCCACACGCGCCAAAGCTAAGAGGCAGGAACAGGAATTGCGTCCCGTTCTGCAGCCGATCTCTGACGAGGTTCTGGCCAGGGCTGATCCTGCTACCATGATCCGTCTTCAGGCCAGGGACTTGGATGTCCAACGCCTGCGACAACTGGTGGGTCGTCCCGCTCAGTCGCCCGACACGCCAAGGTGAGCTTTAAGCTCCACAAGGGATCCTCTTTAGGGTTTTCACTCAGGCAGATCGTGTGGCCAAGCAGCTTGTTGTTCCTCAAAGCTTGAGAGAATCTGTTCTCCGCAGGCCCATGATTCACCTATGGCAGGTCATATGGGCTCAAGCGGACTCTCGAGCGAGTAAGACAGGACTTCTTCTGGCCAGGGATGAACTCGCAGGTTAGGCAGTACTGCCGCAGTTGCGATGTCTGCCAACGGACAACGCCTAAGGGTCGCTTGAAGCGTGTTCCCCTAGGATCAGTGCCACTGGTTGGGGAGCCATTCAGCAAGGTTGGGGTCGACCTGGTGGACCCATTACGCCACCATCCGATCGCGGGCCCCCGCTACATCTTGGTAGGGTGGACTATGCGACTCGATGCCCAGAGGCTGCCCCGCTTAGGACTATTGATACCCCTACTATTGCTGAAGCTCTCCGGCAGATTTGGACACGCACTGGCGTGCCCAAGAAGAAGTACGGCCGGAAGTTTGTACTGGAAGCGATCATCATCCTCTCCAGTGCTTGGACCGGATCCGGCCAGTCAGTCGTCGACTCATGAGTTAGGCGTGGAACTGCAGAGTCATGCGTTCACTTTCCGTCATATCAAGGTTCCTGTAATACGGATGCTGACTATCTTAGCCGAGCTCCGTAGTCAGCACATTGGAAAATCAGTCAGAGGGACACTTCCCCTCAACCAGGGTCATATCCCCTTTTGGTCTCTGTATCAGGTGTAGTGACAGTTTTCACTTCAGTGATGTTAACGGTAGTGAATCACCAATGGTTCGGATTGTTACTTTCATGGTTGGAAGGTTCGCTTAGTTGTTTGATAAATGTGGTATTAAGTATTTCTCGGTGTGATTCTATCGTAGAATGTTTGTATTGGATTTATCGTACTCTCTCGATCACAGAGAGTTGGGTTCGGTCCCATTGTTGTGAATTTGCACATGCGTCAAGGTTCAAAGGAGCACTGTATCTCAGAGAAACAGATGCTTTTAGAAGGGGGGTTTGTCACGAGTTTGTCACGAGGCCTACGACGTTTGACCCAACTGGGGTGGCGGAATTATCATTTGTTTATTATCGTTGTTGTTGTCACGTGTCCGTCCTTAGTGTGGCTTGTGTGCGGTTGCACCTTGGTGTAGTTCAGCTCACGTTCGGTTTGCTTTCTCTCTCTCTCTCTCTCTAATTCCACTGCCCGTGCTATTCATCCTGCAGGTTCACGGTGGCTGGTACCTTTCTCTCGAACTTGCTGTCTATCGGCCTCTCGCCTGTCTTTTTACCTGTCGCACGTGCTTCATTTCTTTTGTTTGAAGTATGCTCACTCTGTGACGTAGCGTGGCATGTTGGCCGCCATCGCTGAGGACATCACTTCTTCTTTTTCCGCATCTGCGCCTCTGTCCTCTCGACTGGACAGAGGGCAGAGAGAGTCGTTTGACCCGCCTCTTCGGGGTCACCCACGGGTAGCTGTGCCCGTCCTTCCCTCCCTTTCTTCTCTCTCCCAGCTACGTTTCCCCCCCTCCCGGGGGCTTCACCCGGAGGCTGGACTGGTTGGTGCCACGCTCTGGTTGGGGCCACGCTCTGGTTGGGACCGCGGACTGGTTGGTGCCACGCGCTGGTTGAGGCCACGCTCTGGTCGGGACCGCGGACTGGTAGAAAAGCCCGCCGGCTTGACTGGCCAGCCCTGATACCCGTCCAGGACCTCCAGTAACAACGCCACGTTCTCCCCCCCCCCCCCCCCCCCCCCCCCCCCCCGGGACGCGCTCTTCACTGCCTGCTTGTGTGTGTCGAGGGTGTCGGCCTTGAACGACTCTCTTCAAGAGCCGACCCGGTTTGGAGCACCTAGTGCGACAGGGTGCTCCCAGTAGACTTTGGAGAGGCAGGGGTGTGGAGGCACTCCATGGTGTGGGAAGGGATGGATGCTGGAAATGTTTATTTATAATTGTGTATATGTCACATGTGTTGAAATGTTGTGATTGTGATTGTGTACGTCGTATGGTGAAATGTTTATTTATAATTGTGCATGTTGTGTGTGTTGGAATGCTTGATTGTGATTGTGCATGTTGTGTGTGTTGGAATGCTTGATTGTGATTGTGCATGTTGTGTGCGTTGGAATGCTTATTTATGACTGTATGTTGGTGTGAATAAATGGGGTGTTGTATCGTAATCTTTATTGTGTGGTCTCTTGCGGGGTGTGAGGTCAGTCACTCCCTTCACTCCCACCTAGACCGATCCTGTCAGGGCAGACCTCCAGGGGTCGGTCGTGACAGCCAGACACGGAGCCGACCAACAGCGACATTATGGATACCTTGAAGAACTTGCAGACCGTGAGTGAACAGATGAACGCCAAACTGGAAGAAGTGAAGCAGGAAGTTCACGATCTGCGAGCGGACTGTGCGTCCCTTCAAGGTGAGGGGAGGAGTCTAAAGGAGGAAGTCATCGATCTTCGAACCAAAAATCTGGATCTTCAAAAGAGCAACAGTGAGTTAATGTCGAAAATGAATGATTACGAAAACAGACTTGACGATCTAGAGGGACGTTCTAAACGAAACAATCTGCTTTTCTATGGTCTGCCCAAGAGAGAGAATGAGACGAGTGCTGACTGTGAGGGCGTGCTCCGCGATCTGTGTACGGACAAGCTGGGACGGACGGATGACTTTGAATTCGACAGGGTCCATCGTCTTCATGGCAGAGCGGACTCTCCTGTCATCGCTCGTTGCGTTTTTTATCAACAGAAACTGAAGATCCTGCATTCAAAACGGAAATTACAAGGCACGAACATTTTCATTGGTGAGGACTTCTCGAGACGTGTAAAGGACATTCGAAAAAGACTGACTCCACACATGAAAAAGGCGAGACAAGATGGCAAGAGAGCTTCCCTGGTGTTCAACTACTTGTTGATCGATGGGAACAAATATTCCATCGACAGTGACGACAGTCTCACAGAGTTAAGATAGGGAAACGGCCAGCCCAAATACCATCCTTACTGTGACGTTTATTTTCACGAGGTGCACATTTTAATGGAACACCGTGTTGCTGTCCAGCGAAACTCCTGTGAACACTGCACGTGAATTTGAAGACGTGATTCCCCTAGTTATTGTAGAGAACAGGCCGTGTTGTGATGTGCTTCATGCTGTAAATGCACAGGATAAACTGGAACGTGACATAGATGTGTCGGAAGATGTAATGTGTGACAGGCACCCGATGTTTAGTAATAAGGATGATGATGATGATGATGATGATGATGATGATGATGTAAATAATACTGTTAATGAAAGACCAAAACATTTTTCTTTTTTACATTGGAATATAAATGGATTGATTTCTAAATTAACAGACAATGGTTTCATCTTGTTTGTCAAATCGTTTGATTTTAGTGCCTTTGTGATGAGTCTCATCCAGTGGACGAAAGGCCTCAGAGCAGGCTATATGATTGGGTCTGTCTTAAAGATGGATTACAACGGATCCCATCTACTGCTAGTGAAGGGTTTAACCTTTAATGTTTACTGTCAGGTTTAGATTTAGTGTGCACTTGTTTTCCCCTACTACGAAATTGTTGAGCATAGTACTGTTTGGTCAGTCAGTGGGACACTGCATCTCTTAGGCAGCAGCCATAGTGGGCTGTGGTTTTGATGGCCATGTCCCGCCCGGCAGAACAGATCCATGAAAGTGGCCATAGACAATCCATGCTAGATCTATCACCGTTCTTGATGCCACCTACATGAGGTTAATCTTTCCCTAAAATCATGCAAAAAGGCAGTTATTTCTGCTACACCTTGATTTGTCCAAGCAAACCCATATCCCAATGTAAACAGTTTACAGCAGATATTTGAAGCCCAGTTTCTTTTGTGGCATGACTCTACATGTAGCAGCATCCTGTCGGCTTTGAGAGAGAGAGAGAGAGAGAGAGAGAGAGAGAGAGAGAGAGAGAGAGAGAGAGAGAGAGAGAGAGAGAGAGAGAGAGAGAGAGAGAGAGAGAGAGAGCAATTCGTCAATGAAAATTCATGAGCGCAGTTCCTTCCCTTTACCCGGAGAGCCGTGAAACAGACGGGTTGCGCGACTGGCAGAACGACGGGTTGAAAATTCCGGGTCGGCCCTGCTCCACTATGGCCACTTGCAGCCGTAATTGATGACGCCATAGAGGAGTTGAGCCGGGCAGGATTTTGTAACCGGGCCGTGCAAAGCACGGCCGCTTTGCGCACGGGTTTACTATGTCCGCTATCTTAGGAGATCCAAATAAAGGCTAATGTGCAGATTCGTAGCTGCTGACAATGCTTAGATTACTAAATAGCAGAGCTGACCACTCGTGCTATTAGATGATCTATTGCCTTCCTTGGATCATCAAACATAGGCTTAAAGATTCCCTCTACATTTTATACTCTGTATTCAATCATCTTAGCTTTTCAGAAACTTATTTCCTTACCACAGATTCTTTTCGTTTACGTTTCTACTCTTCTCTTGGTGTTTTGGGGTGCTGTTGGATTCTATTTTTGAATCCTTGATGGTCAGAACACCATAGAATTATAGACTGTGTTGTAGCTCCATTTGATGGCAACAAACCATGGACAGAATCAGCCGTGCCTTCTTGATGAGACTGATCCTGTGGACGAAAGACCTTGGAGCAGGCAGTATGAATGAATCTGTCGACAAGATGGATTACACTGGTTACTAACGTATGCTGCCAAGGAAGGGTTTAACGTTCATTATCTTTCCCTAGTTTTTTAGTTCTCATTTTCTTCCTTCCCCTCTCCCTCCCATCCTCCCCCTTTTTTTTCTTGTTGAAATCTTTATTCAAGTTATTAACGTAATGACGAAAGAATTGTCAGCCTGCACCTCTATTCTCCCACTATTCAATTGTTCAGCATAATATGATTTTGTCAGACAGTGAAAGACTTCATCCCTTAGGAGATCGTAGTAAAGGTTGTCATGCCACAATTATTACCTTCTGACAATGTTTGGGTAATCAAACAGAAGATCTGATTATTTGACTGTTGGACATCTTTTGACCTCCCTTGCATACTTAAATGCATCCTCAACCATAGGCTAAAAGATTTCCCTTACAATTCATACTGTTTGTATAAATATTTTAGTTTTCAGCAACACATTTCCTTACCACATTTTTTTTTCGTTTTACTTGTCTACCCTTCTCTGGCTGTTTTGGGATGCTGTTGTATTCTATTTTTGAACCCTTGGTGGTAAGATCACCACAGGATTATATAGACTGTGGTATATCTCCGTTTCAGTCAAGGGAGCACAGACACCATCAGCAGTGCCTCCTGATCCAGTATACAGAAGGCCTTGGAGCAGCCAATATAACTATGTCTGTCTTCAAGATGGAGTACAATGCCTCCCATGTGCTGCTAGTGAAGGGGTTGACCATTTTTGTTTCCCTATTGATTTTTCTCAATCTCTTCCTGTCTACCCCCCCCCCCTCCCCGCCCCCCCTTGGTTTTTGTGTTGTTTGTTTTTGTTCATTTGTTTTACATCTTTGCCAAGTCAGTAATGCAATGGTGGAAGAATTGTCAGTCTGGCACTATTTCCCCCTACTACTCAAGTGTTGAACATAATATTGTTTTGGTCAATCAACGGGAGTTTGCATCTCTTACCAGATCCAATTAGAGACTGTTTTGCATGATTCTTAGTCGCTGACAATGCTTGGGTTATTAAACAGCAGAGCTAGCAACTCAGACTGTTGGACATCTTTCAACCTCCCTTGCATGCTTAAGTGTATGCTCAAGCATAGCTTAAAGATGTTCTCCTAAATTTTACGCTGTTTATGTAATGGTTTAGTTTTTCAGCGGCTATTTTCTTACCAAACGAGTTTTTCGTTTTACTTTTCTACTCTTCGCTTGCTGCTTTAGGGGTGCTGTTGCATTCTATTTTTAACCCTTGGTGGTGATATCACCACAGGAATATAGAGATGTGGTGAATTCCTCCTTTGATTACAGGGGAGCACAGACACAATCAGCCGTACAAAAAACCCTGACGAGTCCGATCCAGCAAACAGAAGGCCTCAGAGTAGCAATGTGAAGGGATCTGTCTTCGTGATGGATGACAGTCGTATGCCATATGCTGATGGTGAAGTGTTTAACATTTATCATATGTCTCCCTAATTGTTTGTTTTTATTTCCTCCCCCCTATCCTCCTCTCTCTCTCTCTCTCTCTCTCTCTCTCTCTCTCTCTCTCCTCTCTCTCTCTCTCTCTCTCTCTCCTCACTCACCTTTTGTTTTAGCCCCACTGCAAATTTTACTACACACACACACACACACACACACACACATATATATATATATATTATATATATATATATATATAATATATATATAATATAATATATATATATACAACAAACTAATAAATTCCAAGGATAAGTACGAGCACCGTTCCAGCAACTTACAGAGCAGCTTGGTGTTGCAATGACTGCAAGAAATATTGAATTATAACAAAGCTTGCTCTTATGTCTTAGATTGAAGAAATAGGGGAGATACGAATTCATTTTCTGCAGTGGTAGATGATTCTGCCTAACTAACAGTATGTGCTTGAGTGGTGAATGGGGAAAAATAAAATAAATGCTTCTCAGAATGAGCTTCAGCAAGCTTATATTCTCCAAGGGGGAGACATCCTCCAATAGGGAGGGAAAACTCACTAACATATAACTCCTGGGCATATACCGATATTTCGAAACTTGGTGTTTCTCCTCAGTGACCGCGGAAAGTGGTAATTTGACTCATCTGCCTTTTCAGTTTTAAGAAGAATGCAATCCCAGAAAAAAGGGTGGTGTGCAATACCGCAGTATGTTTGTTGAGTTTCAAAAAACCAACCAAAGGTGTCATCTAAGAAGCAAAAGAAAATCATGAAAGAGCAAAACAAGCTACATTTTCTTTTGAAAAGTAGAAAATATAAAAAGATATCCTCTAAGACACAAGTGCTGAGGGCCAGTTCTTGGAATGAATCTGCAAGGGACTAAAATACAACAAACTAATAGATTCCAAGGATAAGTACCGAGCACCGTTCCAGCAACTTACAGAGCAGCTTGGTGTTGCAATGACTGCAAGAAATATTGAATTATAAACAAAGCTTGCTCTTATGTCTTAGATTGAAGAAATAGGGGGAGAATACGCATTCATATCTGCAGTGGTAGATGATTCTGCCTAACTAACAGTATGTGCTTGAGTGGGTGAATGGGGAAAAATAAAATAAATGCTTCTCAAAATGAGCCTTCAGCAAGCTTATATTCTCCAAGGGGGAGACATCCTCCAATAAGGAGGGAAACTCACGAACATAAAAACTCCTGGTCATATACTGATATTTCGAAACTTGGTTGTTTTCTTCTCAGTGACCGTGGAAAGTGGTAATTTGACTCCTCTGCCTTTTCAGTTTTAGGAAGAATGCAATCCCAGAAAGGGCTGGTGTGCAATACCGTAGTATGTTTGTTGAGTTTCAAAAAAACCAACCAAAGGTGTCATCTAAGAAGCAAAAGAAAATCATGAAAGAGCAAAACAAGCTACATTTTTGTGAAAAGTAGAAAATATAAAAAGATATCCTCTAAGACACAAGTGCTGAGGGCCAGTTCTTGGAATGAATCTGCAAGGGACTAAAATACAACAAACTAATAGATTCCAAGGATAAGTACCGAGCACCGTTCCAGCAACTTACAGAGCAGCTTGGTGTTGCAATGACTGCAAGAAATATTGAATTATAAACAAAGCTTGCTCTTATGTCTTAGATTGAAGAAATAGGGGGAGATATCGCATTCATATCGCAGTGGTAGATGAATCTGCCTAACTAACAGTATGTGCTTGAGTGGGTGAATGGGGAAAAAAAAAATAAATGCTTCTCAAATGAGCCTTCAGCAAGCTTATAATTCTCCAAGGGGGAGACATCCTCCAATAAGGAGGGAAACTCACTAACATATAACTCCTGGTCATATACCGATATTTCGAAACTTGTTGTTTCTCCTCAGTGACCCCGGAAAGTGGTAATTTGACTCCTCTGCCTTTTCAGTTTTAGGAAGAATGCAATCCCAGAAAGGGCTGGTGTGCAATACCGTAGTATGTTTGTTGAGTTTTCAAAAAACCAACCGAAGGTGTCATCTAAGAAGCAAAAGAAAATCATGAAAGAGCAAAACAAGCTACATTTTTTGTGGAAAAGTAGAAAATATAAAAAGATGTCCTCTAAGACACAAGTGCTGAGGGCCAGTTCTTGGAATGAATCCGCAAGGGACTAAAATACAACAAACTAATAGATTCCAAGGATACGTACCGAGCACCGTTCCAGCAACTTACAGAGCAGCTTGGTGTTGCAATGACTGCAAGAAATATTGAATTATAAACAAAGCTTGCTCTTATGTCTTAGAATTGAAAAAATAGGGGGAGATACGCATTCATATCTGCAGTGGTAGATGATTCTGGGCCCAACTAACAGTATGTGCTTGAGTGGGTGAATGGGGAAAAATAAAATAAATGCTTCTCAAATGAGCCTTCAGCAAGCTTATATTCTCCAAGGGGAGACCCTCCTCCAATAAGGAGGGAAACTCACTAACATATAACTCCTGTCATATACCGATATTTCGAAACTTGGTTGTTTCTCCTCAGTGACCGCGGAAGTGGTAATTTGATCCTCTGCCTTTTCAGTTTTAGGAAGAATGCAATCCCAGAAAGGGCTGGTGTGCAATACCGTAGTATGTTTGTTGAGTTTTCAAAAAACCAACCAAAGGTGTCATCTAAGAAGCAAAAGAAAATCATGAAAGAGCAAAACAAGCTACATTTTTTGTGAAAAGTAGAAAATATAAAAGATATCCTCTAAAAACACACACACACACACACACACACACACACACACACACACACACACACACACCACACACACACACACACACACACACACACACACACACACAGAACCACACCACACACACACACACAACACACACACACACACACACACACACACCACACACACACACACACACACACACACACACACACACACATGCGTTTTCACTTTTTTATGTTTTAGATGAAGATCAGAAGAAGAGGGTAGAAAACTGTGAGACAGCAACACTTCAGAAAGGACAGCCGTCTTCCTCCCTGCAGATGATGTTGACACTTCAGGAAGGACAGCCGTCTTTCTCCCCCCAGATGATGTTGACACTTCAGGAAGGACAGCCGTCTTTCTCCCCACAGATGATGTTGACACTTCAGGAAGGACAGCCGTCTTTCTCCCCACAGATGATGTCAACACTTCAGAAAGGACAGCCGTTCCCTCCCTGCAGATGATGTCAACACTTCAGGAAGGACAGCCGTCTTTCTCCCCACAGATGATGTTGACACTTCAGGAAGGACAGCCGTCTTCCTCCCCACAGATGATTTTTATCTCACCCTGTCCTACACAGTCTTTAGCCAAAAATGTTCTGTCTTCCTCACTCCTTCCAACAGGTCAGTCCACTCCAAATCGAAGTCATGTTCCAGTCATCAAGAAAAGTGAGCGCAAAGGTCTGTACAGAGCTAAAAATACTTGCAGAAACTGAATGCTTCTGTTCTGCAATAGTTGCTGGACAGCATGTAAAAGAATCCAAAATCAACACCAAAAATAAGAACGCCAGCCACTCTGTCACTCTCTCCAAAGAGTGTAAAGTCTGCTCTCTATAAGAAAATAAACATGCTTCATAACAAAAGAAGCAAAAAGTGCCTTTATGCAAGGAAACACTTTTTAGATATCCTGACTCCTAAAAAGACATGTGATCAAAAATTCGAAGAAACATCTAAAAATTTACAAAAGAAAGGCAACAAAATCTGCAACTAAAGCAGCAATAGAATATCTCAATGATGTTGCTGTTAACGTACCAGGGAAGAGGTCCGTTTCAAAAAGGACTCTTCAGCAGAAGATGATACTCCCAAAAACGATGAAGAGGCTGCACAGGGACTTCACGAAGAAACACGCTGAGCACAAAACCAGCCTCAGAAACTTTCATCCTCGCTTGCCATCCAATAATCTGTCATCAAGCAAGCTGACATACAGGCAGAGTCTCTGCGAGACATGCGCTAATTTTGATTTAAAGTTGGATGTTGTGAACACCATCACTGAGCTGCCAGTTGATGGGAGAGATGTTGCTTCAGAAAGCACTTTCTGTCCAACACCAACCCTTGCATGCCTAGATTGGGAATGCAGTCAATGTGGAGTAGACTAGTTCATTAACCAGCTTCATGACAATCTGAAGCGACCATTATACGAAGCAGTTTTCTTTGAAAAGCAGGGATATGATCAAGACTGAACAGGTGGAAGTAGAAAATTTGTTAAACACACACACACACACACACACACACACACACACACACACACACACACACACACACACACACACACACACACACACACACACACAGTGGAAGATATTCTCAAAGATCTGATGAAAGATCTTCAGAAGTTCTCGAAACACCTGTTTGTGTGCAGATGGCAATTCTTGCAGTTCAAAACTACGAGAACAAATCTTCCATCACAGTGTGCCATTGCCCTCTGTGACTTTGCCGAGACCTTCCTGTGCAAAAACCAAAATGAAGTTCAATCGGGCCATTGGAGATACAGGCAAGTGACTGTTTATCCAACAGTCCTCTGCTACCACTGTCCTACGTGCCCTGAGATGGTGACGGATTATTTGATCTATATCTCATATGACCTTACCCATGATGCCAATGT
The DNA here is from genome assembly GCA_018398815.1 of Conus ventricosus. Taxonomy (NCBI): domain Eukaryota; kingdom Metazoa; phylum Mollusca; class Gastropoda; order Neogastropoda; family Conidae; genus Conus; species Conus ventricosus. The sequence goes on along the minus strand of CM031605.1, from coordinate 60,680,647 downwards.
GGTAAAAACCATCCTTGATGACACAAACAGATATCTGGAGGCCATTAACAGGAATGTCCAGAAACTGTTCGTATTTTCGGATGGCTGTGCAGCTCAATATAGGAGCACTCTTCCATTCTTTCATCTTGCAAATGCAAGCAATCCCATCAGAATGGAGAGATACTTCTCTGGAGCTCGCCATAGCAAAAGCGCCTGCGATGGTTGTGGTGAAGTGATCAAGACGGCAGTGGATGAAAACATTCAAACACGTGAATGTATCATTCAGAATGCAGCAGCAATGTATGCTCACTGTCAGACTCACCAACACTCTGTCGCCATCCTCCGACGATCTCAGTTGTTGCGACACAAAAAGATCTTTCAGGCTGGTTGCAAAAAGGATATCAACAGGTTCATTTCCTCTGCATCACTTACAACTTCACCTGGCACTTTTCGGCTACATGGAGTGAGAAAAGCTGATCGCAATGTCCTGGAAGTCTGTACACTGTCCTGTTTCTGTCCTGCATGTCTGCAGGACGACCAAAACAACTGCATCAACAAAGGCGTTGTGCAGTGTTGGCAGACCATTCGACTCAGGGCTCCAAATGAATTGTGCACTTACATCACTGAGGATATTCCAAGGTAAGATACAGAATCAAACCCAAAGATGGAACACCTGCCAAGAACAATCTATTTTGACCACCTACAAGACGACTTTGAAGAGTGCATCCTGTTTGAGCAGTTGGAAGCCCTGGTTGCCACAACCAGTTTTGATGGTTATGACCTGCCAGCTGAGTTCCCTACAACCATTGTTGTTGTTGCAGACATACTGGACAGGACAGCTCTGTCACACAAACCGCCCATTGCTCCAGCCAGGCTTTACCCCCTGGTAACAACTGCAGACGGAAACTGCTTACCAAGAGCACTGAGTGTCCTTGTGTTTGGACATGAGGGGTGCCACACAGAGCTTTGCAACATAATTGTAGTGGAAATGGTGAAAAACGTCCACGACTATGTGCATGGGTATGGAATGTGTGACACAGGCAGACAGAAAATGGCTGCCTTTGCTGCTGTTGTAGCAGCATGCTCGGGACTGTCAGCTGACAAATTTTCTGTGCATGAAATTGAGGTTATTCTTAGAGCTGAAATACTCAAGTCATTAGGAAAAAGGTATTGATGGAAATCTGGCAGATTGCTGCTGCTCCCAAAGTTTTGGCAAGCTCAGTGTGTTCAGTCTATCCTCAGATGGGCTAGAAGATTGTTCAACACATGAACAAAAACCCTCACTCCTGTTCAGCCAACTTCAAGGACACTTGTCAACATCCTCTGGACCAGCAATAGGAATGACATCTTCCCTAATCACTGGATCTCAAATCACTTTGCCCCAATGCTGCTCATACAGATTTAAGCAGAGAAGTGAGTGTCGGTGAGGGTGGGAGTGAGTTTGTTTCAGACTCTGAATGCCCCACGTTTTTAGGGCAAGACAAGATGGGGCTGTTTGTGAAGAGAAAAGTGGTCCCTTAAACTAGACCTGTGCAATAGCATACAAGAAAACAACTGTACTATATGAAATGAATAATAGGATACAGTTGCTTTTTCTGGTGTGCTGCTGGAAAAGAATGATAATAAAGGAGGATGGATGGATGGAATCTAGTTAAATGTCCCGTCACACAAATTGGTGATTGAAGACATTTTGAAATGACCTTTATTTTATTGAGATATCATCATGAGAGAGAGAGAGAGAGAGAGAGGAGAGAGAGAGAGAGAGGGAGAGAGAGAGAGAGAGACAGACAGACAGACAGATAGAAAGACAGAGAGACAGACAGACAGAGAGAGAGAGAGAGAGAGAGAGGAGAGAGAGAGAGAGAGAGAGAGAGACAGAGACAGAGAGAGACAGAGAGAGAGACAGAGAGAGACAGAGAGAGACAGACAAAGATGAAAAGATTACTAGTGTAATAAAAGGAATGGAGAGAATCCACAAAGGGGGATGGGAAGAGAATTAAATGATATAAAGAGAAAGCAGGATAGGATAGGATAATGTTGCTTATAGCCCAGCCGACCGCAAAGGGCCACATCAGGGCTGTAAAGAGAAAGCAGAAAAGAAACAAAAATAATGGCCTAACTTATGATGTGCAGCGCTTAAAGATAAAACGAAAAACATAGCAACTGAATAATTATGCTGAATGATTTGTTTGACTACATATGTACATTACATGATACAGTTCCCGTGAAGCTGTCTGTTCCGATTTGCTTTCAAACAAAGGAACTATCTCTGATAGAACCTTGTAAACGTTTGTGCCAGTCAGACTGTAGCATTGTGCAAAGCGTGCTTGATTGTTTATGGACTTATCTGTTTAGAATTAGAATTCAACATCAAGTTGTTCCAATGAACATTTATGAATGGTTTTCTGCAAATATGTGGACTGCAGTGGCTCGTTATACTAGGGCAATTGTATTTATAAAGGGATTTTCCCTTCTATTTTTCATATTTGATTGACTTAAAAATGAATAACTAAGTATGGCTTGACAATCCTGTTTGCTTTTGAAACTGATTTTATTCATGTTTTCATTGCTTTTTAGCCGACTGTTGTAAAAGATAAGATTCCACTGTTATTTTAATGTCCACACAGAAACAGTATTGCAACTAACACTGTCCATTGTTTCAAGAATTAAATGAACAAACGACACACTGACTGCTTGTGAATTCTTACGTTTTCTTTGAAATGAGCAGGCTGACTTGTTTTATGTTCCTTAGTGGATGTTTACATAATACATCATACTGTACAAACATGAGGTGGTGTCAGACAGACATGAAAACTCTACCTCATTCTTCACTTACACCCTGATAGAACTACTTATTTTGAACATTATCTTTGTAATATCATCCAGCTTTCAAGAAAGCCCCAGTTTCACAACCCTTGCTCTGGTATTACTGTACGTTTTAGACATTTTTCATGTCCAGCATCACAACTGATTTATCACTGGGTGATCTGATATTTTTCGTGTCAGAAAAAAAGGATACTACAATTCATCTTTTTCATTCTGTTTTCATGCATGTGAAAGGTGTAACTTTCACGAATTACAGAAATTTATCACCTGTTTCCAGTTTTGAAATTCTATAACACGAGTCCCATTTTTTGCACGACCTTTTGTCACTGCTTTATGGTCTATGAGTACCACGTTCAGATCAGTATCGGACTCTCTAACCCTCTTGCAACCTATACGTTCTGAGAACATCACGGGAACCTACCGCTGGGTTCCGAGGATGTTTCACCAAGTCATTCACCATCTTGCCGAGGATTGCCACTGGCGTTCTAGTGCAGCCATTACGGATTTGAGTCAGCAACGTTACCACGTCAAGTGTGATCGCCGGTCGGGAGCTAGGAGTGGAAGAAAAAAAAAACTACAGAGGAGACCAGGAAGGAAGAAGAAGGCCTACAGACGGGAGCTGGAAGTGGAGAAGAAGAACGCGATAACAGGAGCGGAGGATCAACACGAACAGTGCTGCAAGTCATCCAAGAACATGTGAAGTAACGGGAGACATCCATCAAACATACACCTGCATGAAGAGGACAAGTTGCAAGGTAAAAGGTTTTTTTTTTTTTTTTTTAAAGGAGCTCTCACAATATAAGCATTTTATATCTGATGACCGTGGATATTGACAATCAGAACTGTGGCGATGATTTAATGCCTCGGACTGTGGAATCCGTTGCGAATGAACTTTCATGGACTAACAATTAAAAAGACGAACTCTGCATGACAATTAATTTGTTGACGCATTGAAGACTTTTCAATGGTAAATGCCTAGCTGAAGTCTGTGCATGTAGGCGGATCAAGGTTGATAGTAATGCATTGCAAGAACGCTTGAATTATTAAATTGCCAGATGTGTCTGAATCTGTTCTCTGTCACCCCATTTCGGTTTACGCACGCACGCACGACCACTAGCACTCAGCAAGCACGCACGAAGAGCGCACGCACACACATTAATCACACACACACACACCATCACGATACACCACCACACACCACGCACGACGCACGCACGCACGCACGATCGCACACACACACACACACCACACCACACACACACACACACACACACGCACACACAACACACACACACACACACACCACACACTCACTCTACCCCTCTCTCTCTCTCTCTCTCTCTCTCTCTCTCTCTCTCTCTCTCTCTCTCTCTCTCTCTCTCTCTCTCTCTCTCACTACTGTGTACCTTTGATTGCACGGTCAGTATGTGACCATTTTCAACACATCTTTAAACTTTCTTTGTCATCGATTTAAAAAGTAGGTAAACTTGAAAACGATCAATCAACTCAAATGTGATATCCCATCCTTTAAACACATTTCTAAAGACATAAGTCCAGAAATAAACGAGTGAATATATAAACGAATGAAAATGAATGAATCAATGAGAAAATAAACCTACGAATGAACGAACAAACCAACGAATGTTTCAGTGAATGAATGAAATGAATGAATGAATGAATGAATGAATGAATGAATGAATGGGTGTGTGGATGAATGAATGAATGAATGAATGAATGAATGAATGAATGAATGAAGAAGTAGCAATCAAATAATTAATTATTAATCAATATTGATAAAGAAGATGGGAAAATCCACAAAGAGAGAGAGAGAGAGAGAGAGAGAGAGAGAGAGAGAGAGAGAGAGAGAGAGAGAGAGAGAGAGAGAGAGAGAGAGAGAGAGAGAGAGAGAGAGAGAGATTGTAAAACAGCTTGGAAAACACAGGAAATGAGAACACACACACCTAATACTCTTTTCTGTCGATCAGAACAGGTTGTATTTCCAAGTTTACCACACAAGCAGTGAACGTAATGTAAGCTGAGGATCTAAAACCGCTCTCTGAGACCATGATAGGCTCCTAGGTATTACGTCTGCTTTGATTGTGCGCCGACGGAAATCCAGTGCCAGGACCTAGAAAGCTGGAGATAGGCCAATTCACGAAGTCAGAATAATCGCCATAGTGGATAACGGAATTTACAAAATAAACAAAGCACGAGGCGAAAAAAGAAAGTTGGAAGTTAACAGACAGCTCTGGGCCTGGATCAGAGATGGGAGCAGTAAAATGTGCGAGTGGTAGAAGCAGACACGGTGGAGGTTCAGTCTCATATACAATCGAACAGCACCATACTGAACACAGGTTGGAGGGGTACAAAAGCTAATGGCAATGTGTAGTACAAGTCTAGTAGTTGTCACGGAAAAATCTGAAATATAGGTGTGGAGATGGGTAGGTGTACAATCCAAAACCAAGCACATAACATATAAAACAAGGAGTGTAAACAGTGGGAAGGCTGCTTATATATTGAGCATCTGTCTTAAATCTGTAATGTATGAGCATGTGCATGTTTTATCAGTGCATTGTGTTCGCATTCGCAGAAGTAATGCTCAAACCAGCACCCGACCTCTCTCCTCCAGAACCAAAGATCGTGACCGAGGACAGACCCTGAACAATGTTGTCAACTTCACCTACTTGGGGATCTGCCTGTCTTCAACGTGTGGCATGGATAAAGAAGTGTAAAACAAACTGGGAAAAGCCGGAGCTTCTTTCGGCAGGCTTTTGAACACAGTGTGGGGAGAGCGTGGCATAACTCTAAGTACCAAGCTGGCAGTCTACAGTGCACGGCTGTGAGACCTGGTCTTCTGTACAGGAAACAACTGAAGACTCTGGATCAGTTCCACCTCCCCTGCCTGCATAAGATCATGGGCATCTCCTGGAGGACAGGCTTTCCAACACAGAATGCTTCCCAGAGCAAAGATGCCTGGTATCGAGGCGCTGATCATGAAAGCGCAGTTGAGGTGGGTTGGGCATGTGGTACGAATGGACGACACGCGACTTCCAAAAATGATCTTCTTCTCCCAGCTGGCAGCTGGAACAAGGATACTAGGCGGCCTCTCAAACGCTTCAAGGACTACCTGAAAATATCACTGGTGGCCTGTGGTATCCCGCTTGAGGGCTGGGAAACACTTGCCACAGACCACAGTGCTTGGCAACTTGCTGTCCACAAAGGAGTAAACAGCTTCGAAGAGAAGCATTTGCAGAAAACGGACCAGAAGCGCCAAGCCCGCAAAGAGAGGAGACCTGACTCAATGACAGCTGTTGCAAGCCTAGAGTGTGGACGTGTGTGTGTGTGTGTCAAGCTTTGGCTTGCGCTCACACATGCAGAGTCACTGACTCTCCGTCGACCACGACATACATCCATGATAATGAGCAAGTGTGTCAAATATGTAATATGTGTGCATGTGCATGTTCTATCAGTGCATAGGTTTCGCATTCGTCCTTCAACAGAACATAATATGTTCTGGGATGTTTTAGAATTCCTAGAGACAAAACACTTGTCTTACAGTCCACCATTAAATCAATTAGTTTTCAAAACATCTCACATCTCGACAGTAAAAAATCCACTCAAATAAGGTAACTCACAGTATTGTCATGCTACATCAAAATCTTCAATGCACCACCGAGAATAACATAAAATGATGTATGAGTGTCTCGTCTGCTTCTGCTTCTGCAGCTGACTTTTTGGGTTGCGTCAGATCTTCAGTCCTGTCGCCACAATGAAACCCAAAGTCTTTTCAAGGTCTTGACGGCTGGCCCAATGCTGCTTCTGTAGTTCTGCTCCCTCTGGCCAGGTTTGACCCTGTAGTGCATCATGGGCTGGACACAGGGGTATGGTTCGTTCCTTGGGGTGTCCTTCCCTGTGACATAGTGCAGCTCTTGATCACATGATGCCCTGTCATACGATATATGAAGTATTTCAGTGCAGATAAACCTGTTATCCCACCCCATCCTGCAAGGAAAATAACCATTTGGTCAGGACTGCTTTTTTGAAAAGGGCAAGCCTGATATGTATCGCAGATAACCCTCATGTCAGGGACCGCCTAGTTGGGATGGTCTCTTCTGCTCTAGGTGTCTTGATTCTAAGAAGGGGTACCAATAAAGTATGTATAACACTGAAGAAACACGCCATGGAGCCACAGTCAAATGTCCGCCGTCTGGCAAAGAATCGCCTACTATTTTTAAAGAAAGTTGATTACTGCAGCAGCAAGTCTCGAACGATTGGACGCTGAAGCATCACGCACACAGTCGACATAATATTAATAGAATGATAAAACCCCACACATCAAATGAACATAAACATCCGAAGACACCGCAATAGATTTGTCATGTGCCCCATAAAAACATTCTGTTCCCTATTTGTACACTTTAAACCGGCAGACCCGCTCTGGAGGTACTTGATATGTTTAGGAAAGCTTTAAATGGAGTGATCGAAAACTCACATTTACAGGGTGCTTGCTCCGCAGGATCAGTTTTTTTGTAAATAGTAATTTGTACTCTTGGGAAAAAGGAGACTGCATATCACTCTGGCAGAAGCAGCAGTCACCTAAGATGAGAGAGAGAGAGAGGAGATGAGGGGAGAGAGAGAGAGAGAGAGAGAGAGAGAGAGAGGAGAGGAGAGAGAGAGAGAGAGAGAGAGAGAGAGAGGGGGGGAGAAGGAGGAGGAGGAGAGGACGAAAAAGAGGACGAAGAAGCATGACTTGGATAGAGAGAGGTGAAGTTGAACTACTTTCAGGGTCGTTTATCATTGATCCTGGGGAGAGGGGGGGGGGGGGGGGGGGGGGGGAGCACCCTGTCCACTGGAGGTATCACTTTAAACGAGCTCCTCGCAGCCCTAGAGATGCTCCAGGGTCGATGGGCTTTGAACTGTTAGTAGATACAAGAGTGGCAGTTCTAAGGAACTTTCACCATGGGAAAGTATGTCAATTGTCGAGAGAATTTTTTATTTGGATTGTCTTCGTGTGCTTGAGGTATGTGCATGGAAACCATTGTGTGACAGTCGTGACCTCAACGTTTGTCTTTGTCATTGCCTCCATTATTATTTCTACATGACTATGTGATGACTTGATTGTAAATGTGATTGATTTTGCTTTTCTGTCATAAAGATACCCGTTTGTTCACGTTGTTTTTATTTGTTGGCCTGAAGAAGTGTGAGCTGTACTCAGCTACTTATGTTGGCTTATTTTGCTTATTGTTGTCCTTGTTTACCATTGCAAAGTAATTTAAGCACACTTGTTTTTCGCTGTTCCATCTTCTGTGCCACTGCAGTGGCATTGCAACCAAACCGCTCATTCCATCCACTGCTGCAGCGTGGCCCGCCACAGCTCCAAACCGGCAATCCATAGGGAGCAGTCAATGTCAAGCCGTCAGAAGACAACCCACCACAGAGTCACTTTGGTGGTATTCATGGTGCCTGTTCTGATCCTACATACACAGGACACCACATGGTAAGCCCCTACTCTGGACAGTAATGGCTTAGTTGCAGAGCCGACGTGAGTGAGCTCTCCCTCCAATCATTTTTTGTTTTTGTTTTACTTTCTGAGGAAATTTGTCTTTTCTTGCAATTATCTAAATTTGAAGTGTCTGTTAAGTAAGGAAGTAAGAACGAAATTTGACGTGTTTTTGGTTTGTTTGTTTGTTTTTCTCAAATAAAGCCTTATCAAATTAAAACTTACGTCGCAAATGCAGCCTATGAACATGATGTATCTCGATAATTTTAAACCCGCTCGAATGAAGTAGTGTGAAAGTCATCCCTAACACATCCCGTGTGTAAAATACTGAATCTGACGTCATCTATACAGGTACATACAGAGACACGAAGACACTGTTGACATCTAATTTAAGGTGACACAATGGTTACAAAATCCATTATAAATCTCTGCAAATAGATTACCATTACAAATAAAGATATAGTGCAACTTCTGTTATCTGCGTGCTGAAGATTAACAAATCATGTAGTCCGAGAGAATGTTATCACTTTTTGCTGACATACATGAAGCAGATTCAAAAGATCAGGTGGGCACACTTTACATCATCAGATCTCCTTGTACCTTTCTTGAATCAGCATCCATGTTGATCGCCTTCCGACTGTTTGATTCAGTTACAAAGCCTGACATGACCACTAGAAACAATATGTGATTCATATATATGAAACAAAGGTACAGAGAGCAGTTTCTGCTTGATGCCTTCATATGGTGATGTGTACAGCAACGAATTAGCAGGCGTAACAGAAAGATCGACAGCAGATTGTATGCCTGAAGTAACGAACGCCACAGGCCATTGAATTATGTTTGTCCAAACTGAATATTTTTTGTTTCGTCAGCAGATCGGAGGACATGAGAACAAAGAAAAACAAAAACAAGAAAAAAAATGCAATCCAGTAACGAGACAATAGCTTTTCTTGTCGTTATGATGATCCCCATACATTGAGTATTTCACGCGCCTCTACCTTAAAACTAGTCACTTACTTCTTACTTTGTTTATAACTCGATGCTTTGAAACAAACTAACCAAAGCATGGCAATGCACACGTAGTGAACAAATTCGAACAAGTCATATTTTCTCCAGGTGGAAGAATAGTTTATAATATCCAGCAGAGTCTTAGAAGAGTGCGATAGATAAGCTACTGTCTTCAAGGCACAAGGCATAACTAATTCTCTTTTAATTGAAGCTGCTGAATCCCTTACACATAATCCTCTTCAGTCAATCATTTTTGCAATAATCACCTTTCGCTGAAAAGCACTACGTTTTGATTGTAACTTTCTGTGTATTTGTCTCTGCATGTTTGTAAAACTTCCTTGTAAGTTTTATAGGCATTTCAGTTCATATGTTCCAAACTCCCTAAATTCATAAATACACACCTGCGACCTTACACACGTGCGTGCCGCACGCACACACACACACACACACACACACACACACACACACACAAACACACCACACACACACACAACACACACACACACACACACACACACACACACACACACACACACATATGCACATACGCATGCACGCACGTGCATTCACGCACGCACACACATACCACACACACACACACACACATGCATGCATGCATGCATACATAAACACATGATGTCATAAAACAAATCGTGCAGTCAAACAAAAACAAGCGTGCACGTGCTCAGACACCGCCAAAACCCCA
>CM031605.1:60653128-60665628 GCA_018398815.1 Conus ventricosus | reverse complement strand
CTTTTGCCAGAAATGAACGCCGGTCGACGGAACCATAATTTGTACCTGACTACTTATGGATCAATGAATGTTGAGCTGCATCAACGCTAGCGTCAACATTTTTGTGTATTACACTATGGGATCTCGTTTTAGGGAAACATTGACGTCACTTTTAAGACATTGTTTTTGAATATGTGCACTGCAATGGGATTGTGCATACTGAATGATGTGTGTAAGGGCGACCTAAATGGTAGCTATACCAGTCATAACTGACTCTGGAAACAGCGTAAACGATTACTTCTTTTTTTTCTTTTCAATGACCTACTTGGTGTTGTTTATAGCGTGTGAGTTTTCCGTTCTAGATCGAATAAAGTCTGACTACTTATCAATTTGCGTTCGTATTTCCTTTCCATGTCAAAATAGAAGTACTATTGATAACAGCAATCTTGATTTATAGTAACAGTAAAATATGTCGCAGATGAAGAGATGAAGAATATAAACTTAGAGAGAGAGGAGAGGAGAGAGAGAGAGAGAGAGAGAGAGAGAGAGAGAGAGAGAGAGAGAGAGAGAGAGAGAAGAGAGAGAGAGAAATACCCTTTGTAATGATGAAATGCACGCAAAAAAAAGTATTGCAATGGATTTATTCGACATGGATGTTAATGTGTTTAACTATTGTTATAAGGAAAGTGCTGATTGCACGAAAATGAAAATATTCCCCAATAGAACAAAAACACGTTGTGATTGGTTTGGTTTGTACGGCGACCAAGAAAATGTTAGACGTTTATTGAGAGCTAACCAGCGTTCACAACATCATGGGGGTATCAAAGAATAGGTAATTTCAAGTCGTGAGTGTAACAATTTACTGAAGAAAAGCAGGAGTGTAAGAAACTGTTATTAAATGAACTAGTTATGTCAATAACAAGTCAAAAGTAGTTTTAGATTTAGTTCGTAAAACTATTTTTGAAAGTAAACAGGTAAGGAACATTATATGTGCTGACACATGGTTCGAACATTTTCAATCTTTGCTACAAACAGATACAAATGATGTTCCAAATGATGCGTTTGAAAAAGATGTAGATAACAGTATAAATCTGCCCAATTTCTAAAGATGGAGTGTTGCTAGCGTAAGAAAACGTAAAAACTGAAAAGCAGCTGGACTTGATGGCTATAATACGCGAATTGTTTAAATACTCAAGTGAAGTGGTAGTTCCGTATGTTGTTAAATATTTCAAAAAGTTATTCGATAGTGGCACGCTCATCGACGTTTGACCGCGTCTATCTCTTTGCCTATCTTTTAAAAAGGAATCTTGAATAACCGTAACATCTATAGATGAATCTCCTCTTTGCAAAAGTAGCAGTAAGCTATTGAACACGGTTATCAACAGACAATTGCAAGAATGAGTAGATGAAAATGGCATCACAGGTCAGGATCAGGCTGGTTTTGAGACAGAATATTCAACTGTTGACCACATGTTTATCTTGTTAGCTCTGGTACATTTTTTGTTTGTTTTACTTACAATCTCGCATTGTGGTGTAGCACTTATAGATTTTGAGAAGGCGTTTGATTCTATTAACAGACACCTTCTCTGGTCAATTTTGTTTAAACCTGGTATTAAAAGGACATTGTACAAATGTTCTTGAAGTATATATGTTACAGTGACAACAAGAGTTCGATGCGGTGCGAAATTAACAGATTGCATTGAGTGTGCAACTGGATTAAGACAGGGCGATGCATGCAGTCAAATATCATTTTTCTCTATTTTATTAATGAGGTAGCACTGAATGATCAACAATAGAAGACATGGCACTATGCTGTCTCGAGGGCCATTTGAATTATTCTTTTATTAGCTGATGATGTAAGCTTACTATCTAAGACTATAACAGGCCTACCAACATAGCTAAACAATGTACAAAAAGCATCTGCTTAACATCAGTTACAAGTTAACATGAATAAAAGAAACGTCATAATGTTTCGAAAGGGTGGTTATTTAAGTTTGAGAGAACGATGGTTTTTTTATGATGGCTCTGTAATATATGTTGTCATTGCGTATACGTATTTGTGAATACCCCTCCTCCCCCCTCCCTTTTTCCTCCTTCCTCTTCCTCCCCCCCCCAGCCCCCCCCCCCCCCGCCCCCCCCCCCCCCCCCCCTCCCCAACTTAGTGTTGTTCTTGCATTCAAAGATCCTGCAACTTTTTCATTCTGTGTTTGAAATTGTTTGACTCAAAAGTTCAGCCTATGGTTCAATATGAGGCAGAGTTATGGGATTAATCAAGGCTGGTGTTCACAGTGAGACCGTGTATTGCTACACTTTGAGGAAATTCCTTAGAATACGATAAGGACACTAAATGACCTTGAAACTAACTTTATGTATACGCTAAGCTGTGAAGATTGGTTTGAATTTCTACCAATGGACAACACAAAATCCCACATAAGCATATAATACATTGGATGATTTAGATCTCAAAGGTAAATTAAACTGGGTGACACAAGTGTGAATCTGTTTGATTATGGTTTGGGGTTCGTCTGCTGAGACATACTACTTACATTCAGTAGTGGGGCGATCATCCTTAACAGAGTGGTTAACAGGTGGAGGATGGCGACACGGCCTTCAGATATGAAGGTTAGCTGTGAAAAAAGCCAGGCTTCCCTGAACCAATCAGCAGCCATGAGCCAACTGCGATGTTCCTATCAGGAGGGGGCCAGTCAACAGGTGGCCCTGCTGTCCTCACTGAAATACCTCTTGTGTCCTATGACGGGCTCATCATGTGGTCAAGAGGTGCGTTATAACCTCTAGCCCCAGGGTGGAACCCCTGGCTAATCAATCCCTCCACCCAGAGCAGGGTGCAGGAAGAAGAAAAACTGAAATACTCAACCCGGCCAGGTGCAAACCGTCACCAGCGCACAAACCCACCAAAGTCGGAGCTTCAGTGGCCACTAGGTGGCGTGGGCTGGAAACAACCGGCTGAACCCACATAATGTAATACATGGCTAAGCAGATCACGCTGAACGGTTGTGGTGTCGTCTTCCTGGACCGCGGCCGGCGTGGGGTGGGGGTGGAGGGATGATGCCGGGCCCTCAGCCTCAAAGGCGCCCACCCACAGTTACCGACCATGGATTGCACTCTCAACAGTCAGCACAGAGAGCTCTGAGTGAGGAATGCACAGACAGAGCATTAAGGATTGCGCACTGGGGCACAGAAGGAGTCCAGAGGAAGAAAGTAGAACCCCAACACTTTCTTTGAGAAAATGCAATAGATGTCTGCTTTATTCAAGATACACCTTTTTGTGTAAGGGGTATGAGGTGTTCAGGCAAGACAGAGACAACAGGACAAAGGAGGCCTCATCACCTTAGTGTGCAACAACATCCCAGCAGTAGAGACTCAAAGACTCTCAAGCCGATCTTGACACAGAGTTTCTGGGAGTCACGTTGGTGTTCCCAGTCATGCCAGTGACAGTGTTCAATGTCTGCTCACCTCCAGACAAGCCCATACAGCTTGACTCCATCCTTGTTGACTCTAACAGCTGGGTAATCATAGGCGACTTCAATAGCCACTCTCCCAGCTAGGGCTACCAGTACCTCAACAAGAAGGGAGAAGAAAAAAAAGGGAGGTGTTGAAAACTGGGCCATCAGCAACCACCTGATCCTCATCAACAGACCCGACGAACCATCCACATTCTACTCGAGAGCTTGGCGGACCACAAGCTCCCCTGATTTGGCTTTTGCTACGGATGGCATTTCCAGCATCGCTCAGAGGGATGTGGCAAACCACCATGGGGGAAGCGACCACAAGCCAGTGATTACCACAGTTCAGAAACACCATGAAATCCACTCCATTAGACTCCCAGTAAGCTGGAAGTACAAAAAGGCAAACTTGGATCTCTTCAGGCAGGAAGTAGATAGACGAACATCCTCACTAGTTTTGTCACACCATGATGTTGACAAAAATGCTAGAAATGTCAACAAGGCAGTGCTGGAAGCAGCACATGCAGCCATCGCTAAGGGCAGGCGCAAATCCGTCAAGCCCTACTGGACATTTGAGCTTGACGCCCTGCACAAGACACTAAAACCAAGCCAGGCACAAGATGGAATGCTCCCCCGCTGATGAAAATGTAGAAGCCTATAATAGAGCCAAAGCAGGAATTTCCGCAACATCGAAGATCAGCTCACCCTCCTAGTCCAGGAATTTGAGAACTCCTTTTTAGGAGAAGAGGACGACCACCCCCCCCCCCCCCCCCCCCCCCCCCCGCTGTTTTCTTCGATTTGTCTCAAGCTTTTGATAAAATATGGAAGGAGGGACTCGAACTGAAACTTCTTCGAGCCAGACTGCAAGATAAAATATACATGTGCATCCATCACTACCTTTTCTGCAAAACTGCAAGGGTCAAACAAAATGGCTTCCACAGAAGAAAGGTCAAGCTAAAAGAGGGTGTCCCCAAGGGTGGTGTTCTCTCCCCAACACTGATTTTGGTGTTCATCAGCGACATCACAGACAGCTTCCCCAAGAACATCTCCAACAGTCTACATGCAGACGATCTGGCAGTGTGCACATCTTCCGAACACACCAGCACAGCCACCTACAGAATGCAGGAAGCTGTCAACAACATCGCCGCATGGCAGACACCAGGGACCAAAAACTGACCTCCACCAAGACCACCCTTACACTTTTCTCTCTCTCCACGACCAATGAGCGAGTCAACCTAAAGTTCGAGGAAATGACACTACCATCGACAACCACACCAACTTTTCTTAGCGTCAAGCCGGATGTTGCCTAACCTGGAACCCTCAAATTGAGGAGATGGAAAGAAGAGTTATCCTCAAGCTAGCTATGCTAAAGAAGCTGGCCGGAACGACTTCGGGAGCAGATTCCAAGCTTATCACCTGAGTCTACACAGGAGCAGTCAGACCCACCGAGGAGTATACCTGAACTTCCTGGGAAACTGATTCCAAACTAAACAAGTCTAGGCTCGATAAAGTCCAGACATGGGCATTCGAGTCATCCTCGGAGCCATGAGGTTCACCCCAATATACGATAAATATTTAGAAGACCTCCAACCTTGAGCCGCTGGGAAGAAGACAAGACCTAAAAGCCTTGATCCATGGTGAGAAAGTACGCCGCCTCCCCTCGCACCCTCTCCATCAAAGACTCTCACAGCCCACCAAGAACTGTCTCAAACGTTGGAGCCCCAACCACCAGTACAAGGCCTGGGAGACCGGCACACTGACATCTTTCAAACAGAAGGTACAGTCTGCCAAGATCTCGTCATGCCTGACTCGAAGTTTGAACAAGAGAAGCAGGCCTCCTTCAGTCTGAGTCTCAGTGTTCCTGGAATCACAAACAGGGATCACCCACCTCCAGTTCTCAAAGCCCTGGCACCGGTCTTGATGGAAGATACATACACTCCCAGCTCCCGGACCAATGACTACACCTACGGAACAGTCCGAGGAAGTCACACACAATGGAGGCAATGGAGTACATGTCAGACTCCCTGATGGAGCCCACGGCAACATTGCGGTTCCTGGAGGAAAGCTCTCTACCAACTTCAGAGTTGAAATCCTAACCATCAAAGAAGCAGCAGACTTCCTTTCCTCCTGTAGAAGTTCCCTCCCCAGCATCCCATATTCACTGATTCCATGTCCACCCTCCAGCCCTCGACTCCCCCGATCTTCACCCTCTGATCCAATTCCTTAAGGCTTCCCTTGCCACTCTGACCTAGAAAGCTCCAGCTACCCTACAGTGGGTCCCTGCCCACGTTGGTTTCCCTGGAAATGAGCATGCTGACCGATTAGCGAAGGCCGGAAGTCAGCTTCCCCAGACAGCTCCCCCAACAACATATGAGGAAGTTAAGACACCCCTACATGATACATTCACAGCTGACTGGATTAAAAATGAACCAAGGCTATGAGGCACACCAAGACCCCATCCACACACTGGACAGGAAACACCAAACGACCATTCTCTGTTTGTGTACCGTGTGTCCTTGTGGCCAAGCCAACCAGACACCAGCACATATCCTCCAGGACTGTCTCCCCGATAATGAAAGACGAGTGAGAGCCCAACCAGAAGGGCAGACCTCATAACAAAACCTTGGGAGACTGCCGGCAATCAGATCTCCTTGTACTTTTCTTGAATTAGCATCCATGTTGATCGCCTTCCGACTGTTTCATTCAATTACAACGACTGTGATGACCACTCGAAATAATATGTGATTCATACATATGAAACCAAGGTAAAGATAGTAGTTTCTGCCGGATACCTTCGCAACGTGATTTGTACAGCAACGAATTAGCAGACGTAATAGAAAGATCCAGAGGAGATCGTATGCCTCAAACAACGAACGCCACAGGTCATTGAATTATCTTTGTACAAACTCAACTGTTTTTTCTTAGTTTGCAAATTATGGACATTATGAGATTAAAAAAAAGATGCAAAGCATATAAACGTACCCAAAGTATATCCTGAATACGCGTGATATATTACATAAAGAGGGAAAACCGTCTTGGGCTGGTCTAACCGTTAGTAATGGCTATTCTGGTAAACATAGGCCATCATCTATGACCTATAATGAACATACTTACAAATTTACAGAAAGATCCGCCAAGAACTTTCTGATATTTTCCATAACAAAGAAAACCATTATGGGCCGTTAGTAACGGCTATAACGTTAAACGTGAACATCGGGCATCATCCGTGACCCATAATGAACATACCTACAATTTTTAGAAAATCGGCCACGTACTTTCTGAGATATTCCATGAAGAAGGAAAACAGTTAGGGACCGTTGTAGCCGTTAGTAACGGCTATAACGGTAAACTAAAACATCGGGCATCATCGGTGAACCATAATACCTACCAATTTTCAGAATGATCGACTACGTACTTTCTGAGATATTCCATAAAAAAGAAAAACCGTTATGGGTCGTTATAGCCGTTAGTAACGACCATACCATAACGGTAAGCTAAAACGTTGGGCATGATCCGAGACTTATAATGAACATACCTACAATTTTTCAGGAAGATCGGACAAGTACTTTCTAAGACACTTCATTAAAAAAACAACAACAACAACAACAACAACAAAAATGTTATAGGCCATTACATTCTGAGATATTCCATGCAGAAGAAAAACCGTTAGGGGCTGTTATAGCCGTTAGTAACGGTTATAACGGTAAAATAAAACATCGGGCATCATCAATAACCCAGAGTGAACATGCCTACAAATTTTCACATACCTACATATGTTCAGAAAGATCGGTCAAGCACTTTCTGAGATATTCCATAAATATTTTTTTTAAGTTACAGGCAATTACAGCCGTTAGTAACAGTTATAACGGGTAAACTAAAACATCGGGAATCACCCGTGGCCCATTATGAACATACCTGCTAATTTTCACAAAGATCGGCCATGTACTTTCGGAGATATCCCATAAAGAAGAAAAACAGTTACAGGCCGCTACAGCCGTTAGTAACGGCTATAACGGTAAGCTAAAACATTGGGCATTATTCGTGACCCATAATGAACATACCTATAAATTTTCAGAACAATCGGCCAAGTACTTTTTTGGGTATACCATAAAGAAGAAAAACCGTTACAGGCCGTTAAAGCCGTTAGTAACGGCTATAATGGGGTAAAGTTTAAAAAAATCGTGTATCATCCGAGACCTATAATGAACATACCTACACATTACATACACTACACGATACTGAATGGATGACACGGAAACGACTGAATGAAGCGCCAGCTGGCAGCACTTCAGTCGGCACTACCTAGGTAGGCAGCCCGTTGTGTAAACGTGTATCATCCGAGACCAATGATGAACATACCTACACATTACATACACTACACGATACTGAATGGATGACACGGTAAACGACTGAATGAAGCGCCAGCTGACAGCTCTTCAGTCGGCACTACCCAGGTAGGCAGCCCGTTGTGTAAACGAGTGTTGATTGTAAAGCACTTAGAGCTTGGTCTCTAGCCGAGAATAGGCGCTATATAAGTATTTATTATTATATTATATTATTATTATTATTATTAATTATTATTATTATTATTATTATTATTATTATTATTATTTTCAGAAAGATCGACAAAGTGCTTTCGGAGATATTTCATAGAGAAGAAAAATTGTTATGGGCCGGTATAGCCGTTAGTAACGGATATAACGGTAAACTAAAACATCGGGCATCATCCGTAACCCATAGTGAACATACCTACAAATCTTCACAAAGATCTGCCAGGTACTTTTTGGAGATATTCCATAAAAAAGGAAAACATTTACAGGCCGTTAAAGCGTAAGTAACGGATATAACGGCAAACTAAAACATAGGGCATCAAACGCGTCCCATAATGAACATTCTTGCTAATTTTCAGAAAGATCGGCCAAGAACTTTCTGAGATATTCTATGAAGAAGAAAAATCGTTACAGGCCGTTAGTAACGGCTATAACGGTAAATTAAAACATCGGGCATTATTTGTGACCCCTAATGAACATACATGCTAATTTTCACAAAGATCGGCCATGTACTTTCGGAGATATTCCATGAAGAATAAACACCGTTACAGATCGTTACAGCCGTTATTAACGGGTACAACGGTAAACTAAAACATCGGGTATTATTCATGACCCATGATGAACATATCTATAAATTTTCTGAACAATCGGCCAAGTACTTTTTTGAGATATTCCATAAAGAAGGAAAACCGTCACAGGCCGTGACTGCCGTTAGTAACGGCTATAACAGGGTAAACTAAATATCAGACACCATCCGTGACCCATAATGAACATACCTTCTAATTTTCACAAAGATCGGCCAAGTACTTTCTGAGATATTCCGTAAAGGATAAAAACCGTTACAGGCCGTTATAGCCATTAGTAACGGCTATAACGGTAAGCTAAAACATCGGGCATTATTCGTGACTAACAATGAACATACCTACAAATTTTCAGAAAGATCGGCTAAGTACTTTCTGAGATATTTCATAAAACGTAAACCGTTACAGGCCATTACAGCCGTTAGTAACAGCTATAACGGGATAAACTTACACATCGGGCGTTATTCGTGACCCATCAAAGAATCGATTATGGTTCTTGAAAAATTTGGAAGAGTATCTGGACTCTTACTGATTGCGGAAAAAAAAAACGAATGCAGTATGGTTAGGAAGTAAACGAAACTCGCCCGTTAAGTATATGCCACATTTAAATATCAAATGGAACCC
This sequence comes from Conus ventricosus, assembly GCA_018398815.1. Classification (NCBI taxonomy): domain Eukaryota; kingdom Metazoa; phylum Mollusca; class Gastropoda; order Neogastropoda; family Conidae; genus Conus; species Conus ventricosus. Next base: position 60,656,430 of record CM031605.1, on the reverse strand, counting down.
TCCTAAATTAAAAAAAAAAAATTGTGTATCTGGTTTACGAGTGATTTAAAAAATTGTGAAACTATGAATCTCGAAGAAAAAATTGCGGAGATAAAAACATTGTACAAAACTTGGCTAAAAAGGCAGATAACACCTCTTGGCAGAGTAGCAGTACTTAAATCCCTAATCTTATCAAAACTAACCCATCTATGGATGTTACAATCGAACCCACCAGACTACATAATTGATGAAATTCAGAAATTTACATTTAAGTTTGTATGGGGTAAAAAAAAAGAGATAAAATTAAGCGAAAATCATCTGTAGAAAATATACAGCATGGGGATATAGGAATATCAAACATATGAAAGCAAATAAATGCATCAAAATTAACTTGGATTCGGAAACTTTCATCAAGTAATTATAGTTGAAAAAAATACTCTGCTCAGTATATTACAAGGCACAAATTATATATAACTTAGTCGCTGATTGTCTGGGCAGGATAAGTTAAATAATTTCTGGAGAGGTGTATTCAAAGCATATAAAGAAATAGATGAGATTGTTGGTGTCAAAACCACAGACGAATTCTGTTTAGAGCCTTTATTTTGTAATAGGAACTTGGTGATTGGGGGGCAGATCTAAATTTCATAAAAACTGGATAGAAAATGGTGTATTCTGCGTACGGAATCTTTTAGACGAAAATGGTGATTTTTTTTTATGTTTTTATTTTAGTTTCCAGTCCTTTGTTGATAGGTATAACATCCATACAGATTGTGTAACATATAACGGTTACATTAGTGCTGTGAAAAAGTATTCGAGAGAAGCTGGAGTAGAAATAACATGTTATGAAGAAGGTGAGTCAAGTAAACTAATGTCTGCGATATGTTCAGTTTCAAGAGGAGCCTCGCTTTATTATGATCTATTGAATCAAGACACTCTAGAGCCAACTTTTTGCAATAAATGGAATGAAAGATTACCGAAGGATGTTAATTGGGCTAAAACTTTTCAGAAAATCCAACAGATAAAAGATATTAAGTTAAGATGGTTTCAGGTTAGAATTAATAATAGGATACCAGGAACCAATACTGTTTTGAAAAACATGAGCATTGAAAATTGAGAAAAATGTACTTTTCGTAAGACAGAAACAGAAAACATTCGACATTTATTTTGGGGCTGCCGTCTTGTTCACACTTTTTTGGCAAGAATTTCAAAATGAAATGAATAGAAAATGCGAAACTATCAATCTACTGTTGAATGAAAATATTGTCCTGTTTGGTTGTGATAATTCTTTTAGATCAGATAAAACATTTGACTTAATCCTGTTACATGCCAAATTCTACATTTACAAATGTAAATATGAAAAAAAAAATTTGCCATTATTTCAAGTTTCCATCGTGTATTTGAAAGCAAGATATGAAATAGAAAAGTATGCTGCATGTCTTCAAATGTCCATCACCAAGTTCGTTACACAGTGGCTCCCATATTCTTTTTTTTTAATTGGGTTAATGCATTTTTTTTTCTGGCAAGGTTTCAAAATAACATGACAACGGTCGGTTGCTTTGTTTTCCCTGTTTGGTTAATTCATTTGTTCGGTTCAGTAATTTTGTTTTCATTTATTTAACTATTATTCTTTTTGTGTGTACCCTTTGTGGTTATTAGTGTGTCTATATATGCCTATGATAAGATTTTTAAAAAACCCGCATACAGTGTTTATTAAGTGATCGTTATCACTTTGATAGTAGTAGAAGTAATAACAGTAGTAGTTCTGGTGGTAGTAGCAGTTCTATTGATGGTATTAGTATTCACAGTAGTAGCAAGGTGATGATGTTGAAGATGTCGATGACGAAGGTGATGATAATGATGATGATGATGTATGTTTTGCTGTTGTTGTTATTGTCTTACTGCGATAAGTATGCATTTTGCGTTTTGTATTTCTTACTTGTAATTTGTTCTTATGTTTTTTAATAAGATAGCCCTTAGTAACACCTATAACGGGACAAAATTAAACATTAGGCATCATCCGTGACCCATAATGAACATACCTGCGAATTTTTACAAACATCAGCCAAGAACTTTCGAATATATTCCATAAAGAAGAAAACCGTTACAGGCCATTACAGCCGTTAGTAACGGCTATAACGGTAAACTAAAACATCGGGCATTATTCATGACCCATAATGAACATACCTACAATTTTTTTTCAGAAATATCGGCGTGGAGTACTTTCTGAGATATTCCATAAAGAAGAAAAACCGTTACAGGCCATTACAGCCGTTAGTAACGGCTATAACGGTAAACTAAAACATCGGGCATTATTCGTGACCCATAATGAACATACCTACAAATTTTTAGAAATATTCGCGTGGAGTACTTTCTGAGATATTTCATAAATAAGAAAAACCGTTACAGGCCGTTACAGCTGTAAATAACGGCTATAACGGGGTAAACTAAAACATCGGGTATCATCCCTGACCCATGATGAACGTACCTGCTAATTTTCACAAAGATCGGCCAAATACTTTTGGAGGTATTCCAAAAAGAAGAAAAATCGTTACAGGCCGTTACGGCCGTTAGTAACGGTTATAACGGTAAACTTAAACATCGGGCATTATTCGTGACCATAATGAAGCATACCTACATTTTTCTAGAAATATCAACCAAGTACTTTCTCAGATATTCCATAACGAAAAAAAACCATCACAGGCCGTTACAGCCGTTAGTAACGGCTATAACGGGGTAAACTAAAACATCGGGCATTATACATGACCCATAATGAACATACCTGCTATTTTACAAAGATCAGTCAGGTACTTTTGGAGATATTCCATAAAGGAAAAAACGTTACAGGCCGTTACAGCCGTTAGTAACGGCTATAACGGTAAATTAAAACATCGGGCATTATTCGTGACACATAATAAGTATACCTACCAATTTTCAGAAAGATCGGCCAAACACTTTCTGAGATATTCCATAAAGGAGAAAAAACCGTTTCTGGCCGTTACAGCCGTTAGTAACGGCTATAACGGGGTAAACTAAAACATCGGGCATCATCCGTGCCCATAATGAACATACCTGCTAATTTTCAGAATGATCGGCCAAGAACTTTCTGAGATATTCCATAAACAAGGAAAACCGTTACAGGCCGTTACAGCCGTTAGTAACAGCTATAACGAGATAAACGTAAAACATCGGGCATCATCCGTGACCCATAATGAACATAACTGCTAATTTTCACAAAGATCGGCCAAGTACTTTCGGAGATATTCCAAAAAGAAGAAAATAAGTTAAGGCCGTCACAGCCATCCGTAACGGCTATAACGGTAAAC
>CM031605.1:60635628-60648128 GCA_018398815.1 Conus ventricosus | reverse complement strand
ACATTTAGATGTGCAACAATCGTTTAAGTGGGCTCTTGGCTCCTCTTAAGTGTCCTCCAAGTTCTGACGTGGTCATCATACGCATGAAGATCTCGTGTTCCTCCACCTCTAAATTCCTCTTTGATGCCAATAGAACATGCTGCATTACAATTCATTGTGTAGTGTAGTGACTAGCCTGTATGTAAATAGCATCTTCGAATTCATATTAGGTGCATTTATAATCCCCGTCAGTTACACAGAAAAGGCTGTCGTCATTGGAAACCTGATGTCAAACTTAAAGAATTGTTTGAATTATAGATGGTTTCTTTTGTGTGTTGGCTGCCTGAAAGTGTATGATGCTAACCTTAAGCAAACGATATCACTATAATGAACTTCGTCAGATTGTGACATGCGTACTGGACATTCCTCTCCTCGCGCCGCGTGAATGTCCCCACCAAGATCGGTATACTTCCATTCATTTCTTGTCTTGTCTTATCCCTTTGTGCGACTCGAATTATTGCTCTTTTTCCATAAAGAACGCCGCGACAGAACCAAAATTTTACCTACACATAGGATCAATGAAATGATTGCATCAACCTACTACACATTTTTATATTACACTATGACCGTTTTAGGAAACATTGAAAGTAACTATTAAGACATTGTTTTGAATAATAGCCCTGCAAGGTTGTGCATACTGAATGATTGTGTAAGGCGACCTAAATAGTAGATAACAAGTTATTAACTCTCTCATGGAAATATGTTAAACGTATTCCTTCATATTTTCAAATGAACTCCTGAGTTGTTTATAACATTGATTTTCTGTTTTAGATCATATAAAGTCTGACTACTTATCTAATATGTGTTTGATATTTTCTTTCCATTCAAAAAGAAGTAATATTGCTAACATAAAACTTTGTTTATAACAGTAAAATATATTTGGGATGAAGAATATGAACTTTTATATATACAAACATCACACTATCCACACACACACACGGAACACACCTACAACAACACATATATATATATATATATAATATATATATATATATAATATATATATATATAACACAGAGAGAGAGAGAGAGAGAGAGAGAGAGAGAGAGAGAGAGAGAGAGAGAGAGAGAGAGAGAGAGAGAGAGAGAGAGAGAGAGAGAGAGAGACCCTTTGTGTTTAAACCGAGTATGAAATGGAAATTGTGCAAATGTTTTAGAAGTATATATGTTGCAGTGATAGCAAGAGTTCGATGTGATGCGACATTAACAGATTGCATTGAATGTTCAACTAGATCAAGACAGGGCGTGCATGCAGTCCAATATTATTTTCTCTATTTTATTAATGAGGTAGCCACTGAATGACCAAGAATGGAAGACATGGCGCTAAGCTGTCTCGAGCGCCATTTGACTTATTCTTTTATTAGCTGATGATGTAAGCTTACTATCTAAGACCATAACAGGACTACCAACAAAGCTAAACAATTTACAAAAAGCATCTGCTTCACATCAGTTAAAAGTTAACATGAATAAAAGTAACGATCATAGTGTTTCGAAAGCGTGGCTATCTAAGTTTGAGGGAACGATGGTTTTATAATGGCTCTGTAATATCTGTTGTCATTGTGTATACATATTTGGAAATACCCCCCCCCCCCCCCCCCCCCATCCCCGACTTAGTGTTGTTCTTGCATGCACAGATCTTGCAACGTTTTTGTTCTGTGTTTGAAATTGTTTGACTTGCAAGTTCAGCCTATTGTTCAATATGGGGCAGAGGTATGGGGATTAAACAATGCTGTTATTCACAGTGATATCGTGTATTGTTACGCTTTGAAGAAATTCCTGAAATACAGATAAGGACACTAAATGACCTTGTATATAGTGAAACTAACAGGGATGCTATATGTATACGCTACGCTGTGAAGATTGGTATGAATTACTACAATTGGATCAGCAAAAATTTCCACGTAAAGCATATAATACATTAGATTATTTAGATCTCAAAGGTAAAGTAAATTGGGTGACTCAAATGTGAACCTGTTTCTTTAGTTATGGTTTTGGGTTCGTCTGCTGAGACATACTACTTACATTCAGTAGTGGGGCAATCATCCCCAACCGAGTGGGTAGCAGGTGGTGGATTGCAACACGGCCTTCAGATATGAAGGTTAGCTGTGAAATAAGCCCAGCTTGGCTGAACCAACTAGCGATGTTCCTATCAGGAGGGGGCCGGTCAACAGGTGGCCCTGCTGTCCTCACTGAAGTACCTCTTGTGTCCTATGACGGGCTCATCATGTGTTCAAGAGGCGCGTTATAACCTCTAGCCCGTGAGTGGAACCCCTGGCTAATCAATCCCTCCACCCAGAGCAGGGTGCAGGAAAGAAGGAAAACTCAAATACTAAACCAGGCCAGGTACAAACCGTAACCAGAGCAAACGCCCACAAAAGTCAGAGCTTCAGTGGCCCCTAAGGAGGCGTGGGCTTGAAACAATCCACTGAACCCGCACAATGCGACACATGGCTAAACAGATCATTGGACCATTGTGGTGTTGTCTTCCTGGACCGTGGCCGGCGAGAAGGTGGGGTGGGGGTGGGAGTGGAGAGACAATGCCGGGCCCTCAGCCTCAAAGGGGCCCACGCACAGCTACCGACCATGGATCACACTCTCAACCGTCAGCACAGAGAGCTCAGAGTGAGGAATGCACAGACAGAGCAGTAAGGATTGCGCATTGCAACGCAGAGGGAGTCCAGAGGAAGAATGTAGAACCCCAACACTTTCTTTAAGAAAATGCAATAGATGTCTGCTTTATTCAAGAGACCCATTTAAAGAACACCCACCACGTTTTTGTATAAGGGGTTATGAGGTGTTCAGGAATGACAGAGACAACAGGGATGCCTCATCACCATGGTGTGCAACAACATCCCAGCAGTGGAGACCCAAAACTCCGGTCAAGCCGATCTCGACAGAGTTTCTGGGAGTCTAGTTGGTGTTCCCAGTCATGCCAGTAACAGTGTTCAATGTCTGCGCACCTCCAGACAAGCCCATACAGCTTGATTCCATCCTTGTTGACTTTAACAGCTGGGTCATTATAGGCGAGTTCAATAGCCACTCTCCCAGCTAGTGCTACCGGGACCTGAACAAGAAGGGAGAAGATGTTGAAAACTGGACCATCAACAACCACCTGAACCTCATCAACAGACCCGACGATCCATCCACATTCCACTCGAGTGCTTGGCTTACCACGCATTTGCTACGGATGACATTTCCAGCATCCCTCAGAGGGATGTGGCAAACAAAATTGGGGAAGCGACCACAAGCCAGTGATCATCACAGTTCAGAAACACTATGAAATCCACTCCATCAGACTCCTAGCAAGCTGGAAGTACAAAAAGGCAAACTTGGATATTTTCAGACAGGAAGTAGACAGACGAACATCCTCACTAGTTTTGTCACACTACGATGTCGACAAAAATGTTAGAAATGTCGGCAAGGCAGTGCTGGAAGCAGCACATGCAGCCATCATCATGGGAAGGCAGGCGCAGAAACTTCAAGCCCTACTGGACATCTGAGCTTGATGGCCTGTACAAGACACTAAAAACCAAGCCAGGCACAAGATAGAAAGCTCCCCCGCTGATGAAAACGTAGAAGCCCATAGTAGAGCCGAAGTAGGAATTTCCGCAATATTGAAGATCGACTCACCCTCCTAGTCCAGGACAGTGAAAACTCCTTTACACGAGAGAAACCAATCATATTTGACGTTTCCATCCATACTGGTATGCCAGTATTGTCTCTAAGAACAAATTTAACGATCCTTGAATTCAGAAATGAATTGTGCAGTATTGCCTACTCTCTGACAAAGTAAAACGATAGCAAAACCGTTCTCTGTCAATATTTTCTTTACGTAAGAGATCCAATTAAATTTTCCTATATCGTGTTGTTACAAGAGCATTTTATACGCTTGATTGTAGACTCTAGATGTAGGTACATGAGCTAATCTGAACCAGCATTTGATTTATTTTGACAGAAGTTCGTATAAACAGAGGGTATCGTCCACTTCTACTATAAACCATCTTATTTGATGCCTGTACATGCATAATATGCTTTGCGGCAAATTGTGAACGCTCTCCATGTGGGCGTTGTTCAACAGACCCCACACCTCTGATGCATATGTCAGAATTGGTTGTATCTGAGTATCAAACAATTCAAAAGAACGTCCCATCACTCAATTCAATCTTTTCATTGTTTTCTGTCTCAACGGCCCCTGTCTTTCCCTTTCCACTCATTATAGCCAGCTTCTGTTCAAGCTTAATTTTGTAGTGCAAAACATCCCTAGATATTGGCAACTATTTGTAGCTTTAACTTTAGATCTGCCATAAACCATCTTACATGTTGTGCTAAATGCCCACCATTTTGGAAATGACAAAAATGTCAAAAGACGTTTTGTAGACTGTATCTACTGTTGTCTAAGAACGTGAAGTACGGTATTGGAAACTTTACCAATATTGCATTCTTCCGCAACAGTACATACTTTCTTTTTTTGTTTCTGTTTGTCCATTTCTTTGTTTGTTTGTTTGTTTTGATTATGTTAATTAATGTGTTTCATATGTTCATTTTACTACTTTGTTTGTTAAACTCCACCCAGCTGTGCATCACGTTGAAATGTCATTACATATGCAAACAGATTTGACTATTAGCCGTGCTGTATGGTTCGTTGTTGATGTAACGAGCTTGTTTAGCTACCTAAGCTACAAGGAAAGCACGGTAGTCAATCGATCACGTGCACGTTTTTCTGTCTCTGTCTCTGGTAATAGAAATATTCGGACATAGGCCTACACGAAACGTCTAGATCTATTCTATTTTTTTCCTAAGAAGTCGAGCGTCTTTCTCCGTGTGACGTGTTTGAGTCTGACGTAAAGATTAAGCTGTGACGTAGGCCTACCGTACAGATCGCCTGGACACAACCCCAACAGTCGGGACCCAAGCTAGCGAGTAGGCGCAGAAGCTTGCATCTACTATGATCTAGCAGATGACAAAGTTTTGATAGATATCTTTATGATATTGGACAAAGAACATTTCAAGAAGCTGTTTAGATGAACTTGTGTACGTTCTGAAAGAAAGCAGCAGCTGAACTATGTGGGGAATCTGCCTGTGGAGAGGATGAACTCATGTTGAAACCATCAGTAATGCACACTGAAGAACTTGTAGCTTTCTAAGATGATGTGTGTGATATGCCGAGATGAGAGAGGATTCTTGAGCTGAAGAAGTAAAGTCACGAGGACTTACTGCAAGTTTTACATTGAAGAATTCCAGTAGTACATTGTGTAGTTGATGAAGTAACCTCAAAATAGAATTTCAAAATGGAGTGACTGATGGCGGCGAACGAAGCAAAATTTAGAAATAGAGTTTGTTTCTTACCGCCAATGACATTGACAAACAAAGCACATGACAAGACACGATTCATTTCAACCACTTCGGTCTTCTTCAGGCGAAAAAATAAATCACATTTAACATTTGGGACAGTACAAACAAAGAACGAAAAATGACTCATCTCTTGTTGTCCATGTAGTGGGGAGAATAGCCGGTAGGCAGAAATGACATGATGGATTATGGGAGAGCAAAAGGAGGGGGGGGGGGGGGGTTGCGTAGGGGGAGGTGTGTGATATGATAGAGTTGTGTGTCTAGTTTATTGGGATGGTGTGATATCTTTGTGACGGTTGTGGTAATGGTGGATTGATAATAATGGTAAAGGGGGGGGGGGGGGGGGGGGGGAGGGAAACTGAGGGGGAAAAACATTAAAAAAAAAAGGTTTAGGTGAATAAAATAAATGATTTCGTTGGGTGATGAAAGAGGTAGTGGTAGTTATGCGTGGGTAGTTGTGAAGGTGTGTGGGTAATGTTAGGGAGCGAAGGGGATGGAAGATAAATGGGTGATAAGGTATGATCGGGTGGGGGTGGGGGGGTTGAGGTGGCGAAAAAAAAGGGGGGGGGGGAAATGGGGGGGAGGAGGGTAATGTGTTTGTGCGGGGGGGGGGGGGGGGAGGGAAGGGGGGCAAGAGAAGGAGAGCTCATATCTCTTCATCCACTATGGGGTGGGGGGTGGGGGTGGGAGGTTCATATAAATGGTGTTGTTTAAAAAAGTGAATAATGCTGTGGGATGATGTTCATTGCAACAGGTGAAATAATGTGTTGGCATCAATATGCTGATGTTTGTTGAGAGAGATAGCAGTGATCAATGAAAACAGGGTATCATGTGTTGCACACACAAACACACAACACACACACACACACACACACACACACACACACACACACACACACAAAACACATACACACACACACACACACACACACACACACACACACACACACACACACACACACACACACACAAAAAGGTGGGGGATGGGGGACCACATATAAACATTGTTCTGGGTGAGTTAAGATCATGTGATCATAGTGAGACTAACTGTGGAAAGTTTTCACACACATATTTACTCACACATACACTCATTCACACACACACACACACACACACACACACACACACACACACACACTTAAAAAAAATATTATCATCAATCAGTCACTGATAGGTGATGATCATATGAAATCAATGGTAGTGTAGGAAGAGATTCTTCTCCGTCCCTTAGGCAAGAATGGTGGAGGTGGTCAATAAAGTTTTGCACTCATCGGTGTGTTGGCAGGCCAGGATTGTTCTTTTGGTGTTGTTGGGACTGTTCCACCGTCATTGGGGCTGCATGGATAAATTAAAGACCCACCAGGGTGGAGTATTGCAGAGATGTGATGTCACAGTCTGGAGTGCCCAGTTCTCAGTATCACAAAGTTATTTCATAATTGTGGTCTAGGAGTACCACGATCAGATCAGGATCGGACTCTCGAACCCTCTTGCAACCTAACACGTTCTGAGAACATCACAGGAACCTACCACAGGGTTCCGAGGATGTTTCAGCAAATCATTCACCATCTTGCCAAAGATTGCCACTAGCGTTCTAGAGCTGTCATTTGAGTCAGCAACGTTACCACGCTAAGTGTGATCGCCGGTGAGGAGCTAGGAGTGGAAGAAGAAAACCTGCAGAGGGAACAGGAAGGGAAGAAGAAGGCCTACACACGGGAGCTGGAAGTGGAGAAGAAGAATGCCGTAACAGGAGCGGAGGATCGACACGAGCAGAGCTGCAAGACATCCAGGAACAGTGAGGCGTCGGGGACATCTATCAAATATACACCTATATGAAGGGGGACAAGTTGCAGGGTAAAAGAATCAATTTTCTTAAATGGGAGCTCTCACACGATAACTTCATTTGTGATGACCGCGGATATTGACAATCACAACTGTGGCGATGGTTTAATGCCTCGGACTGTGGAGTCCGTTGCTAATGAACTTTCATGGACTAACAATTAAAAAAGACGAACTTTGCATGACAATGTGTTAACGCATTGAATAAAATTCTGAATGAGAAACGCAGTAGTGTGCAAGTCTCTACATGTAGTCAGGAAACCAAATGTGTTTGAAAAAATGTTAATTGTAACATTTCACAAGATCCTTTCTAAGACTTCACTTCATGAATGTGCTGAGAACGTGTCTGGGATACCCGGGTTTCTCTGTCATCTCATTTTCCGGTCACACACACACAAAACACACACACACACACACACACACACACACACACACACACACACACACACACACACGCTCTCTCTCTCTCTCTCTCTCTCTCTTCTCTCTCTCTCTCTCTCTCTCTCTCTCTCTCTCTCTCTCTCTCTCTCTTTTCATTACTGTGTACCTTTGATTGCACGATGAGTATGTGAACTTTTTCATCATATCTTTTAACTTTTTTTTTTGGTCATCCACTCCAAAAGTAGATAAACTTGATAAACGAACAGTCAAATCAAATACACATATCCCATTTTTTAGACTTTTAAAAAAAAGAATTAAGTCCTGAAAAACGAGTGAATATACAAACGAATGAAAATGAATGAATCAAGAGAAAATAAACGTACGAATGAACGAACAAATGAACGAACGAACGAACGAATGAATGAATGAATGAATGAATGAATGAATGAATGAATGAATGAATGAATGAATGAATTAAAGGTAGGGAACATTCCACGAGAGAGAGAGAGAGAGAGAGAGAGAGAGAGAGGAAGAAGAGAGAGAAGAGAGAGATGAGAGGGGGAGAGAGAGAGAGAGAGAGAGAGAGGAGAGAGGGGGGACGGCTTGGAAAACACAGGAAACGAGAGCACACACACCGTGTACTCTTTTTTGTCGACCAGAACAGGTTGTATTTCCAGGCTCACTCACACAAGCAGTGAACGGGATGTAAGCTGAGGATCTAAAACGCTCTCTGAGACCATGATTGTCTCCTAGGAATTACGTCTGCTTTGATTGTGCACCGACAGAAATCCAGCGCCAGGACATAGAAAGCTGGAGATAGGCCGATGTACGAAGTCAGAATAACCGCCATAGTCGATAACTGAGATTACAAACAAAACAGAGCACAGGGTGAAAAAAAGAAAGCTGGAATTAAACAGACAGCTCTGGCCTGAGATCAGAGATGGGAGCAGTAAACAGTGCAAGTGGTAGAAGCAGACACGGTGGAGGTTCAGTCTCATACACAATCGAACAACACCATCCTAAAAACAGGTTGGAGGGGGTAAAAAAAGCTAATGGCAATGTGTAGTACAAGTCTAGTAGTTGTCATGGAGAAATCTGAAAATAGGTGTGGGGGTGGGTAGGTGTACAATCCAAAACCAAGGACATGAAATATAAAGCCAGAAGCGTAAACAGTGGGAAGGCTGCTTACTTAATGAGCAACTGTCTCAAATTTGTAATGTGTGTGCATGTGCATGTTCTGTCAGTGCTTAGGTGTTCACATTCGCAGAAGTGATGCTCCAACCAGCACCCGGTCTCTTTCCTTCAGAACCAAAGATCGTGATTGAGGACATGACGCTGAAATGTTGGCAGCTTCACCTACTTTGGGAGCTGCCTGTCTTCAACGTGTGGCATGGATAAAAAAGTGTCGAGCAGATTGGCAAAAGCAGGAGCTTCTTCGGCAGGCTTTGGAACAGCGTGGCATCATTCTAAGCACTAAACTGGCAGTCTACAGAGCAGTCGTTTTCACCTCGCATGCTCTACGGCTGTGAGACCTGGACACTGTACAGGAAACAACTGAAGATTCTGGACAGTTCCACCTCCACTGCCTGCGTAAGATCATGAGCATCTCCTGGGAGGACAGGCTTTCCCACACAGAAGTGCTTTGCAGAGCAAATATGCCTGGTATTGAGGCGCTGATCATGAAAGCGCAGTTGAGGTGGGTTGGCCATGTGGTACGAATGGACGACATACGACTTCCAGAAATGGAATTTCTCCGAGCTGGCAGCTGGAGCAAGGAACACTGGGCGGCCACTCAAACGCATGAAGGATTGCTTGAAAGTATCACCGGCGGCCTGTGGCATCCCACTTGAGGGCTGGGAAACACTTGCCACAGACCGCAATGCCTGGTGAGTTGCTGTCCTGAAAGGAGTAAACAGCTTCAAAGAGAAGCATTTGCAGGAACTGGACTAGAAGCGCCAAGCCCGCAAAGAGAGGAGACCTGACCCAATGACAGCTGTCGCATGCCTAGAGTGCGGATGTATGTGTGTGTCCAGCTTTTGCTTGCGCTCACACATGCAGAGTCACTGATGTCTCCGTCGATCGCGACGGAAATCCATGATAATGAGCAAGTGTGTCAAATCTGTAATGTGTGTGCATGTGCATGTTCTATCAGTGCATGGGTGTTCGCATTCGTCCTTCAACAGAACATATAACAAATCTTAGAGACAAAAGCACTTGTCTTCTGGACCACCATATCATTTTTTTCCCCAAAACATCCCACATCTCGACAATCAAAAAATCCACTCAAATACGTAACTAGATATCGTGTAATACACAGTATTGTCATACTACATCAAAATCATCATTGCACCACCGAGAACAACATAAAATGATGTACGAGTCTTTCGTCTGCTTCTGCTTCTGCTGTCGTCTTTTTGCTTGCATCAAATCTTCAGTCCTGTTGCAACGATGACACCCACAGTCGTTTCAAGGTCTTGACGGCTTCCTCAAAGCTGCATCTGTAGTTCTGCTCTTTCTGGCCATGTTTGACCCTGTAGTACATCATGGGCTGGACACAGGGGTATGGATTGTTCCTTGGGGTGTCGTTTCCCGGGACATAGTGCAGTTCTTGATCGCATGATGTTCCTGTCATCGGACATTATGAAGTATTTCAGTGGAGATCCCGCCCCATCCTGTAAGGAACATCACCATTTGGTCAGGACTGCTTATTTGAGCAGGCAAGGCTGACATATATCGCAGATAAACCTCATATCAGTGACCCACCTGATTGGGGATGGGCTCTCCTGCTCTAGGTGTCTTGATTCTAAGAAGGGATACCAATAAAATATTTATAACACTGAAGAAACACGCCATGGAGCCACAATCAAATATCTGCAGACAGGCAAAGAATCACCAACTATTTTAAACAATGTTGATTACTACAGCAGCAAGTCTCCACTGAATGGACGCTAAAGCATCACGCACACAGTCGACATAATGTTCATAGAAATGGTAGAGAAACACACACACACACACACACACACACACACACACACACACACACACACACACACACACACACACGCGCGCGCGCGCGCGCGCGCGCGCGCGCGCACGCACGCACGCACACACACCACACACACACACACACACACACACACACACACCACACACACACACACACACACACACATACATACATCGAATGAACATACACATCCGGAGACACAGTAAATTGATTTGCATGTGCCCCATGAAAAATACTGTTCCCTATTTGTGCACCTTAAACTGGTAGACCCGTTTCTTCAGTATTTGGTATGTGTTTAGGAAAACTTTAACTGCGGTGACTGAAAACATCTTCACAGCGTGCTTCCTCTGAGTGATCAGTTTTTGTAAATAGTGATTTGTACTCTTGGGAAAAATGAGAGTGCATGTCCTCTGGCAGAAGCAGCAGATTACCTAAGAGTGAGAGAGAGAAGAGAGAGAAGAGATGAGAGAGAGAAGAGAGAGAGAGAGAGAGAAGAGAGAGAGAGAGAGAGAGAGAGAGAGAGAGAGTGAGAGGAGAGAGAGAGAGAGAGAGAGAGAGAGAGAGAGAGAGAGAGAGAGAGAGAGAGAGAGAGAGACGACGAAGAAGCATGGCTTGGATATAGAGAGAGGTGTAAAGAAAGTCCCAGATAGACAGAATAAAGATTATGTGTTCGTGCTTGAATGTGTGCCTGCTATCTGTACTCTCTGTCACTCCAAATCAGACAAACGCGTTCTCCCACTGGAAAGGAAACTAAAGTTGAAAACTGATTAAGCCACACCCTTTTATTAATAAAAGGAGTAAGTTTTTTTCTTGGTTATGGCCCCGGTATGGACAGAGGAAGGAAAAGAGTTAAATTCACCACCCTGGCGAAGACAAACCGTTTTTTTGTTAGTTCCTCCCGCCCCTCACTCCGGGCAGCTCTGGAGGTAGCTCTCGGGCGTTCTTTGACTGTCTGACATCTCCTCCAGTTCCGGAAGAAGTCACGCCTGTAACCTGTCAAAGACCTGACAGTTTGTCTGTGCCCATCTCCTGGCACCAAGACCCCGTGCTCAGTCCCTGGCACTGGAAGCCTGCACAGTGACAGTCTTTTAACATGTGTTCCTCTCTCTCTCCTTTTTGTCCATGGCCATGAAACCTCTCGTCTTTTCCAAACCTCCCCCTCTTCCCCAAAGTCCATCCACAGGCCATAAAAATTATTCTTATTATCCTAAGCAGACAAGCACAACAACATAGACACCATACCTTTACATGAACCTCTATCCAAGGAAGATTTCGATTCACTACCCTCAAGAACAGCAAAAGCACAATTCCGCTTTGTCAACCTCATCAATACCATTTTACAAGAAGGATTTCCTTTACTATCCTCGTCATAACCATTTCCTTTACATCCCCTTTCTTACAATATCAACCACAATGATTCAGATAAATTCGCAATTATAGTTGACACAATTTATAGACAAAACATACACTTCTGTAAAATAAATGCTTGTCTTATTAACTATACATCATCATCAAACATCACACAATAGCATATCAATTTTCGAAAAAACCATACATTGATTGCGTGTGTGTGTGTGTGTGTGTGTGTGTGTGTGTGTGTGTGTGTGTGTGTGTGTGTGTGTGTGTGTGTGTGTGTGTGTGTTATTATCCATCAGCAACATATTCCTTATTCAACATCTAAGTAAAAAACTATTGAATGAAGGAACAACATCATTCATCTTATCCAACTGTTAATTTCAAACGGAATACATCACATTCACGACATAAATACCTCATCCCGTTATAAAACGACTGTAGACTGGGTTGGAATCTGCAACATATCTAAAGATTGTTTAGTTTCCAATACATGAATTATATTAAACCTCCTATCTCCCTATCTCCACAAGTTA
>CM031605.1:60616528-60635528 GCA_018398815.1 Conus ventricosus | reverse complement strand
CAGCCATCATCATGGGAAGGCAGGCAGAAACTTCAAGCCTACTGGACATCTGAGCTTGATGGCCTGTACAAGACACTAAAACCAAGCCAGGCACAGATGAAAGCTCCCCTGCTGATGAAAACGTAGAAGCCCATAGTAGAGCCGAAGTAGGAATTTCCGCAATATTGAAGATCGACTCACCCTCCTAGTCCAGGACAGTGAAAACTCCTTCAGGAGGAGAGGAAAACCCTCGCTGTTTTCTTCGATTTGTCTCAAGCTTTGATCAAGTATGGAAAGAGGTACTCATACTGAAATTTCTTTGAGCCGAAGTGCAAGATGGATCCATCACTACCTTATCAGCAGAACTGCAAGGGTCAAACTGGATGGCTTCCCACAGCAAAAGGTCAAGCTGAGAGAGGGTGTCCCCAGGGTGGTGTTCTCTTCCCAACACTGATTCTGGTGTTCATCAGCGACATCACAGACAGCAACACCAAGTACATCTCCAACAGTCTACACGCAGACGCTCTGGCGGTGTGCACATCTTCTGAACACACCAGCACAGCCACTTATAGAATGCAGGAAGCCGTGAACAACATCGCCGCATGGGCAGACACCAGGGACCAAAAGTTGAACTCCACCAAGACCATGCATACACTCCTCTCTCTCTCTCTCTCTCTCTCTCTCTCTCTCTCTCTCTCTCTCTCTCTCTCTCTCTCTCTCTCTCTCTCTCTCTCTCTCTCCACGGCCAATGAGCAAGTCGAAGTGAAGCTCCATGAAAAGACACTACAGTAGACAACCACGCTACTTTTCTTGGCGTCAAGCTGGATGTTCGCCTAACCAGGAAACCTCAGATTGAAGAGATGGAGAGACGAGGCATTCACAAGCTAGCCCTGCTAAAGAAGCTGGCGGAAACGACTTAGAGAGCGGATTCCAAGCTTCTCACCTGAGTCTACACAGGAGCAGGCAGACCCACCATGGAGTATGCCTGAACCTGCTGGGAAACTGCTTCCAAAACAAACAAGTGTAGGCTTGATAAAGTTGAAATATGGGCATTCGAGTCATCCTTGGAGCCATGATGTCCACCCTAATCCATGGTAATTATGTAGCAGACTGCCAACCTTGAGCTGCTGGGAAGAAGACGAGACCTAAAAGCCTTGGTGCATGGTGAGAAACTACACTGCCTCCCTCGGACCTGCTCCATCAAAGACTCTCACAGCCCACTATTTGACACCAAGAGCACAGACACAATCAGCCGTGTCTCCCTGATGAGTCCAATCCAGCAGACGAAAGGCCTAGGAGCAGGCAATACAAGTAAATGTGCCTTTGAGAGAGATTGCGATGGTTCCCTCAGGCAGCTAGTGAAGGGTTTCTCATATTTATAATATATTCCCCCTACTTTCTTCATCTTCAATTTTTTTTTTAAAGTTCAAATCTTTGCCAAGTCATTACTATAACGACGGAAGAATTGTTAACCTGCACTTGTTTTCCCCCACTACTTAATTGTTCAGCATTCTATTGTTTGGTCAATCAGTGGGAGATTGCATCTCTTAGGAGATCCAAGTAAAGGTTGTTCTATACAATTCTTAGCCACTCACAATGCTTGGGTTATTGAACAGCAGAGCTGACCACTCAGACTGTTTCGTATCTTTTGATCTCCCTTGCATCCTTGAATGGATCCTCAAGCATAGGCTCAATAATTGTCCCCTACATTTTATACTGTTTGAATAATGCTTTTAATTTTTCAGAAACTTTTTTCCTCTCCACACTTTTGTTTTGTTCCATTTTACTACCCTTCGCTGGCTGCTTTGAGGGCACTGTTGGATTTTTTTTTAACCCTTGGTGATGAGAACACCACAGAATTATGGACTGTGGTGTGTCTCTATTTGACACCAAGAGCACAGACACAATCAGCCGTGTCTCCCTGATGAGTCCGATCCAGCGGACGAAAGGCCTAGGAGCAGGCAATACAAATAAATGTGCCTTTGAGAGAGATTGCGATGGTTCCCTCAGGCAGCTAGTGAAGGGTTTCTCATATTTATAATATATTCCCCCTATTTTCTTCATCTTCAATTTTTTCTTTTTAAAGTTCAAATCTTTGCCAAGTCATTACTATAACGACGGAAGAATTGTTAACCTGCACTTGTTTTCCCCCACTACTTAATTGTTCAGCCCACCAAGGACTGTCTCAAACGTCGGAGCCCCAACCACCAGCACAAGGCCCTGGAAGACCAGCACACTGACATCATTCAAACAGAAGTTACAGCCTGCCAAGATCTCGTCATGCCTGACTGGAAGCTTGACCAAGAGAAGGAGGCCTCCATCAGTCTCATTCTCAGTGTTCCCGGAATCGAGATCAGCCACCTCCAGTTCTCAAAGCCCTAGCTCCGGACTTGATGGAAGATACATACACTCCCAGCTCCTAGACAAATGACTACACCTGCGGAACAGCCGAGGAGTTCACACACAATGGAGGCAATGGAGTAAATGTCAGATTCCCTGATGGAGACTACAGGAACATTGCAGTTCCTGGAGGAAAGCTCTCTACCAACTTCAGAGTTGAAACCTGCCGCTGTGGCGAAGTAGTTAGCGTCGCGGACTCCCGGCTGGGAGGTCGTGGGTTCAAATCCCGTCAGAGGCATGTGGGTTTTTCTGCCCCAACCGGCTCCGACCAGAGTTGAGTTTGCTGCGGACTCAGTTGGGAAGACTGGGACCACACAGTCGAGTTTCATCCACTTAATGGATGCGTTTCTGAGAGTGTTGCTCAAATTTCCAGACCAACACTGCGGGTGCCTGTATCTCTCCGGTCTGGTTGATGCCAGCATATATTATGAAAGGAAGCGTAGAGTACAGCCCTGCCATGTAGTCTCAGACCGAAATGGAAACCCGTAGCATCATCTTAATCATCCTCATTCTCATCGATCAGCATTAAAAAAAAGTCTCAATTAATTCGGTGGCCCTTCATGCCTTGCTCTCATGGTGAGCTCAATTTCGATGTCCTGTCCACGTTGGTGGCCTTGGTTTGGTTCCGTCGGGGTCACCGGTATCGGCGAGTCCATGGGGCTGTCGTTGGACGGACGTGTGGCGCCCTCCGGAGGGAGAGCTCACTCACGCCGGCTCCACGACTAAGCAATTATTGTCTTCAGTAGGGGGCTTAGTAGGTGGTGTCCTGCATATGTTAGATCAGAACAGGCGCCACTGAACACCACCGAAGTGACTCGGCAGCAGTGCAGTGTCTCCCTCGGTGGGTTGCCTCTTGACGACTTGACATTGACTGCTCTCTGTGGATTGCCGGTGCCAGGGCTGCGGTGGGGCTGACCAGGCTGTGTCTGTGGACGGGGTGTCGGAATGAGTGGCGTGGGTTGCACTGCTTCTGAGGTGGCGCAGAGGTTGGGACAGCAAAAAAACACCAAAAAAAAACAACAACAAACAACTTCAGAGTTGAAATCCTAGCCATCAAAGAAGTAACAGACATCCTTTCCTCCTGTGAAAGTTCCCTCACCAGCATCGCCATCTTCACGGATTCCATGTCCACCCTCCAGCCCTCGACTCCCCGATCTTCACCCTCTGATCCAATTCCTGAAGGCCCTCCTTGCCACTCTGACCCAGAAAGCTCCAGCTACCCTCCAGTGGGTCCCTGCCGACGTTGGTTTCCCTGGAAATGAGCATGCTGACCGATTAGCTAAGGCCGGAAGTCAGCTTCGACAGACAGCTCCCCTAACCACATATGAGGAAGTTAAACACTCCTACGTAATACATTCAGAGCTGACTGGATTAAAAATGAACCAAGGCTATGAGGCACACCAAGACCCATCCCCACACTGGACAGGAACACCAAACGACCATTCTCTGTTTGCGTACCGTGTCCTTGTGGTCAAACCGGCCAGTCACCAGTACATGTCCTCCAGGACTGTCCTCTCAATGCAGAAAGACGAGTGAGAGCCCAGCCAGAAGGGGCAGACCTCATAACACAACCCTTGGAGACTGCTGGCAATCTCGTCCGGATAACGGAGTTTGCCGCCACCCTCGAAGTCCGGCTGTAGATGCGTAGCCGTCGAATGCGGATGAAGAAAAATGGGTTCTTCTGGTACAATCATGGAGTTGGAAACGTTAATGATTTTATTGATAAAAAAATTTCGCTCGCGGTATTAGACTCTAGAAGCCAAAATTGGACTGAACATATTTAGACCAGCAGTAGGTATCCCACGTAAAGATTTTTTTAAAATTTTTTTTTTAAATGCGCATGTTTAGAAACCCTAATACGCATGTTTGAAACTGTATCTATTGTTTGATTTTGAACCCACATTCGAAACATAATTATAACAACAGGATTCAGGTTTTGAATCTTGGATCTAGTGATAGACAGTTTTAGATACAGAACTGTTGACAGAAGTGTTTACGTTGTCCAGTGTGTAAAGAAGCAAAAAGAAAACGAGGTCTATTTTGTGTTTAGCTGTACAGCAGTTACACATATTTGTGAAAGCTACATAAAACCTAATATTGTTGACAACCTTCTGTGTCCAAATTCAGTTTACTAATGTCCTCACAAAAGTCTGAAGATGTGCGATTTTTTCATATTCCTGTCTAAGACGTTTAAGTTTAGAAAATTAATAACGTATGAAGAGTATATCTCTTCTGTTTTTGATACATGTTCTGTATCTACGGATTTGTATTGGTACTTGATAAGATTTTTTATTTCTCTGTATGAATTTGGGCTCAGCTAAGTTTTAATAGATTGCTTATAGGATGTTCACCTACTCCTTTATAAGGAGTGAGAGAAAGAGAGAGAAACAACTTCCAAAATACAGCAAATAACACACGCACATAATACTCCTTTGTGTCGATCAGAACACGTTGTATTTCCTAGCTCACTCACACAAGCAGTGAACTGAATGTAAGCTGAGGGTCTATAACAGCTCTCTGAGACCATAGTGGGCTCCTAGGAATTACGTCTGTCTTGACTGTGCGCCAACGGAAATCCAGTGCCAGGACCTAGAAAGTCGGAGACAGGCCGATTGAATGCGTGCGCTCACCCAAACAAACCTAAAATACGTTTCCATCTCTAAATTACTTTTACACGAGAGAAACAAAATCATATTTGACGTTTCCATCCATACTGGTATGCCAGTATTGTCTCTAAGAACAAATTTAACGATCCTTGAATTCAGAAATGAATTGTGTAGTATTGCCTACTCTCTGACAAAGTAAAACGATACCAAAACCGTTCTCTGTCTATATTTTCTTGACGTAAGAGATCCAATTAAATTTTCCTATTTTGTGTTGTTACAAGAGCATTTTATACGCTTGATGGTAGGTTCTAGATGTAGGTACATGCGCTAATCTGAAACCGCATTTGATTTATTTTGACAGAAGTTTCATTTTTTATAAACTGAGGGTATCGTCCAACTTCTATATAAACCATCATATTTGATGCCTGTACATGATTAATATGCTTTGCGGCAAATTGTGAACGCTTCCATGGGGGCGCTTGTTCATAACAGGACCCCACACCTCTGATGCATATGTCGAATTGGGTGTATCTGAGTATCAAACATCCAATAGAATAGAATCGGCCCATCACTCATTCAATCTTGTCTTAGTTTTCTGTCTCCAACGCCAGTCTTTCCCTTTCCATCATTTACAGCCGCTTCTGTTCAAGCTTAATTTTGTAGTGCAAAACATCCCTAGACTAATTGGCAATATTTGTAGCTTAACTTTAGTTCTCGCCCAGTAAACCATTTCTTAATTGTTGTGCTAATGCCCACCATTTTTTGGATATGACAAAAAGTCAAAAGACGTTTTGTAGAAGAGTAAATTACTGTTGTCTACGAACGTGAAGTTCGGTATGGCACTTACCAATGTTGCATTCTTTCCGCAACAGTACATTACTTTCTTTGCTTGTTTCTGTTTGTCATTTCTTTGTTTGTTTGTTTGTTTTGTTTATGTTAATTAATGTGGTTCATATGTTATTTTTCTACCTTTGTTTGTTTGTTAAACTCATCCAGCTGTATCACGTTGAAAATGTCCTTACATATGCAAAACAGATTTGGATATTTGCCGTGCGTTATGGTGCGTTGTTGATGTAAACGAGCTTGTTTAGCTACTAAGCTACAAGGAAAGCACGGTAGCAATCGATCACGGGCACGGTTTTTCTGTCTCTGTTCTCTGTAATAGAAATATTCGGACATAAACGAAAAATTCTAGACTATTCTATTTTTTTTTCCTATGAAGTCGAGCGTCCGTTCTCCGTGTGATACTGTTTGAGTCTGACGTAAAGATTAAGCTGTGACGTAGGCCTACGTACAGATCGCCCTGGACACAACCACAGTCGGGACCCAAGCTCTGCGAGTGGCGAGAACGCTGGATCTACTATGATCTAGCAGATGGATAAAGTTTTTTAATAGATATCTTTAGGATGCCATGCAAACCTTGGTGAAAGAACATTTATGAAGATGTTTAGATGAAACTTGTGAACGTTTCTGAAGAATACAGCAGATGAAACTATGTGGGAATTGCTGGGGAGAGGATTAAACTCATGTTGAAACCATCAGTAGTAATGCAACTGATGAACTTGTGCTTCTCAGAGGATGTTGTGTGTTATGCCGAGATGAGAGAGGATTCGTGAGCTGAAGAAGTTAAAGTTCCCGAGGACTTCTTGCAAGTTTTACAATGAAGAATTCCAGTAGTAATTGTGGTAGTTGATCGGAAGTAACCTCAAATAGAAGTTATTATCATAAATTATTGGTCTAGGAGTTACCACGATCAGATCCGGCTTCGGAACTCTCGAAACCTTCTTGCAACTAAACGTCTGAGAACATCAGGGAACCTAACACAGGGTTCCGATGATGTTTCAGCAAGTCATTCACCATCTTGCCAAGGATTGCCACTAGCCGTTCTAGAGCTGACATTTGAGTCTGCAACGTTACCACGCTAACGTGATCGCCGGTGGGGAGCTAGGAGCGGAAAGAAGTAAACCAGCAGAGGGGGGGTGGGGGAACAGGAAGGTAGAAGTAGGCCTACAGAAGGGAGCTGAAGTGGAGGACGGAAGAACGCCCGTAACACATGGAATTTTGCGGAGGATCGACACGGCAGAGCTGCAAGAATCCAGGAACACGTGAGGCGTCGGGAGACATCTATCAAATATACAAATATGAAGGGGGGCAAGTTGCGGTTGTATATAAGAATCATTTTCTTAAATAGGGAGCTCTCATCACGATACTTTATATTTGTGATGACCGCGGTAGTGACAATCATAAACTGTGGCGATGGTTTAATGCCTCGGGGACTGTGGAGTCCGGTGCTATTGAACTTTCATGGCTAACAATAAAAAGACGAACTGTGCATGACATGTGGTAACGCATTGAATAAAATTTTGAATGAGGAAAAGCAGTAGTATGGCAAGTTCTACTTGTAGTCAGGAAACCAAATTGTGTTTGAAATAAATGTTTAAATTGTAACATTTCACAAGATCTTTCTAGACTTCACTTCTTGAAGGTGCTTGAGAACGCTGTCTGGTGATACGGTCTTCCTGTCATCTCATTTTTCGGGGCACTCACAACACCACACAACAAACACACACACAACAAACACACACAACTCTCTCTCTTCTCTCTCTCTCTTCTCTCTTCTCTCTCTACATCTCTCTCTCTTCTCTCTCTCTCCTTCTCTCTCTCTCAGTACTGTGTACCTTTGATGGCACGATGAGTAGTGAATCTTTTTATCTTATTTTTACTTTTTTTTTGGGTCATCCACTCCAAAGTAGATATATTGATAAACGAAACAGTCAAAATCAATACCACATATCCCATTTTTTTAGACTTTTTTTTAAGATTAAAGTCCTGAAAAACGAGTGAATATACAAAGAATGAAAATGAATTGAATCAATGAGAAAATAAACGTACGGAATGAACGAACAATGAACGAACGAACGATACGAAATGAATGAATGATTGAATGAATGAATGAGAAATGAATGAAATGAATGAATGATGAATGAATGAATTATAAGGCAGGGTAATCAATTCCACGAGAGAGAGAGATGAGAGACGATGAGAGAAGAAGAGGAGATGAAGAGGAGAGAGAGATTGAGAGAGAGAGGAGAGAAGAGAGGCGAGAGAGGAGGGGGGGGGGGGGGGGGGGAACGGGCGTGGAAAAAACAGGAAACGAGAGCACACACACCGATACTCTTTTTTGTCGATCAGAACAGGTTGTATTTTCCAGGTTCACTCTGCAGGTAGTGAACGGATGTAAGCTGAGGGTATTTATAAAACGCTCTCGAGTCACGATAGGTCTCATAGGAATTATGTTGTTTTGATTGTGCACCAAACGGAATCAAGCGCCAGACCACAGAAGTGGCGATAGGCCGATGCTTGCGTAGTCAGATAACCGCGTGGATCGATAACGGCGATTACAACATAACGAGCACAGGGTGAAAAAAAGAAAGCTGGTATTAAAAACAGAGCTCTGGGCCCTGAGATCAGGAGATGGGAGCCAGTAAACAGGGCAAGTGGTAGAAGCAGACACGGTGGAGGTTCAATCTCATACACACATCGAACAATACACCCTCCTAAAAAGGTTGGAGGGGGGTACAAAAAAGTAATGGCAATGTGTAGTACAAAGGTCTAGTAGTTGCTCATGGAAGAAATCTGAAAAATTAGGTTGTGGGGGGTGGGTAGGTGTCCAATCCAAAACCAATGGACATGAAATATAAAGCCAGAAGCGTTAAAGGTTGGGAAGGCTGATTTATTAATGAGCAACTGTCTCAAATCTGTAATGTGTGTGCATGTGCATGTTCTGTCTGTGCTTAGGTGTTCGGCATCGCAGAAGTGATGGCTCCAACCAGCACCCGGTCTCTTATCCTTCAGAACCAAAGATCGTGATTGAGGACATGACCCTGAAAATGTTTGCAGCTTCACCTACTTGGGAGCTGCCTGTCTTCAAAACGTGTGGATGGAATAAAAAAACGTGCTCGAGCAGATTGGCAAAATCAGAGCTTCTTCGGCAGGCTTTGGAACAGGCGTGGATTCATTTTAAGCACTAAATGGCAGTCTACAGGCAGTCGGTTTTAACCTCGCTGCTCTACGGCTGTGAGACTGGACACTGTACAGGAAAACAATGAAGATTCTGGATCCGTTCCACCTCCACTGCTGCGTAAGATCATGAGGCATCTCCCTGGGTGACAGGGGCTTTCCTCCACAGGAGTTGCTTTGAAGAGCAATTATGCCTGGATATTGAGGCGGCTGATCATTGAAAGCGAGTTGAGGTGGGTTAGTGCGGCCATGTGGTAGAAGTGGACGACACACACTTCCAGGAAATGGAATTTCTCGAGCTGGCAGCTGGAGCAAGAACACTGGGCGGCCACTCAAACGCATGAAGGATTGCTTGAAAGTATTCCGCGGGACTGTGGCATCCACGTTTGAGGCGCTGGGAAACACTTGCCACAGACCGCAATGCCTGGTGGAGTTGCTGTTGTCCATGACAGGAGTAAACAGTTCAAAGAGAGCATTTGCAGGAAACTGGACTAGAAGCGCCAAGCCGCAAAGAGAGGTGGACCATGACCCAATGGCAGCGTCACATGCCAGAGTGCGGATCGTTTGTGTGTGTCCAGCTTTTGCTTGCGCTCACTCATGCAGAGTCACTGGATCGTCTCGTCGATAGCACGGACATCCATGATAATGAGCAAGGGTGTGTCAAATCTCTGTAATGTGTGTGCATGTGCATGTTCTATCAGTGCTGGGTGTTCGCATTTCGTCTTCAACAGAACTATAAACAAATCTTAGAGGATAGCACTTGTATCTGGACCACCATTTCATTTTTTTTCATAAACATCCCAATCTCGACAATCAAAAAATCACTCAAATACGTAACTAGATATGGTGCAATACACAGTTTGTCTTACTACATCAATTTCATCATTTGCACCACGAGAAACATAAATGATGTAGTGTCTTTCACAGACAAAATAAACAACCGAATTCGTGGTTTCAGTCCCAGCTAGCTCTAACTGGGCATAAGCTCAAACTTCTAATTCTGAGGCGCCAGGTAGACGGGCCTCATATGTCGGGCCGACCGCTTCCAAGCATTGCCTCAAGGGTGACCAATTTGGGAACAGCGAGGAAGGCTTAATCCTAATTCTCCACGGAGACGGGTTCCGGTCACCCGGACAGACTAAGTTGCTTGACCGACGCCTCGATGTTAGCCCAGATGGCATGACTCAACGCCTGGGACAGATGATCTAGCCAATTTGTAGGACCTGTGTCACCAATTAAGGTCGACCGGTCGCCGGAAAGGGGGGAGGGGGAAGGTATTGTGTAGTGCGGGGTGAAGATCTAGCTATTAATTATAATGACCCAATGACACTACAGAGAGTAAGGCGTGTTAGCGTTGGACTGTCATGATTGAATATCCAATGGATTAGAGGGAGGTAATTCGGTGTACGAGGCGGGTGAAAATACTGACCAATGGTTCTCGCCCTTTTGACAGATGGGTTTTAGGATAAGATAGGAATGCGTTGAGTGAAAGGAAAGGGGGGAACGAACAGCAGACAGAGAGGAAGGAAGAGGTTCTGGGTGTAAGCTCTGGCAGGAGAGGAGAGCTGAGAGGATGAGGGGGCAGAAAGAGGAGAGAACCAAGTTTGTGGAATTAGACGAGATATAGTCTGCAGGAGGAAGGACTAAGGAGAGATGTGGTAGAGAGCGGAGTTGCTAATGATGAAGAGAAAAAAAAAAAGAAAAGGAAAAAAGAAAAGAAAAGCAAGCCATGTCCATTTGATAGAGCAGACTACGAAAGAGAGAGAGAGAGTGCAATGCGTTAATGCAGGAAGAAAGAAAGGAGAACAGATCGATGTCTGTTAGTCACTGTTCCATCTTGAACCGGGGTTCGACCTCCATACTTGGCCTCTGCGCCACTTCTTCACCAGTCATACCTGACCAACGCAGGCGGTCTAACCAGACCTGTGCCTGCAGTCCAACCTGACATGCCTGCAGTCTACTGACCAGTGCCAGCAGTTGTGGTGTGCTTGTGAAAAGTGACAGTTGAAAAGAAACAAAGAAAAAAAAAGAAAAGAAAAGACAGTGATTCGTGAATAGTTTAAGATCACCTGGCCAGTAAAGTAGAATCTATAATTACCCAGGTTAGTTAATGATGATTTAGATAATATGGTTTTGTTGAAGATCAAGGAAAGAGAGGATGTTTTATTTTTGTTTGGATTCCATATGCATTGTGTTTCTTCTATGATCATGTGTAGTAAAGTTATAGAACTTTACTAGTGGTTTGTGTGACGAAGGCTGGATGATATATGTATGAGATTGTAAGCAGCTGTGTGTGTGTTTGGGCTGTGCGCTAGTTCCTTCCTCACTGACATACCCCGAGGTTGACAATTTATTGGCGAGCCTGCAGGTATTCTGGCCATATATTTTAATTGTTCAACTTCTCAGAGAGGGAAGTGGGTGGGATTCAAGTGTTGTATCCTAAGACAAGTGTTGTCTCTGTATGTTACCAAGATAATTAAATACTAGGCTTGGCATTGCTTCATGATAGTTAGTACTAGGCTTGGCTTTCAGCCCAGAGTACTTATTTCGCACCTGATTACGATAATTCGCTATGTCATTGTTGGGTCAGGGGCTAGGCGTCTTATAAAAAAATAATTACGTTGTCCCATATAGGAATTGTGCTATTGCAGTCCACTCGTGTCGTTAAACTAACCCAGTTGGCTGTCGTGTAGTAAATCCTTGTTCCAAAATAAAAAGAAAAAGAAATAGAAGATAATAATGGCGGAAGAAAAAGAACACCCCTATTGAAACAACTTGTGAAGCGTTCGCTCGTGTTTAGGGCTACTCGGAGAAGATTGCGAGCATTCGTGGAAACCAACCAAAAGATGGAAAGGGATGGAGCAGAGCGGAAAGGGTGTGGACGCGTTAATATCGCAGTAGAAAAATAGCAGAGCAGGAAAGGGTTAAAGCTAGCGAAACGCAGAGGAAAAACAGAACGATTATGGATGGATTCAGGTAACGATAAGCAGGCTAACGAAGCGCAGGAAACAGAAAGAATATGGTATTCAGGAAACCGCCAGGAGAGCAGAAGTTGAAGGACTCAATTAGAGTAAGAGAGAGTCAGAAGTGAGAATACCAGAGGGAGAGGACTACCGTGATGGTAGTTCAGTTTCCAGTGACCCTGTGCGTTAGTTATTGCCCCCGACCTAAGTTGCAAAATTCTCTGAAGAACAGATTCGATTGATGCCAACATCAGGTCGTTTCGAAACGTTTTGGTTCCAGTCAGGGTGGGCCTTCAGAAGTGTGGCAGTCATTTTTGTCAGCGCTATTGAGGGTAAAGGCATTGAAGATTTTCACTGCGTTAACTGCAGACCAACAAATTGATTTTGGTGGCTGTGAAGGAATCGTTGATGAAGGATGTGACCTCACAGAGGAGGGATTCAGAAAGAAAATTTCGATCAGTTGATTACAAGCAGGTGTGAAAATCGTGCACTCAGTTTGTGTTGCACGTTTTAGATCACTATTTTGAGAAGTGGTTAGTGTTGAGTGATGGCTACGAAGAGGAGTATCGTGAGTGAAAGAGCTTGTTATGAAGGAAAAGAATTTGTCAGGTTGCGGCCCTGAGTTACACATACATTTGAAAGAGAGACTGCCAGAGACAGCAGGAGAGTTGCTGCAAGTTTGCTGAGGTGTGTATTAGAGAGGCACGTTTGGGCACTAAGGTGCAGGAAGAAACAGGTGCAGGCATCAGTTGAGAAGAAGTGCTAGAGGACTGGAGAGTTTTCTGCACCAGTCGCAAATCCTGTGGTGGGCAGAACAGAAAGGAGGAACAAAGGGACAATAGGTGTTTCATTTGTCACAAGAAGGGACATGTGGCGAGGGATTGTCGCATGAGGTTCCAGGAAGGCCAGCAGCTGCAAGAGGTTTGATTAAGGGGTCGCCAGGGGAAAACGACTGCAGTGGAACAATTGGATCCATCTGAAGAGGGTGTAGAGTACGGCCTATGGCTTTGTAATGGACTGCAGTCAGTGTCAGGGATGGAGAGGCACTAGGCTGATGTGGTTCGTTACCAGTGGAAGAAGGGTGGATTGGCAGCAGAGGTGAGATAGTGTTACGAGTCACTGGTTGTTATGTTGGTTGTGGTAACTGAAACAAACGTGGTCGAGGAAAGGGGATTTGACAGGGCAAATCCAGATGTACTCTAATCGTGGCTCACTGTGAGGGAGTTTCCTGTTGCTAAGATAGAAGTCCATACCCCTTAATCTCAGGGCGTGTTGTCTGCGATGGTGATGGAGAAAGAAAACCCCTTCATGATTTGTATTGGAAATATTCCAGGTGCAAGGGATCCAGGGAATGCTGAGTTGTTGACTGCTACAGGGGCCAGCAGTTTCAAACACGGAGCAAGAAGAAGGAGGAAAAAGGTGATAAACCGTTAGTTGTTTCAGCAAGAAAGTCAGGCATAGTGTGTCGCCTGATGGTTTAGGCAGCGCTAGGAACAAGACCCTTCGCTCGTGAAGTCTTGGGGTTGGCAAGAGGTGGAGGAGACAGAAG
The DNA here is from genome assembly GCA_018398815.1 of Conus ventricosus. Lineage (NCBI taxonomy): Eukaryota > Metazoa > Mollusca > Gastropoda > Neogastropoda > Conidae > Conus > Conus ventricosus. The sequence goes on along the minus strand of CM031605.1, from coordinate 60,622,011 downwards.
GTGGTTAGAGGAGGTGAGACAGAATTTCTTGTGAAAGGCGGGTTGGTGTACCGTGTGTTCACCAAGGGGGAGACAGGTAAGGTGAACAAAACTAGTTAAGATGTACCAGCATGGTAATCGTGACACTGTCATGTCAGTGGGTCTCGAGTGCTCTGGCGGGTCATCTCGGCACCAGCAAAACAGCTGACCGAAATCTTTGATGATTGCCATTGGCCAGGGGCATTGGCAGAATAAAGCGTTTCTGCATGTCATGTGACGTGTGTCAAAGGTCAGCCAAACGGGGGTTGAAGAGGAAGGCGCCTCTTAAACATCCCCTTTAATTGAACCCATTCAAGAGAGTGGCGTTGATCTGATTGGCCCAATCTGCCCTGTTCCCAAGGTGGGCCACGGGTATGAGGACATGCAAGGTTTGGAAGGGAAGGTTTGCAGGAGGCTAGGGTCGTTAAGAAGATGATATTAGACTGGGAAGGTGAGGTAGCAATCTCAAGGTGGGAGATCATGTCCTGGTACTGCTCCCACGGGTCACAAAAAAGCCTGCTGATGCATTGGAAAGGGGACCATTCACCTTCACTGAAAAGGTCAGTCGGGATTACCCGAAGTGATGTGAATGGGAAACTAAAACCTTTTTCCATGCGATTTTTCTCCGCAATATATCAGCGTGAGACTCAGCACTTAGGCGCGCAGCAATTCATTGTGAGGGTAAATGAGGACCCAGCAGAAGATGGGAGAGATTTTGTTGCCTAAGTTCCAGAAGAGATCTTACAGGGATGTGTCACTGTATGAAGGGCTAAAGACAGTAGGAGTACTAGGTTTTCGTTGTCGGAGGCGACACAATGCAGCCAGAAAGGGAAATGTGGATGATGTGGATGATTCAAAGAGACAAGACCAAAACAGAAGTCAGGATGTTGCTAGGTGTTATTGGTTCTCTACTGGGAGTTAGTTTGTACCAAATTTCGCAGCAATCACGAGTCCTCTCAGTGATTTGGTCAAGGCAGGGAAACCGGCAGTGGTCGAGTGGTCAGACGCTGCAGAGCAAGCACTGCAGACAGTGCTAGAACGACTAGGCTCCCGTCCATCTTGAAGCTACCTGATATGTCTAAACCATTTCTGTTGCGTACAGATGCATCAGTGGTGGGATAGGTGCAGTATTGTTGCAGGAGCATGAAGGGGTCGAGTTTCCTGTGAGGTATGCTAGCAGGAAGTTGACAAAGTGTGAAGAAGGGTTACGCAACGGTGGAGAAGGAGTGTTTGGCCGTTGTGTGGGGCCGTGCAGAAATTTCATAAATACTTGTATGGGAAAGAGTTCGTGATAGAGATCTGATCATCAACCACTCAAATTCCTGCAGGAGGCGCAGCTGAAAACAGCAGAGTGCTGCGTTGGGCAATGGCATTGCAGCCCTACAGGTATCGAGTCAGTACATCCCAGGTCGACAGAATGTCGGAGCTGACTATTTAGCCTGTAGTCTAGCAAGCTGCAACTCAGAGGAAGTCAGTCATATCCAGGGTGCAAGCTATTTCGTAATAATATGTGTTGATTACAGTTATGTTGATTGGGATATGGGTTCATTCCAGTTGGCTATGGTTCATATTTTTCTGTGTGAGACTTGTTCATATTTTCCTTGTGAGACTTGTTCATGTGAATGTAGTTATGCTTGGGCATACAGTCGCTTGTGTAGTGATGCATTCTTTGCAATAAGTGAGGATGGAGATTCCTCAGTGAAGTGTCATGGATCGTGATCATATTATATTGTGCTCTTCAAAGTAGTTGTGAAGAGGAGAGATGGCAAATCCGCAGGTAGGGGAATTGCATAAGTGCGCACAGAGGTTGTTATAAAACGAGTTGAAATAACGCAAGAGCACACGTCATGATAACTCATTGGGGTGATATTCACTAATGATATATTTTATAATTTGCAAACCGTTTGTTGTAAGTATTTTTCAACTTTGCACGTGTAGCTGTGTGTCAGCAAATTCGGTTGTTGTCTTTTTTGTACCGTTGTTTTGAGACAATGCGGAGCATAGTCTTTGCAAGGGGGAAATTGTCACGGACAAAAATAAAACAACGAATTCGTGGTCAGTCCCCAGCTAGCTCAACTGGGCATAAGCTCAAACTCAAATATTCTGAGCGCCAGGTAGACGGCCTCATATGTCGGGCCGACGCCTTCAAGCATCGCCTCAGCCAATTTGGGCACAGCGAGAAGGCTAATCCTAATCTCCACGGAGACGGTCTGGTCCACCAGACAGACTAAGTAGCTTGACCGACGCCTCGATGTCTGCCCAGACGGATCTCAACGCCTGGGCCAGACTGATCTAGCCAATTTGTAGGACCAGTGTCCACAATTAAGTCGACGTCGCCGGAAAGGGGGAGGGGGAAGGTATTGTGTAGTGGGGGTGAGATCTAGCTAATTAATTAATGACCCAATGACCACTACAGAGAGTAAGGCGTGTAGGCGTGACTGTCATGATTTGAATATCCAATGGAATTAGAGGGAGGTAAACTTTGGGTACGAGGCGGTAAAAATACTGACCATGGTACTCGCCCTTTGACAGATGGGTTTTAGGATAGATAGGAATGCGTGAGTGAAAGAAAGGGGGGAACGAACAGACAGACAGAGAGGAAGAGGTTCTGGGTGTAAGCTCTGCAGGAGAGGAGAGCAGAGAGATGAGGGGAGAAGAGGAGAGAACCAAGTTGAGGCATTAGCACGAGATATAGTTGCAGAGGAAGGACTAAGGAGAGATGTGGAGAGAGAGAGTTGCTAACTGATGAAGAGAAAAAAAAGAAAAGGAAAAGAAAAGAAAAGCAACATGTCCATTTGATAGAGCAGACTAGAAGAGAGAGAGAGAGTGCAATGCGTTAATGCAGGAAGAAAGAAAGGAGAACAGATCGATGTCTGATAGTCACTGTTCCATCTGAACCGGGGTTCGACCTCATACCTGGCAGCGCCACTTCATCAGCAGTCCAACCTGACCAACGCCAGCGGTCTAACCTGACCAGTGCCAGCAGTCCAACCTGACCAGTGCCAGCAGTCTAACCTGACCAGTGCCAGCAGTTGTCTTGTGCTTGTGAAAGTGACAGTGAAAAGAAACAAAGAAAAAAAAAAAAAAAAAAGTAACAGTGATTCGTGAATAGTTTAAGATCACTGGCCAGATAAAGTAGAAATCTATTTATACCCGGGTTAGTTAATGATGATTTAGATAAATGGTTTTGTGAAGATCAAGGAAAGAGAGGATGTTTTATTTTGTTTGATTCCATATGCATTGATGTTTCTTTCTATGATCATGTGTAGTAAAGTTATAGACTTTACTAGTGGTTTGATGTGACGAATGCATGATATATGAATGAGATTGTAAGCAAGCTGTGAGTGTGTTTGGGCTGTGCGCTAGTCCTTCCTCCCCTGACATACCCCGAGGTTGACAGAGTCTTTCGTCTGCTTCTGCTTCTGCTGGCGTTTTTTTGCTTGCATCAAATCTTCAGTCCTGTTGCAACGATGACACCACAGTCGTTTCAAGGTCTTGACGGCTGCCTCAAGCTGCATCTGTAGTTCTGCTCTTTCTGGCCATGTTTGACCTGTAGTACATCATGGGCTGGACACAGGGGTATGGATTGTTCCTTGGGGTGTCGTTTCCGGGACATAGTGCAGTTCTTGATCGCATGATGTTCTGTCATCGGACATTATGAAGTATTTCGGTGGAGATCCCGCCTCATCCTGTAAGGAACATCACCATTTGGTCAGGAGTGCTTATTTGAGCAGGCAAGGCTGACATATATCGCAGATAACCTCATATCAGTGACCCACCTGATTGGGGATGGTCTTCCTGCTCTAGGTGTCTTGATTCTAAGAAGGGATTACCAATAAAATATTTATAGCACTGAAGAAACACGCCATGGAGCCACAATCAAATATCTGCAGACAGGCAAAGAATCACCAAACTATTTTAAACAATGTTGATTACTACAGCAGCAAGTCTCCACTGAATGGACGCTAAAGCATCACGCACACAGTCGACATAATGTTCATAGAAATGGCAGAGAAACACACACACACACACACACACACACACACACACACACACACACACACACACACACACACACACACACACACACACACACACACACACACACACACACACACACACACACACACACACGCACGCACGCACGCACGCACGCACGCACACACACACACACACACACACACACACACACACACACACACACACACACACACACACACATACATCGAATGAACATACACATCCGGAGACACAGTAATTGATTTGCATGTGCCCCATGAAAAATTCTGTTCCCTATTTGTGCACCTTAAACTGGTAGACCCGCTCTGCAGGTATTTGGTATGTGTTTAGGAAAACTTTAACTGCGGTGACTGAAAACATCTTCACAGCGTGCTTCCTCCTCAGTGATCAGTTTTGTAAATAGTGATTTGTACTCTTGGAAAAAAATGAGACTGCATGTCTCTCTGGCAGAAGCAGCAAATTACCTAAGAGAGAGAGAGAGAGAGAGAGAGAGAGAGAGAGAGAGAGAGAGAGAGAGAGAGGAGAGAGAGAGAGAGGAGAGAGAGAGGACGAAGAAGCATGGCTTGGATATAGAGAGAGGCGAACTCTGAACTATTTTTAAAGTCGTTTATCATTGATCCTAGGGGTGAGCACCCTATCACTTTAAACTAGCTCCTCGCAGCCCTGGAGATGCTTCAGGATCGATGGGCTTTGGATTGTCAGTAGAGACAAGAGTTGTGGTTCTACGGAACATACTCCATGGGAAAGAATGTCTACTGTCGAGAGAAATTTTGATTTGGATTGTCTTTGTGTGCTTGTAAGTATGTGCATGGAGACCATTGTGTGACAGTTCCCCCCCCCCCCCCCCCCCCGCAACACTCCCTTTTTTGTTGTTTGGTAGCTATTTATTTTTGGTTTATTTCGCTTATTGTTTTCCTTGTTTACCATTGAAAAATAATGTAAGCACACTTTTTTTTTTGCTGTTACATCTTCTGTGTCACCGCAGTGGAATTGCAAGCAAGCCGCTCATTCCGTCCACTGCTGCAGCCTGGCTTGCCACAGCCCCAAACTTAACTGTCAACCCGCAGGGAGCAGTCAATGTCAAGCTGTCAGGAGGCAACCAATCAAAGGAGACACTGCACTAGCACCGAGTCACTTTAATGGTATTCAGTGGTGCTTGTTCTGATCCAATATACTCAGGACACCACATGGTAACCCCCCCCCCCCCCCCACACACACACACACACACACACCCTACTGGTGACAGTAATGGCTTAGTTGCAGAGCAGACGTGTGTGAGCCCTCCCCCCAATATTTTTTTTGTTTTTGTTTTACCTGAGGAGAAAATTTGCCTTTTCTGGCAATTATCTACATTCGAAATTTGTGTTAAGTTATGAAATAAAACGAAATCTGACCTGTTATTCTAAACCAAACCCTATTCAATTTAAACTTAAATCGCAATTGCA
>CM031605.1:60606528-60611528 GCA_018398815.1 Conus ventricosus | reverse complement strand
GACTCCGGAAACAGTGTAAACGAATATTTCATATGTTCAAATGACCTTCTTGGTGTTGTTTTTAACGTGTGAATTTTGTTGTTGTAGAGCGTCTAAAGTCTGACTACTTATCTTTTTGTGTTCGTATTTCCTTTCCATGTCAAAATAGAAGTACTATTGATAACAATAATCTTCATTTAATAACAGATAGAATATGCCTGGAATGAAGAATGTGAACATTTGTATATATAGAAATACACGGTGTAATGATGAAATACACGCAAAAAAATAAGTATTGCAATGGATTTATTCGACACGGATTTTATGTGTTCAACTATTGTATGAAGGAAAGTGCTGATTGTATGAAAATGCATGTACGAAAATGCATCTTTTCACCCAATAGATCAAAAGCACGTTGTGATTGATTTGATTTGAAATGGACGGTGACCAAGAACATTTTTATACGTTTATTGAGAACTAACCAACGCCCAAAAGATACTGCAGGTATCAAAGAATATGTAATTTCAATTCGAGAGTATGAAAATGTACTGAAGAAAAAGCAGGAGTGTAAGAATTGTTATTAGATGAACTAGTGATGTCAATAAAAGTCAAAAGGAATTCTAGGATTTCGTCCGTAAAACTAGTTTTAAAGGTAAACAGGTAAGAAAAACTGAAAAGCAGCTGGACTTGATGGCATATTAGGCGAAAGGGGATAAATTACGCAACTGAAGAGGCACTTGCATATTTTCTTAAATATTTCAAAAATTTATTCGATAGTGACAGGTTTGACGTTGAACCGATTCTATCCGTTTGCCTGTCCTAAAAAAAAAGTAGCTTAAATAACCGTAACATATGGAGCAGTAGATATGACATATATGATTTTTTTATGTGCCTGTTTTGAAACCCCAATACGCCTGCTTTGCAACTCTATTTTAATTGTTTGATTTTGAACCACATTTAAAATATACTCATAAAAACAGGATTCAGGTTTGGAATCTCAGATCTAGTGATGCATAGCTTTAGATACAGAACTGTCAACAGAAGTGTTTACTTTGAGCAGTGTGTAATGAAGCAGAAGAAAGCGAGGCACATTTTGTTTTCAGCTGTCCAGCATTTACACATATTCGCGAAAGCTACATAAAACCCAAGTATTATTGACAACCTTCTATGTCCAAACTCAGTTTATTAATGTCCTCACAAAAGTCTCACGACGTGCGGTTTTTTCATTATTTCTGTCTAAGGCGTTTAAGTTTAGAGAGTTAGTAACATCTGAGGAGCGTATTAGTTTTCTTCTGTTTTTGTCCCTGTTCTGTGTCTATTGATCTTTATTGGTACATGTTAAGATTGTTTTTCTCTGTATGAATTTAGGCTCACCTATGTTTTAGATAGATTGCTTTTATGATGTTCACATACTCCTTCACAAGGGGCCATGGACATTCACATGAATCCGAATCCGACTCTCTCTCTCTCTCTCTCTCTCTCTCTCTCTCTTCTCTCTCTCTCTCTCTCTTTTCTCTCTCTCTCTCTCTCTCTCTCTCTCTCTCTCTCTCTCTCTCTCTCTCTCTCTCTTCCTCCTCCTCCCCCTCCTCCTCCGTTTTTTCTTCTTCTTCTTCTTCTTCTTCTTCTTCTTCTTCTTCTTCTTCTTCTTCTTTCTTCTTCTTCTTCTTCTTCTTCTTCTTCTTCGTGTGCGGGAGAGTTGATGTATTTGTCCTATATGATGCTGAATATAATTTTCGTTCTGCTTTGTCAATTCTTTCACGATATCAAAAAACACGTATACGTTTCAGCTGTCTAGGTTTTCACAGTGTCTTCACGCTGTAGTTTGACACAGTTTCCCCCTGCATTTTTCACTTCTTCACCGATCCTCTTGTTAGAATGTACAAACAGACTTATGTCTATCTGTTGGGTCTGTTCTTAAAGTTTTCAAACCTTCCTGCACAATTTTTTTTTACATTTCAAGAGGCAAACGCGATAATGTACTTTCAGATGATACTCTGCTTTTTCTTTTTTTTTTTTTTATAGTCCGCCCAGATAGACGTCAACACAAAGACGTAGTCATTTATAATCTGGACACCAGTTGATTAATATTGATCATGATCTCTGGGTTTTTGTTGTGTTGTTGTTGTTGTTGTTGTTGTTGTTAATCCATGCAGTGTGTATTGCGTACATCAAATCTCGCGAGGCCTATCCCTCTTCAGTTTCGATTTTCTTGTTGGCCTTACTCCTCACGATTGGCATGTAGTAGTAGTAGTGAAAACTGTTTCAGTACGATACATAGGGCAATATGAATCCAGAGAAAAGAGCATGTTTAAGGATTTCAAATACCGAAGAAAGATTCTGCAAAACAGACTGTTTCTAAATAACGTAAATAACAATAGTAAAATGATAGTAATAGCAACAACCACAACAACCACGCCAACAACAATATAATAATAATAATAATAATAATAATAATAATAATAATAATAATAATAATAATAATAATAATGATAATAATAATAAATATAATGATGATGATGATAATGATAATAATAATAATAATAATAATAATAATATTATAATAATGATAATAGTAACAACAACAGCAACAGCAACAATAACGATGATAATAATAATAATAAAAATAATAATAATAATAATAATAATAATAATAATAATAATAATAATAAAAATAATATAATAATAATAAATAATAATAATAATAATATTATTATTATTATTATTATTATTATTATTATTATTATTATTATTATTATAATTGTCACACGGCGCTCTCGACATACACACTCACATGCAAAACAATTATGCGTCCCACATGCAGCCTCGCATCTGATTCCTTTCTTTCAATAAACCAAATCAGAATACCATATCTAAAGTTGTCCACGGTAAAAAAAATAAAAAAAAATTAAAAAAATACATTAAAAAATCGCCTTTTATCTGTGCTAACTTCTTTTATCATTCAAAAATTTCCGCTAAAATGTATATGAAATGTTGTTTTCAATTCATACATTCAGTATGCACATTTCACTTCTTTTTGTTCTATTCTTTTGAGCCACACAGAAGATGCTGAACCTGCCCCTCACAAACAAGTCATTCCTGGTTCACAGACCCCGATCAAATACTTCAAAGTCAAAATCTCTTTGCAGCGGAGATCATCAAGGGCCAAGAAGGGACTGTCAGGGTTCCCGTACATGGTGCTTGCCCCTAGAATCAACAATATTCAGGCATACAAAAAGAGAGAGAGTTCAACTCTACTTTCTTATACTTTTTACTTCCTTCTCTTCTTTTCGTTCTAAATACTTTCTTCCTCTCTTCTAAGGCCGCGAAAGTGCGAACCAATCTGTTGGGTTTTTTTTCTCAAGAGCACAAATGACAACTCACCAGAAAAACAAGCAAGCAAAAAAATTGAAAAAGGAAAAACATAAATAAAATAAAATAAAACCACCACCACCACCACCATCACACCACCACCACCACACAACAACAACAACAACAACAAAAACAGAAACCAACCAATGAGGAACCAGCTACCCAAAAGGTGAGTTTTCAATGCATTCAACCACATCAAACATTTCTTGATTTCTTTCTTCTTCTTTTTTCCTTACCGTGGCGCATGACAATACAGATAATGAAAATGATGATGCCGATGGCAGTAATAATAATAATAATAATAATAATAATAATAATAATAATAATAATAATAAATAATATATAATAAAATAACAAAATAATAATACTGATGATGATGATGACGATAGTAATAATAATAATATGATATAATGATAGTAATAATAATAATAATAATAATATTAATAATAATAATAATAATAATAAGTTTGAACAAAAGGTTGCAGACCCTGTGGTAGGTTTTTTTTTTTTTTTTTATAATAATTATTATGAAAATGGGGTTTTCTGTGTAAGGGTGTTACGATGCGTACCTTGAACTGTATTCATTGTGAGTCAGATGATAAATGTTGGTTCAAAATTTGAGCAAAGAATGTTGTTTAGAGTCCATCCGACCACATCAGGTTTGTTTAAAAGAGATCATCTGAACATTTCAACAGTATTAGTGGACATGAGATCAGGAGAACAAAATGTTACCTTTAATATCACTAAAGACTTTGTTTCTAAGACATGAAGCAGTGTCAGCCGAATCTGGTAAAGGAGAACAAAACTAAGCTCCATAAGGTTAAAATTCCTGATTTACAACAGTTATTCGATAGTTAAGTGGTTAGGTATCCAATACAAGGCGGCGTGACTTTCAAGTACGTGACTATCCTGCAGGTTCGAATGTGTGCATTAGGTGAAAAAAAAATCGCAGAAGGACAGTAAGTCATGTCCTGGATGTGGCCTATCCCCCCTTAGAATGCAAGAAGTTAAGGCTGAGGAGATGCGCGCCGCAGCGCGCAGTTGTGTGTTTGTGCTGCGGTGGTGTGTGTGTGTGTGGTGTGTGTGTGTTGTGTGTGTGCGTGTGTGGTGTGTGGTGTGTGTGTGGTGGTGTGTGTGTGTGTGTGGGGGGGTAATCTCTGAAATTTTTTTTTTTTTTACTCTAGCTGTCCCTAAAGTGTCTCCCTTCCGACACGTCACTAAAACATCGACTTCAGGGAATAGTTTGGGAATTTGAAGAAAGACCAAATGACAACTATAGTTAAGCTTACTGTGAGTTGTGAATCAAGCGAAGAAAACTGTGGGTAAAGTAGATAATAAAACGGATGTTCTTGATTTAGCATAAGCAGGTCTTAAACAGAAGACAAGAACGCACCGTACGTTTTACATTCTGCTGAAATGATACAAGATATGCACCAGTCTGGGGAGAAAATATTGGTCGTCTGTCAAGTCAACGAGACCACTTCAGTCATCTTAGGGTTGAGCGAGTGAGATGACTTGTAGATACGCTGTAGCTGATCAAGCCGATGCGTGTGCGGAATGTGCGTTGACAGCTCGGACAGCCAATGTGGGAGACCTGCTCTTGCTTACTGGTGTGGTTTTCCTTGCCTGTCCTTTTTGTTGCTCTGCAGCTG
>CM031605.1:60587939-60600439 GCA_018398815.1 Conus ventricosus | reverse complement strand
TACTTATTATTTGTGTTCGTTTTTCCCTTTCCATGTCAAAATAGAAGTACTATTGATTACAATAATCTTGTCATGTGACGTAGCCTCACATCAAGGCATGTGACGCTCCATCGCATGTAGTTAGTGATATGAATCATTTCCCCGTCCCACAAAAAAGGAAGAATATTCATGGGGCTTGACTAGTGTAGCGGGCGTCCCCAAAATAATTGTGAGTATGACTCATTCAAAAAACGAATGTGGTCATTGGGTGAAAGTGACCTGAGTGATAGTTTAACAAGGGCTGGTAAGGTAAGGTGCTGGTCATGTGTTTTGAACAGAGAGTATGCACTCACTAGGAGAAGGGAGGAAAGAGTCAGTTTTAACCAGAGATGGCCTAGAGACTCGAACCTGTCAGGACGGTGGTCCTCTCTGCTGACCAGTCATTACCAGGTAAAGCGATAGATAGTGGGGGAAAGCTACAGGGGGGGAAAACTTAAAGAAAAGAGGAAGAAAAAATTCATATTTTGAATAAGAAGGTTACTTTACACAAACCCTTTATTGGGTTGTTTCACCCCTTCACCCTTTACCCTTCGCCCTTCCCCCTTCATCTTTCACCCCGTGAGGTGGTTGAAGATGGCCATGGTGTGGGGAACACACCGGTAGTTCAGCCCCAGCAAGTTCCAACTCCAGGGAGAGGAGTTTGAAGCTCGTCGTTTCTAAAGAGACAGAAAAAAGTCGCGGAAGAGAAGTCGAGACTCGTATCTCCAGGACAGGAGAATTCGAGGGGGCAGTATATTGTCTCAGAGAGACAGGGAATTGAGAAAGCGGAGAAGCTTTTACTTGAGGCAGGCAGGTCCTCAGTGATTACGGGAGTTATGTATTCTCCTGGTCCGGATTTTTTGGATAACGGAATGTGAAGGCCACGGCTTTATAGAAGCGGAACTAGATTATTTTATCTCTCAGTGTGAGGAGAGATACATGTGTGAAGACTGTTTTTTCTCTCAGTGTAAAGAGAGATACTGTGGGAAGATTGATTTGTTCTCTCGTGTGAGGAGAGATACATGTGTGCAGATTTATTTGTCTCTCAGTGTGGGGGAGAAAATACAGGTGTAAAATCTGTTTACAAGTGGTTGATGTGATTTAGTAAATTGTTTTCCCTGAAGGAGAGGGGGAGAAGAAAAACATTCGGTAGTGCACCTTTTGGTTGTTTGGAAAGATTGCGTGTGCGTATGGAGTAAATGCTGTCATGAATGCGGGTATGCAAGAGTGACAGTGTGACAGTGGTGACCCCGACTCCATTTTTCACCGGCGTAGCTGCCGTTTGTTTCCCCGGGAGAAAAAAAAAAAAAAAAAAGGATTTCTATTTGTGCCCTCAAGGGTTTGAGGGAAGAGGAAAAAAAAAAGGATTTCTATTTGTGCCTAAAGGGGTTTGAGGGAAGAGAAAAAAAAAAGGATTTCTATTTGTGCCCTAAAGGGTTTGAGGGGGGGAAAAAAAAAAAAAAAATTAGTTGATTATTGATTGTGTATAATATTTGCATTTGTTGTTGTTTTTTGCTATTTCTATATGTGTTTTGGGTGGTTGACGTTTCTTTTGGTTGCTCTACCCCGTTAAGGGTTTTTTTTTTTGGTAGGATTTCTTTTTGGCCCTTCCCCCCTCAGGACCGATAGCCTAAACCCTCCTCTTGCTTCAAACCCTGGCAGCAAGGGGCAGGGCGTTGAGGAGTCTTTTTCCCTTCCCCTAGGGATTAGAATTTTTGTCCCTTTCCCAGGATGAAAAGCCCCAACCTCTTCCTGCGTTTAGCAGGGGGAATGGCGTTTGGGGAGTCAATAGTCTTTCCCTTCCTCATAAATATCTATTTCTTTCGCTTTCCTATTGTTTCAGTTTGATTTTTCCCCTTGCCCCTCAGAGTGTGGGATAAACTTCTCCTCCGTCACGCTAATAGTGTAAGTGGTGGAGTTGATTACCGCTCTGCCAAATAAACATCTTTATCTTTTGATCTTTTTTTTTTTTTCTGGGTGTGGTGCGAGATTTTCTTTGAGTTTGGGTGAATGTGCATTATTGATTGATTGTTTAGCATTTTGTATTATTACTGTAGTGTGGTGTTATTGTGCAGTGATTTGTTTTTCCCGTCTCCAGTTTCACGGAGACAGTGACCATTTGGGTGCTGTCTGTGGGCTTCTTTGCTTTTCTTGATTTTGCTCACTTTTCCCGGTCCTGTGTATCCTTTCTTTCCTTTTCCCCCCTTTTTTAAAAACCTCTTAAACCTTCTCCTCAATAGGCTCCTATCTAGTTTTCTTTTCAACATTTTCATCTTTTAGGTAGGATTTCGTAGTTTGTGTTTCTTCCCCTTTTTTAATTGTTGTGATTCCATTTGTTTTGTAAATTTATTTCCTTTTTTTTTATAAGGCGGTACATTTGTTTGTAAATTCATTTGAAATTAAAGGGTAGAAAGAAAGATGACAACAAGAACATTTAAGAACTAAAACTTTATAAGAATTTATTTTCAGAAAATTTTATTGTGTTTATTTCCTTTCTTAAGGGAAACAATTTTGCATTAAACTTCATTTTGTTTTCTAAATTCCAAATTGATAGCAGTTGCAAATTATTTTTGGAAAAATACATTCCTTGGATTTCAAAATCAAACCCTGTTTAAGTAAGCTGTTTTCTGTTTTTTCCCGGAAATTGAATTATGTATTTGTATATACTTAATTACGGTTTTGTGAAACATAACATTATCATATATCGCCTTATTTTTATTATACTTTGAGATTGTTTGGTGTTTATATCTGACGATTCATTATGGATGATTTTGATAATATGTTAAACAAGCGGAACGCTTGGGGGTTTTATGGAGAGAAACTTACTAATTATGTGCAACAATGCATAGATAGGGCAGACAGGCCTAAGAGAGAGAGAAGAAAATAAAAGGAAACTAGAAAGTGAAGAAAATCTAAGGAAACTAGAGATAGAAGAAAAAAGATTACAGAGGGAAGTTGAAGAAAGTAGACTACAGAGGGAAGCTGAGGAAAAAAGAATACGAGGGAAGCTAATCTGAAGAAAAAAGATTACAGAGGGAATCTGAAATTGGAAGAAAATAGATTACAGAGGGAAGCTGAAGAAAATAGATTACAGAGGGAAGCTGAAATTGAAGAAAAAAGATTACAGAGGGAAGCTGAAATTGAAGAAAAAAGATTACAGAGGGGAAACTGAAGCTGAAGAACGTCAATTTAAGTTGAGACAGCTAGAATAGAGATGATGCTGAATTAAAAAAACAGGCATCAAGAGAACCTCCACCAGTTCCACCAGTCGGTTTTCCCCAGCCGCGCCCCCAACCCAAAAGCGGGTATATTCCAAAGTTGCCGCCTTTCGAGGAAAAAACGGATGACATAGATAGTTTTCTTTTCCGTTTTGAAAGTCACGCAACGTTTGTGGTTGGCCAAAGGAAAAGTGGCATTGTATATTGCGTCTGTTTTTAAAGGGTAGCGCTTGAACATTGTACCATCACTTGCAGCGAAACAAAATTTTTAATTGGATCAGTTGAAAGAAGAACTCCTCAAGAAATTTAATGTTCTGTGACGTTTTTACGAGTTTTTCCCTTCTGTGGCCTGAAAAAGGAGATCGTTTCCGTTTTGTTTCTGATCCGTATGAGTCATTTGTTTGGATCGATGGATCGATTTATCTAAAACGAACAAAATTTTCAATCACTGCGGATCTTCTTCTTGGGAACAACTTTTCCAGAGCGGAGCAAAAATCTGGCCCCTTTCCTTAAGAAAGCAATTTGAAACGTTGAGGAAAGTGTCAGTGGCTGGGGTCAATTTGTATCGCTCACCCCGATAAGGGCGTGGTTGGAAAGGAGAATTTTTCCATCTTTGAGTTTATGCGTCATGTACTATCCCTCAGGGACAGGGAAGTTACAGGAAAGGAAAATGTGGGTCCCTTTTGAGTCCTCAAGGATATACCTCCTAGGACGGACAGGGATCTTTCCGCGTTCGAGTTTACTTTCGTCAATCAGTTTCTCACCGCCGGAAAGACCCGGGTTTTTTCCTCAGCAAACGTTTTTCCCAGGTCGTGGACCAACGACCACCGGTAGACCTTTTGGGCAGTTGTGGGGCGAAAAGAAGTTCACAAAATCAGTCGGCTGCCGATCGACAAAAGCGAGTTTTTTTGGTGATGGCAGTTCCTTTGGAGGAAAAATTGCCCTTTCAAACCAAATGATTCAAAACCGCATTAGTCTCCACGGGTTGTGAGGAAGGCCTTGTTTTGGCACCAGATCAATCTGTTGATGGACTGGTGTTAGAAACGGAGCCCTCAATGGATTGCAGGCTTCGGTTTTGCGAGACACCCGGGTGCCCCTACTGCTGGTTTTACGGAAATCTTTCGTGCTTCAAGACCAGTATCTCAACACTGTCCAAAAGTGGTAGGTCGTTTTTGGAGGCAAGATTGAAACGTTTCCGCTGGCGAAAATTTTAGTTGACACACCGTACTACTCCGGATTTCTTACCGCCTGTGTCAAATTTATAACCCCGTCTGCGACTTGATCTTGGGCAATTTGCCAGGTGTCGCTCAGTACATGGTGGTGCTGGAGGATCGTTTGTTCCTTTTCTTGTGAGTATAGATCAAACGTCTAGAGCAGGAAAGGCTACAAAACCGCCTAAAAGGGCTCAAAACTGGATGAACTCCAGATTACCCCAGATGATTTAAAAGAAAAAAGCAGGGAAAAGACGAGAGCTGACGACAATACTTTCTGCTGCCCAAACGACTGTCACTGACGTACAAACGGACAAACCAACGTACATACTGGACTCTAACATTCTCTACAGGTGTGTACCTGGGACAGGACAACAGACAGGTTGTGGTTCCAAAACCACTTAGGGGAAACAGTGCTGCACACGGCTCATGAGCATTGTTCGCTGGTCCTGTGGGATCAAAAGAACATTAAAGAGAGTTCTTGATTCTTTTTATTGGCCGGGTGTCACAAAGGAAGTTACGAAATATGCCGCTCATGTGTACAAACTGCCAAAAGACATCTCAGAAAGGTCGCGTCCCCTGTGCACCTTTGCACAAAATGCCTCTCATTTCCGTTCCATTTTGGAAGGTAAACTATTGATTGGTTGGACCTTTACCACTGTCTTCTTCGGGATATCGCTATATCTTGACTTTGGTGGATACGGCGACAAGGTATCCAGAAGCGATTCCACTGAAGAAAATTGATACAGTATCTGTCGCTGAAGCCCTTTCTTACAATTTTTTCCAGAGTGGGTCTTCCAGAGAAATTCTCTTTGGATTGTGGAACGCAATTCATTTCTGATCCATGAGAGAAATTTACAGACTGTTGTCAATCTCTTCCCTTTCAACACACCATATCAAACCCCAATCGAATGGCATGGTTGAACGTTTCAATGGAACGTTGAAGTCCATGTTGAGAAAGGTTGCAAGGCAAGAACCCCAGGAATGGGATCTTTCATACCGGGTTTGCTTTTTGCATACAGGGAAATGCCGAAAGAAACGCTGGGATTCTCTCCATTTGAGCTTCTTTTCGGACACTCACCAAGGGGTCCTTTGGGTCTGTTGATGACACAATGGACGGAAAAGACGGACATACTGACGTTAAAACTGTTTACCAAAACGTTTATGAACTGCATAATCGTTTGAAGGATGCATTGTGAGCTTGCTCAACAGTCCACCTGATAGAAAACAGATGTGTACAAGGTCTTTGCAGACAGAAAAGCAAAGGCACGTTCCTTCAGTGTAGGGGATAAAGTTCTTGTACTATCACTGATGAAAATAACAAGCTTGTGTTATGTGGAAGGGTCCTTTTCAGGTGGTCGAAAAATTTCTGCAGTTAATTATAAGATCAAAATGGCAAACCTGAGAAGGTATTTCATGTGAACATGTTGAAGAAGTATGTTGAACGTACAAATGTTGCCATCAACCAGTCAGTTGAGTGGATATGTCCTATGTCAGAAACTGATGTCAACATGACAGACATTATCAGTGATGAATTTGTACCCAATGTAACGTACGGGACAGATCAAAGGTTATGAAAACAGCAAATGTAGGAGTGTTAACATCTACCATGCAGATGATGTTGTACCCCTTCCCATTGTCTATCAAAGGTTTAAACTATGAGGATGTGGTTCTGTCGAATGATTTGTCTACAAGTCAAACAGAACAGTTTAAAGCATTTTGAAAGACTTTCAGGATGTGTTGACGGATACCCCAGGTACAGTAACTGGTATTGAACCCATAGTATTCAGTTAAAATTTGAAATACCAGTGCGAACCAGAACCATTCCCCCCCCATTTGCAAAAAAGAGGTGGTTGAGAGAGAGGTCAGTGTGATGCTGGGTTTAAAGGTGATAGAACCTTCTACGTCTCCGTACAGCTCACCAGTTGTATGGTGGACAAACCTGATGGATCGGTGCGTTTCTGCATCGATTACAGAAGAGTAAATAAGATCATGTGTTCGATGCCGAGCCCATCCCGACATTGAAGAACTTCTGTGTCAGATCTCAGAGGGAAATTTTTTGTGAAAGTTACTTGACTAAAGGAATTCCCAAATTTTCTGTTGAACCAGTACCTGGAAAACAAAATGTCATGGGAGATTTGTTGTCACGTGCATGAATATTCAGGGACAAATGTAAAATGTCTTCAAGGGAAAGACTATTCCTGTTTTTGTCTTTCTTAATGATTACGGTGTGATCACATTTGACAGTGCGGTTGTATGCTACGGACGATTTAAATCAAGTGGTATTTTTTGCATAATTTGCTTATTGAAGTGACTATATGTTTTGCAAGCAAACAACTACTTGATGTTGATGTAATACATATTTATTCTTTGATAAACAATGGGAAAAATCAAGTACTATTTATGTCTAATTTGCTTGTGAAGAGAATATATATGTATGTGTGATGAGCAAATAACGCGTTAGAAATGTTATACACATGTTTTGATTGTGCAATGGACAAACCAATTGTTTTCATTTGTCACTGTCAACAATGGAAAGCATGTGACTTTTCAATGGACTAAACATACATGTGGGGAAAAAGGGAAATATGTTTAAATTATTTTTATTTTGTTTACATGTCTATTGAGAAACATTCACACTTGGAAGTATTCTCATTTTCATGAGGGTTTTGAAACATATGATGTGGACAAAGATCGATGGGGAAAAAATGTGCCTTCACATCTTAATGTATGAACACAATTTGTACTTTGAATTGGTATTATCCCTAATTTTTTTTATCCATGTAATTTGTGAAAAGTATTTTGTGAGATATGGGTGATCAATTATGAACTTTTTTTTTAAAAAGACTGAAAGTTTTTAAATATGCTATTTATGGTGGATCATGATGATTGTTTATACGTTAATTTGGTGAAAAATGTGTGATGGTTACACATTTTGAGATTCATGGCTGAAGATGTGTTTAAGTGAAGTTGTATATACTTTAAAAAATTTTCTGGAGAAAATTTTTTCATCCCAGGATGGGGGGTGTTCATGTGACGTAGCCTCACATCAAGGCATGTGACGCTCCATCGCATGTAGTTAGTGATATGAATCATTTCCCGTGCCACAATAAAGGAAGAATATTCATGTGGCTTGATAGTGTAGCGGGCGTCCCCAAAATAATTGTGAGTATGACTCTTCAAGAAACGAATGTGGTCATTGGGTGAAAGTGACCACTGAGTGATAGTTTAACAAGGGCTGGTAAAGGAGGTGCTGGTCATGTGTTTTGAACAGTGAGTATGCACCACTAGGAGAAGGGAGGAAGAGTCAGTTTTAACCAGCAGATGGCCTTGGACTGAACCTGTCAGGACGGTGGTCCTCTCTGCTGACCCGTCATTACCAGGTGAGCGATTTGATAGTGGGGGAAAAGCTACAGGGGGAAAACTTAAAGAAAAGAGGAAGAAAGAATTCATATGTTGAATTAAGAAGGTTACTTACACGAACCTTATTCGTGTTCAGCCTTCCCTTTACCTTCGCCCTTCACCCCTTATCTTTCACCCGTGAGGTGGTTGAAGATGGCCATGGTGTGGGGAACACCCCGGTAGTTCAGCCCCAGCAAGTTCCAACTCCAGGGAGAGGAGTTGAAGCTCGTCGTTTCTCAAGAGACAGAAGAAGTCGCGGAAGGAAGTCGAGACTCGTATCTCAGGACAGGAGAATTCGAGGGGGCAGTATATTGTCTCAGAGAGACAGGGAATTGAGAAAGCGGAGAAGCTTTTACTTGAGGCAGGCAGGTCCTCAGTGATTACGGGAGTATGTATTCTCCTGGTCGGTTTTTTGGTAACGGAATGTGAAGGCCACGGCTTTATAAAAGCGGAACTAGATTATTTTATTCTCAGTGTGAGGGGAGTACATGTGTGAAGACTGTTTTTTCTCTCGTGTAAAGAGAGATACCTGTGGGAAGATTGATTTGTCTCTCGGTGTGAGGAGAGATACATGTGTGCAGATTTATTTGTCTCTCAGTGTGGAAAAGGAGATAAGGTGTAAAATCTGTTTACAAGTGGTTGATGTGATTTAGAAAATTGTTTTCCCTGAAGGAGAGGGGGAGAAAAAAAAACATTCGGTATGCACTTTTGGTTGTTTGGGAAAGATTGCGTGTGCGTATGGAGTAAATGCTTTTATGAATGCGGGTATGCAAGAGTGACAGTGTGACAAATCTTCATTTAATAACAGTAGATATGCCTGGAATGAAGAATGTGAACATTTGTATATATAGAAATACACGGTGTAATGATGAAATACACGCAAAAAATAAGTATTGCAATGGATTTATTCGACACGGATGTTAGTGTGTTAACATTGTATGAAGGAAAGTGTGATTGTATGAAAATGCATGTACGAAAATGCATCTTTTCACCAATAGATCAAAAGCACGTTGTGATTGATTTGATTTGAAATGGACGGTGACCAAGAACATATACGTTTATTGAGAACTAACCAACGTCCAAAAGATACTGAGGTATCAAAGAATATGTAATTTCAATTCGAGAGTATGAAAATGTACTGAAGAAAAAGCAGGAGTGTAAGAAATTGTTATTAGATTTAACTAGTGATGTCAAAAAAAGTCCCAAAAAAAATTCTAGGATTTAGTCCGTAAAACTAGTTTTAAAGGTAAACAGGTAAGAAAAACTGATAAGCAGCTGGACTTGATGGCATATTAGGCGAAATGGATAAATACCCAATGAAGGGGCACTTGCATATTTTTCTTAAATATTTCAAAAATTTATTCGATAGTGACAGGTTTGAGTTGAAACGATTCTATCCGTTTGCCTGTCCTAAAAAAGTAGCTTAAATAACCGTAAAATATGGAGCAGTAGATAATTATGACATATATGATTTTTTTGTGCCCGTTTTTTAAAACCCAATACGCCTGCTTTGCAACTCTATCTATTGTTTGATTTTTGAACCCCCATTTTAAAAAATACTATAAAACAGGATTCGGGTTTGGATCTCAGATCTAGTGATACATAGCTTTAGATACAGAACTGTCAACAGAAGTGTTTACTTTGAGCAGTGTGTAATGAAGCAGAAGAAAGCGAGGCACATTTGTTTTCAGCTGTCCAGCATTTACACATATTCGCGAAAGCTACATAAAACCTAAGTATTTATTGACAACCTTCTATGTCCAAACCAGTTTATTAATGTCCTCACAAAAGTCTCACGACGTGCGGTTTTTTTCATTATTTCTGTCTAAGGCGTTTAAGTTAGAGAGTTAGTAACATCTAAGGAGCGTATTAGTTTTCTTCTGTTTTTGTCCCTGTTCTGTGTCTATTGATCTTTATTGGTACATGTTAAGATTGTTTTCTCTGTATGAATTTAGGCTCACCTATGTTTTAGATAGACTGCTTTTATGATGTTCACATACTCCTTCACAAGGGGCCATGGACATTCACACGGATCCGAATCCGACTCCCTTCTCTCTCTCTCTCTCTCTCTCTCTTCTCTCTCTCTCTCTCTCTCTCTCTCTCTCTCTCTCTCTCTCTCTCTCTCTCTCTCTCTCTCTTCTCCTCCTCCTCCTCCTCCTCCCCCTCCTCCTCCTTTTTCTCTTCTTCTTCTTCTTCTTTTCTTCTTCTTCGTGTGCAGGAGAGTTGATGTATTTGTCCTATATGATGCTGAATATAATTTTCGTTCTGCTTTGTCAATGCTTTCACGATATCAAAAAACACGTATACGTTGCAGCTGTCTAGGTTTTCACAGTGTCTTCACGCTGTAGTTTGACACAGTTTCCCCCTGCATTTTTCACTTCTTCACCGATCCTCTTGTTAGAATGTGCAAACAGACTTATGTCTATCTGTTGGGTCAGTTCTTAAAGTTTTCAAACCTGCCTGCACATTTTTTACATTTCAGAGGCAAACGCGATAATGTACTTTCAGATGATACTCTGCTTTTTGTTGTTTGTATTTTTAGTCCGCCCAGATAGAAGTCAACACAAAGACGTGGTCATTTATAATCTGGACATCAGTTGATTAATATTATCATGATCTCTGGGTTTGTTGTTGTTGTTGTTGTTGTTGTTAATCCATGCAGTGTGTATTGCGTACATCAAATCTCGCGAGGCCTATCCCTCTTCAGTTTCGATTTTCTGTTGGCCTTACTCCTCACGATTTGGCATGTAGTTAGTATTAGTGAAAACTGTTTCAGTACGATACATTGGGCAATATGAATCCAGAGAAAAGAGCATGTTTAAGGATTTCAAATACCGAAGAAAGATTCTGCAAAACAGACTGTTTCTAAATAACGTAAATAACAATAGTAATAATGATATTAATAGCAACCACCAAACCACCACACCAACAACAATATGATAATATAATAATAATAATAATAATAATAATAATAATAATAATAATAATAATAATAATGATGATGATGATGATGATGATGATAATAATAATAATGATAATGATAATAGTAACAACAACAGCAACAGCAACAATAACGATGATGATAATAACAATAATAATAATATAATAATAATAATAATAATTGTCACACGGCGCTCTCGACATACACACTCACATGCAAAGACAATTATGCGTCCCACATGCAGCCTCGCATCTGACTCCTTTCTTTCAATAAACCAAATCAGATACCATGTCTACAGTTGTCCACGGTAAAAAATAAAAAAAATCGCCTTTTATCTGTGCTAACTTCTTTTATCATTCAAAAATTTCCGCTAAAATGTATATGAAATGGTGTTTTCAATTCATACATTCCGTATGCACATTTCACTTCTTTTTGTTCTATTCTTTTGAGCCACACAGAAGATGCTGAACCTGCCCACACAAACAAATCATTCCTGGTTCACAGACCCTGATTCTTATTATTCAAAATACTTCAAAGTCAAAATCTCTTTGCAGCGGAGATCATCAAGGGCCAAGAAGGGACTGTCAGGGTTCCCGTACATGGTGCTTGCCCCTAGAATCAAACAATATTCAGGCATACAAAAAGAGTAGAGAGTTCAACTCTACTTTCTTATACTTCTTTACTTCCTTCTCTTCTTTTCGTTCTAAATACTTTCTTCCTCTCTTCTAAGGCCGCGAAAGTGCGAACCAATCTGTTGGGTTTTTTTCTCAAGAGCACAAATGACAACTCACCAGAAAAACAAGCAAGCAAAAAAATTGAAAAAGGAAAAACATAAATAAAATAAAATAAAACCACACCACCACCCATCACCACCACCACACCACCAACAACAACAACAACAAACAACAAAAACAGAAACCAACCAATGAGGAACCAGCTACCCAAAAAAGGTGAGTTTTCAATGCAAGTTCAACCACATCAAACATTTCTTGATTTCTTTCTTCTTCTTTTTTCCTTACCGTGGCGCATGACAATACAGATAATGAAAATGATGATGCCGATGGCAGTAATAATAATAATATAATAATAATAATAATAATAATAATAATAATATAATAATAATAACAATAACAACAATAATAATACTGATGATGATGATGACGATAGTAATAATAATAATAGTGATGATAATGATAGTAATAATAATAATAATAATAATATTAATAATAATATAATAATAATAAGTTTGAACAAAAGGTTGCAGACCTGTGGTAGGGTTTTTGTTTTTTTTTTAATAATAATTATTATGAAATGGGGTTTTCTGTGTAAGGTGTTACGATGCGTACCTTGAACTGTATTCATGTGAGTCGATGATAAATGTTGGTTCAAAATTTGAGCAAAGAATGTTGTTTAGAGTCTTCCGACACATCAGGTTGTTTAAAAGAGATCATCTGAACATTTCAACAGTATTAGTGGACATGAGATCAGGAGAACAAAATGTTCCTTTAATATCACTAAAGACTTTGTTTCTAAGACATGAACGTGTCAGCCGAATCTGGTAAGGAGAACAAAACTAAACTCCATAAGGTTTTAAAATTCCTGATTTACAACATTTTTTCGATATTAAGTGGTTGTATCCATACAAGGCGCGTGACTTTCAAGTACGGACTATCCTGAGGGTTTAATGGTCATTTGGTGAAAAAAAATCGC
>CM031605.1:60585866-60586939 GCA_018398815.1 Conus ventricosus | reverse complement strand
AGCCACTTTTCCCATTGATTTCCCTTGACACCTGCATTTACATGAACCCTACACCAACACAGTTTTTTTTTTAATCAGGCGCTACACTAGAATTTGTGCCAACCTGGACTTCTCATTTGCAGCATTTCTGGGATGAAAGAAGCGAGCACTCGTGTGGTGTGTGTGTGTGTGTGTGTGTGTGTGTGTGTGTGTGTGTGCGTGCGTGCGTGCGTGCGTGCGTGCGTGCGTGCGTGCGTGCGTGCGTGCGTGCGTGCGTGCGTGCGTGCGTGCGTGCGGGCGTGCGGGCGTCCGGGCATGCGTGTGTGTGTGGTGTGTGTGTGTGTGTGTGTGTGCGTGCGTGCGTGCGTGCGTGCGTGCGTGCGTGCGTGCGCGCGTGCGCGCGTGCGCGCGTGCGCGTGCGCGCACACACACACACACACACACGCGTGCGCGTGCGCGTGCGCGTGCGTGTGCGTGTGCGTGTGCGTGTGCGTGTGCGTGTGCGTGTGTGTGTGTGTGTGTGTATTGCAAAAGTTATACCCATTTTCAAATTGGAGACAAATCTGAACTTCGAACTACAGACCTATATCCATTTTGCCAGTTCTGTCCAAGCCCTTGGAAAAACACACAATAAGCATCTTTGCCACATTTTGACTCCTAAATAAAAATCAATCGGGATTCAGGAAAAATCATTCTTGTCATACAGCGCTTACAAACCTAGTAGATCAATGGCTAGCCAGTGTTAATGAGAATAAATATTGTGGCGCACTGTTTGTTGATTTTGCAAAGGCTTTTGATGTCATTGACCACAAATTGTTATGCAGGAAGCTTTTATCATATGGTATATACAGGAAATACCTTCCAATGATAACATCATTCCTAGAAGACAGTCAACAAATCGTTTGTGTCAACAACAATTTATCAGAGAAGTTACCTATCCAACATGGCGTACCCCAGGGTTCTGTGTTAGGTCCTTTGCTGTTCTCAGTTTATATAAATGATCTCCCTCTTTATATTGAGGATTCATGTGAACTCTTTTGTGATGATACCACTGTCCATACAAGTAGCCCCAGCTTGGAAGCTGTTTTCACTTC
>CM031605.1:60563366-60578366 GCA_018398815.1 Conus ventricosus | reverse complement strand
CTCATAGGAGCTCTTATCTAGTTTCGTTGTCAACATTTTCATCTTTTAGTAGGATTCTTCACGCTATTTGTGTTTCTTCCCCTCTTTTAATTGTTATGTGGCTTCCATTTGTTTTGTAAATTTATATTCATTTTTTGTTTAAGGCGGTACATTTTTTTGTAAATTCATTTGAAATTATGTAAGTAAGAAAGACTGACAACAATAACATTTAAGAACCAAAACTTATAAAGAATTATTTCAGAAAACATTATTTTGTGTTTATTTCTTTTTTTCCTTAGGAATCAGTTTGTATAAGACTCATTTGTTTTGTAAAATTTCCAAATTGATAACAGTTGCAAATTATTTTTGGAAAAATACGTTCCTGATTTCAACTACCCTGTATTTAGTAAGTGCGGTTTTCTGTTTACAACCGAAATTGAATTCTGTATTTGTATAATACTATAATTACGGTTTTGTGAAGACAGAACTTTATCATATATCCGCCTTATTTTTTATTCATACATTAAGATTGAATTTGGTGTTTATATCTGACGATTCATTATGGATGATTTTGAATAAAAATATGGTTAAACAAGCGGAACGCTTGGTTTTTGAGGGAGAAAACTTACTAATTATGTGCAACAATGCATAGATAGGGCAGGACAGGCTAAAAGAGAAAGAGAATAAAAAGGAAACTAGAAAGTGAAGAAAATCTAAGGAAACAGAGATAGAAAAAAAAGACACAGAGGAAGGTGAGAAAATAACTAAAGAGGAAGCTGATGAAAAAAGAATACATAGGAACTAACTCTTAAGAAAAAAGTTAGCAGAGGGAAGCTGAAATTGAAAAAATAGATTACAAAGGGAAGCAGAAGCAGAAGAAAATAGAACTACAGAGGGAAGCTAAGAAAATAGACTACAAGAATTTAGTTGAAAACAGTTAGAATTAGAGACCGATGCTGAGATAAAAGAAAACAGGCATCAAGAAGAACCCATCCACCAGTTTCCACCAGTCGGTTCCGCAGCCATGCCTCAACAAAAAGCGGCATATATTCCAAAGTTGCCGCCTTTGAGGAAAAAACGGGATGACATTGATAGTTTTCTTTTCCGTTTGAAAGTCACGCAACGTCTGTTGTGGCCTAAGGAAAAGTGACATTGTTTATGCGTCGTTGTTTAAGGTAGCGCTTTGAACATTGTACCACTCACTTGCACGAAACAAAATTTAACTTGGATCATTGAAAGAGGAACTCCTCAAGAAATTTCATGTTCTGCAGATCGTTTTCACGAACTTTCCGTTCTGTGGCGCCCTCTGAAAAAGGAAAATCGTTTCCGTCGTTTTCTGATCCCAGAGTCATTGTTTGGATCGATGGATCGATTTTTATCTAAAACGAACAATACTTGTCAGTCACGGCGAGATCTCCTTCTAGAGAACAACTTTTCCAGAGCGTGAGCAAAGATCTGCCACTTTCCTTAAAGAAAGCAATTATGAAAACTGGAGAAATGTGTCAAGATGGCTGAACATTATTGTGTCGCTCACCCGATAAGGGCGTGGCTAGGAAAGGAGAATTTTCCATCGTTGATCTCATGCGTCATGTACTATCCCATGCAGGACAGGGAAGTTTACAGGAAAGGACAATCGTGGGTCATTTTGAGTCCCAAGGATATACTATCCTAGAACGGACAGGTATATTTCCGCGTTCTGTGACTTTCGTCAATACCAGAACTCACCGCGGAAAGACCCGTTACTTTCTCAGCAAACGTTTTCCGAGTCGTGGGACAACGACCACCACTAGACCTTTTGGGCCAGTTCGTGCCAAACAGATGTTCACAAAAAGCAGTCAGCTGCCGAACAGACAAAGCGCTGTTCTTTTGGATGGCAAGTTCCATATGAAACAGAATTGCCCTTTCCAGACCGGGTTGATTCAAACCCGCCATTAGTCTCCACTGATTGTGAGAAGCCTGTTTTGACACCAATCATTCTGTTGATGTGACTGTTTAGAAAGACGAGTCCATCAATGATTGCAGGCTCGGTTTTGCGAGACACTGGGGTGGCACCACGCTGTGTACGAAATCTTTTCGTGCTTCAAGACCATGTATCTCAACACTGTCCATAAGTGTAGGTCGTTTGAGGCAAGATTGAAACTTTCCGCTGGCGAAAATTTCCAGTCACACACCGTACTACTCCGGATTTCTTACGCCTGGTCATTGATTACCCAGTCCAGTCGACTTATCTTGGCGATTGCCAGGTGTCGCTACAGTACATGGTGGTCGGGTGATCGTTTGTTCTAGTCTTGTGATAAACGATGAGATCAAATGTCATAAGACAGGGAAAGGCGACAAAGCCGCTAAAAGTCTCAAAACTGATTACTCCAGATTACCCCAGATGATTTAAAAGAAATGCAGGGAAAAGACGAGACGCGACGACAATACTTTTCTTCTGCTGCTAAACAGACTGTCACTGACGTACAATCGGACCAAACCAACGTACATACTGACTCTAACATTCTCTACAGGTGTTAACCTGACAGGACAAACAACAGGTTGTGGTCCAAACCACTTAGAGAAACAGTGCTGGCACACGGCTCATGATGCATTTTCGCTGGTCACTGTGGGATCAAAAGAACATTAAAGAGAGTTTCTTGATTCTTTTTATTGGCCGGTGTCACAAAGGAAGTTACGAAATACTGCCGCTCATGTGACATCTGCCAAAGACATCTCAGAAGGTCGCGTCCCATGTGCACCTTTGCACAAAATGCCTCTCATTTCGTTCCATTTCGGAGGTAGCTATTGATCTTGTTGGACCTTTACCACTGTCTTCTTCGGGATATCGCTATATCTTGACTTTGGTGGATACAGCAACAAGGTATCCAGAAGCGATTCCACTGAAGAAAATTGATACAGTATCTGTCGCTGAAGCCTTACTTACAATTTTTTCCAGAGTGGGTCTTCCAGACGAATTCTCTCGGATTGTGGAACGCAATTCATTTCTGATCTCATGAGAGAAATTACAGACTGTTGTCAATCTCTTCCATTTCAACCACGCCATTATCATCCCAATCGAATGGCATGGTTGAACGTTTCAATGGAACGTTGAAGTCCATGTTGAGAAGGTTGCAAGGCAAGAGCCCCAGGAATGGGATCGTTTCGTACGGCTTTGCTTTTTGCATACAGGGAAATGCCGAACGAACGCTGGGTTCTCACCATTTGAGCTTCTTTTCGGACACTCACCAAGGGGTCCTTTGGATCTATTGATGACACAATGGACGGAAAAGACGGACATACTGACAGTAAAACGTTTACCAATACGTTTATGAACTGCATAATCGTTTGAAGGATGCATGTGAGCTTGCTCAACAGTCAGCTGATAGGAAAACAGATGTGTACAAGGTCTTTGCAGACGAAAAGCAAGGCACGTTCCTTCAGTGTAGGGGATAAAGTCCTTGTGCTACTCAACTGATGAACATAACAAGCTTCGTGTTATGTGGAGGGTCCTTTTCAGGTGGTCGAAAAACTTTCTGAAGTAAATTATAAGATCAAATGGCAAACACTGAGAGGTATTTCATGTGAACATGTTGAAGAAGTATGTTGAACGTACAAATGTTGCCATCAACCAGTCAGTTGAGTGGATATGTCCTATGTCAGAAAACTGATGTCAACATGACGACATTATCAGTGATGAATTTGTACCAATGTAACGTACAGGGACAGATCTAAGGTTATGAAAACAGCAAATGTAGGAGATGTTAACATCTACCAGTGCAGATGATGTTGTACCCCTTCCTATTCTGTCTATCAAAGGTGAAACTATGAGGATGTGGTTCTGTCGAATGATTTGTCTACAAGTCAAACAGAACAGTCAAGACATTTTGAAGACTTTCAGGATGTTGTTGACGGATACCCCAGGTACAGTAACTGGTATTGAACCCCATAGTATTCAGTTAACTTCTGAAATACCAGTGCAAAACCAGACCATTTTCCCCTCCCATTTGCAAAAAAAGGGTGGTTGAGAGAGAGGTCAGTGTGATGCTGGATTTAAAGGTGATAGAACCTTTACGTCTCCGTACAGCTCACCAGTTGTATTGGTGGACAAACCTGATGGATCGGTGCGTTTCTGCATCGATTACAGAAGAGTAAATAAGATCACTGTGTTCGATGCCGAGCCCATCCCAGACCATTGAAGAACTTCTGTGTCAGTCTCAGAGGGAAATTTTTTTTGTGAAAGTATACTTGACTAAAGGAATTCCAATTTAACTGTTGAACCAGTACCTGGAACACAAAATGTCATGGCAGATTTGTTTGTCACGTGCATGAATATTCAGGGACAAATGTAACTGTCTTCAAGGGAAAGACTTTTCCCTTTTTTTTGTCTTTCTTAATGATTACTTTTTGTGATCACATTTGACAGGCGTTGTATGCTACGGACGTTTTTAAATCAAGTGGTATTTATGCATAATTTGTTTATTGAAGTGACTATTATGTTTTGCAAGCAAACAACTACTTGTTTGTTGATGTAATACATATTTATTCTTTGATAAACAATGGGAAAAAATCAAGTCTTTTATGTCTAATTGCTTGTGAGATGAATATAAAAGTATGTGTGATGAGCAAATAACGCGTTAGAAATGTATATACACATGTTTTGATTGTGCAATGAGAAAAACCCATTTTTTTTTCATTTGTCACTGTCAAAAATGGAAAGCATGTGACTTTTCAATGGACTATAACATTACATGTGGGGAAAAAGAAACTATTTTTTAAATTATTTTTTATTTTGTTTACATGTCTATTTGAGAAACATTCACCTTGGAAGTATTCTCATTTTCATGAGGGTTTTGAAACATATGATGTGAGACAAAGATCGATGGAAAATATGTGTTCACATCTTAATGTATGAACACAATTTGTACTTTGAATTGGTATTATCCCTAATTGTTTTATCCATGTAATTTGGTGAATGTATTTTGTGAGATATGGTGAAAATTATGAACTTTTTTTTTTAAAAAAGACTGAAAGTTTGAAATATGCTATTATGGTGGATCATGATGATTGATTCTATACGTTAATTGTGTGAATCATGTGTGATGGTTACACTTTTTGAGATTCATGGCTGAAGATGTGTTTAAGTGAAGTTGTATATATTTTTAAAAAATTTTCTGGGGGAAAATTTTTTTCACCCCAGGATGGGGGGTGTCATGTGACGTAGCCTCACATCAAGGTTTTTGTGACGCTCCATCGCATGTAGTTAGTGATATGAATCATTTCCCCGTGCCACAACTAAAGGAAGAATATTCATGTGGCTTGCTAGTGTAGCGGGCGTCCCCAAAATAATTGTGAGTATGACTCATTCAAGAAACGAATGGGGTCATTGGGGGGAAAGTGACCACTGAGTGATAGTTTAACAAGGGCTGGTAAGGTAAGGTGCTGGTCAGTGTTTTGAACAGTGAGTATGCACTCACTAGGAGAAGGGAGGAAAGAAGTCAGTTTTAACCCAGCAGATGGCCTAGAGACTCGAACCTGTCAGGACGGTGGTCCTCTCTGTGACCAGTCATTACCAGGTGAGCGATAGATAGTGGGGGAAAGCTACAGGGGGAAAACTTAAAGAAAAGAGGAAGAAAGAATTCATATGTTAAATTTAAAGAAGGTTACTTACACAAAACCTTATTCGTGTTTCAGCCCTTCACCCTTTACCTTCGCCCTTCACCCTTCATCTTTCCCCCCGTGAGGTGGTTGAAGATGGCCATGGTGTGGGAACACCACCGGTAGTTCAGCCCAGCAAGTTCCAACTCCAGGGAGAGGAGTTAAAGCTCGTCGTTTCTCAAGAGACAGAAGAAGTCGCGGAAGAGAGTCGAGACTCTTATCTCCAGGACAGGAGAATTCGGGGGGCGTATTTTGTCTCAGAGAGACAGGGAAATTGGGGAAGCGGAGAAGCTTTTACTTGAGGCGGGCAGGTCCTCAGTGATTACGGGAGTTATGTATTCTCCTGGTCCGGATTTTTGGATAACGGAATGTGAAGGCCGGCTTTTATAAAAGCGGAATAGATTATTTTATCTCTCAGTGTGAGGAGAGATACATGTGTGAAGACTGTTTTTTCTCTCAGTTTTAAAGAGAGATACCTGTGGGAAGATTGATTTGTCTCTCGGTGTGAGGAGAGATACATGTGTGCAGATTTATTTGTTTTCTCAGTGTGGAGAGAGATAAGGTGTAAAATCTGTTTACAAGTGGTTGATGTGATTTGTAAATTGTTTTCCCTGAAGGAGAGGGGGAGAAGAAAAACATTCGGTAGTGCACCTTTTGGTTGTTTGGAAAGATTGCGTGTGCGTATGGAGAAAATGCTGTCATGAATGCGGGTATGCAAGAGTGACAGTGTGACAAATCTTCATTTAATAACAGTAGAATATGCCGGGGAATGAAGAATGTGAACTTTGTATATATAGAAATACACGGTGTAATGATGAAATACCCCGCAAAAAAATAAGTTTTTGCAATGGATTTATTCGACACGGATGTTAGTGTGTTCAACTTTGTATGAAGGAAAGTGCTGATTGTATGAAAATGCATGTACGAAAATGCATCTTTTCACCAATAGATCAAAAGCACGTTGTGATTGATTTGATTTGAAATGGACGGTGACCAAGAACATATACGTTTATTGAGAACTAACAACGTCCAAAAGATACTGCAGGTATCAAAGAATATGTAATTTCAATTCGAGAGTATGAAAATGTACTGAAGAAAAAGCAGGAGTGTAAGAAATTGTTATTAGATGAACTAGTGATGTCAATAAAAGGTCAAAAGGAATTCTAGGATTTAGTCCGTTAAAACTAGTTTTAAAGGTAAACAGGTAAAAAAAAACTGATAAGCAGCTGGACTTGATGGCATATTAGGCGAAATGGATAAATACCCAACTGAAGGGGCACTTGCATATTTTCTTAAAAATATTTCAAAAATTTATTCGATAGGACAGGTTTGACGTTTGAACCGATTCTATCCGTTTGCTGTCCTAAAAAAAAAAGTAGCTTAAATAACCGTAAAATATGGAGCAGTAGATAATTATGACATATTTTGATTTTTATGTGCCTTTTTTGAAACCCAATAGGGCCGCTTTGCAACTCTATCTATTGTTTGATTTTTGAACCCACATTTAAAATATACTCAAAAACAGGATTCGGGTTTGGGAATCTCAGATCTAGTGATACATAGCTTTAGATACAGAACTGTCAACAGAAGTGTTTACTTGAGCATGTGTAATGAAAGCAGAAGAAAGGGGAGCACATTTTGTTTTCAGCTGTCCAATTTACACATATTCGCGAAAGGCTACATAAAACCAAAGTATTATTGAAAACCTTCTATGTCAAACTCATTTATTAATGTCCTCAAAAAAAGTCTCACGACGTGCGGTTTTTTCATTATTTCTGTCAAAGGGCGTTTAAGTTTGAGAGTTATTTAACATCTAAGGAGCGTATTAGTTTTTTCTGTTTTTGTCCCTGTTCTGTGTCTATTGATCTTTATTGGTACATGTTAAGATTGTTTTCTCTGTATGAATTTAGGCTCACCTATGTTTTAGATAGACTGCTTTTATGATGTTCACATACTCCTTCACAAGGGGCCATGGACATTCACACGGATCCGATCCGACTCCCTCTCTCTCTCTCCTCTCTCCCCCTTCTCTCTCTCTTCTCTTCTCTCTCTCTCTCTCTCCTCTCTCTCTCTCTTTTCTCTCTCCCCTCTTCTCTCTCTTCCTCCTCCCCCTTTCCTCCTCCTCCCCCCTCCTCCTCCTTTTTCTTCTTCTTTTCTTCTTCTTCTTCTTCTTCTTGTGTGCAGGGGGAGTTGATGTATTTGTCCTATATGATGTGAATATAATTTTCGTTCTGCTTTGTCAATGCTTTCACGATATCAAAAAAACACGTATACGTTGCAGCTGTCTAGGTTTTCACAGTGTCTTCACGCTGTAGTTTGACACATTTTTCCCCCCTGCATTTTCACTTCTTCACCGATCCTCTTGTTAGATGTGCAAAACAGACTTATGTCTATCTGTTGGGTCAGTTCTTAAGTTTTCAAAAACCTGCCTGCACATTTTTTTTCATTTTCAAGAGGCAACGCGATAATGTACTTTCAGATGATACTCTGCTTTTGTTGTTTGTATTTTTAGTCCCCAGATAGAAGTCAACACAAAGACGTGGTCATTTATAATCTGGACATCAGTTGATTAATTTATCATATCTCTGGGGTTTTTTGTTGTTGTTGTTGTTGTTGTTAATCCTGCAGGTGTTTGCGTAATCAATTTCGCGAGGGGCCCATCCCTCTTCAGTTTCGATTTTCTTGTTGGCCTTACTCCTCACGATTGGCTGTAGTAGTATTAGTGAAAACGTTTCAGTACGATTTCATTGGGCAATATGAATTTCCCGAGAAAGAGCATGTTTAAGGATTTCAAATACCGAAGAAAGATTCCCGCAAAACAGACTGTTTCTAAATAACGTAAATAACAATAGTTAAAAATGATATTAAAAGCAACCACCACAACCACCACACCAACAACAATTTTGATAAAAATAATAATTTAATAAATAATAATAATAATAATAATAATAATTTAAAAATAATAATAATGATGATGATGTTGATGATTTATGATAATAATTATAATGATAATGATAATTTGTAACAACAACAGCAACGCACAATAACGATGATGATAATAAAAATAATAATAATAATAAAATAATATAATAATAATTGTCACACGGCGCTCTCGACATACACACTCACATGCAAAGACAATTATGCGTCCCACATGCAGCCTCGCATCTGACTCCTTTCTTTCAATAAACCAAATCAGAATACCATGTCTACAGTTGTCCACGGTTAAAAAATAAAAAAATTTGCCTTTTATCTGTGCTAACTTCTTTTATCATTCAAAAATTTCCGCTAAAATGTATATGAAATTGGTGTTTTCAATTCATACTTCCGTATGCACATTTCACTTCTTTTTGTTCTATTCTTTTGAGCCACCAGAAGATGCTGAACCTGCCCCACACAAACAAATCATTCCTGGTTCACGACCCTGATTCTTATTAATTCAAAATACTTCAAAGTCAAAATCTCTTTGCAGCGGAGATCATCAAGGGCCAAGAAGGGACTGTCAGGGTTCCCGTACATGGTGCTTGCCCCTAGAATCAACAATATTCAGGCATTACAAAAAGAGTAGAGAGTTCAACTCTACTTTCTTATACTTCTTTAAATTTCCCTTTTCTTCTTTTCGTTCTAAATACTTTCTTCCTCTCTTTAAGGCCGCGAAAGTGCGAACCAATCTGTTGGGTTTTTTTTCTAAGAGCACAAATGACAACTCACAGAAAAACAAGCAAGCAAAAAAATTGAAAAAGAAAAAACATAAATAAAATAAAATAAAACCACCACCACCACCACCATCACCACCACCACCCCCACCAACAACAACAACAACAAACAACAAAAACAGAAACCAACCAATGAGGAACCGCTACCCAAAAAGGTGAGTTTTTAATGCAAGTTCAACACATCAAACATTTCTTTATTTCTTTCTTCTTCTTTTTTCCTTACCGTGGCGCCATGACAATACAGATAATGAAAATGATGATGCCGATGGCAGTAATTTAAAAATAATAATAATAATAATAATATTTTAAAATAATAAAATTAATAATAATAATAACAATAACAACAATAATAAAACTGATGATGATGATGACGATAGTAATAATAATAATAGTGATGATAATGATAGTAATAATAATAATAATAATAAAATTAATAAAAATAATAATAATTAAAAAGTTTGAACAAAGGTGCAGACCCTGTGGTAGGGTTTTTGTTTTTTTTTTAATAATAAATTTTTATGAAAATGGGGTTTTCTGTGTAGGGTGTTACGATGCGTACCTTGAACTGTATTCATTGTGAGTCAGATGATAAATGTTGGTTCAAAATTTGAGCAAAGAATGTTGTTTTAGAGTCATCCGACCACATCGGTTTGTTTAAAAGAGATCATCTGAACATTTCAACAGTATTAGTGGACATGAATCAGGAGAACAAAATGTTACCTTTAATATCACTAAGACTTTGTTTCTAAGACATGAAGCAGTGTCAGCCGAATTGGTAAAGGAAGAACAAAAACTAAACTCCATAAGGTTAAAATTCCTGATTTTAAACAGTTATTCGATAGTTAAGTGGTTAGGTCATCCAATACAAGGCGGCGTGATTTCAAGTACGTGACCCATCCTGCAGGTTCGAATGTGTGCATTAGGTGAAAAAAAATCGCAGAAGGACAGTAAGTCATGTCCTGGATGTGGCCTATTCCCCCTTAGAATGCAAGAAGTTAAGGCTGAGGAGATGGCGCGCCAGCGCGCGCGCGCGCCCCGCGTGTGTTGTGTGTGTGTGTGTTGTGTGTGTGTGTGTGGCGTTTTGTGTGTGTGTGTGTGTTGTGTGTGTGGTGGTGTGTAGGGGGGGCAATCTCTGAATAGTTTTTTTTTTTTTTTACTCTAGCTGTCCCTAAAGTGTCTCCCTTCCGACACGTCCTAAAACATCGACTTCAGGGAATAGTTTGGGATTTTGAAGAAAGACCAAATGACAACTATAGTTAAGCTTACTGTTTAGTTTTTGAATCAAGCGAGAAAAACTGTGGGTAAAGTAGATAATAAAACGGATGTTCTTGATTTAGCAAAAAGCAGGTCTTAAACAGAAGACAAGGAACGCACCGTACGTTTTACATTCTGCTGAAATGATACAAGATATTGCACCAGTCTGGGGGAAAATATTGGTCGTCTGTCAAGTCAACGGTACCACTTCAGTCATCTTAGGGTTGAGCGAGTGAGATGACTTGTAGAACGCTGGTAGCTGATCAAGCCGATTTCGTGTGGGGGAATGTGCGTTTACAGCTCGGACAGCCAATGTGGGAGGGCCTGCTCTTGCTTACTGGTGTGGGTTTTCCTTGCCTGTCCTTTTGTTGCTCTGCAGCTGTTCCTCTTCTCTTTACATAAATTGGCACCCTTTGTGGCAGAGTAGTGCGATCTACCTCGATCCATGGAGCTGTGTTCCCATGTGTCGTTAATGTTAACTGCTTTCAAGGATGTTTTGAGAGTGTCTCTGAAAACATTCCGTCTGACCTCCATGGGAACAATTTCCTTGTTGCAGCTCACTGGGGAAGAGTCTTTTTTGGGGAGCTTGTGGTCTGGCATGCGAGCTGCATGACCTGCCCATCGTAGCTGAGACATAATCGAATGGTTTGGATGCTCTAAAAGTTGCTTCGTCGAACACCTTTGTGTCTGGAATGTTGTCCTGTCATTTCAAGTTTTTACAGTCTTCTAAGGTAGATTGTGTGGAAGTGATCCAGCTTCTTGGTATGCCGTTGGTACCTGTCTTTGTTCCACATTCTTTAAAGAGTGTATGAACAGCAACTACTCTGTACACCTTCAGCTTTTATTCTAGACTGATGTCTCTTCTGTTCCAGATATTGGTGTGTAATCTGCCAAGGGTCGCACTTGCTTTTGCAATTCTGATGGTCACTTCATCGTCGATGGTGACTTCTGGGACAGTGTGCTACCAAGGTAAGTAAATTTTCTTAGCGTTGCGAATCTCACAACCATTTGACTGTGATGTTAGGCTCATCATTT
Source organism: Conus ventricosus (assembly GCA_018398815.1). Taxonomy (NCBI): domain Eukaryota; kingdom Metazoa; phylum Mollusca; class Gastropoda; order Neogastropoda; family Conidae; genus Conus; species Conus ventricosus. Next base: position 60,566,748 of record CM031605.1, on the reverse strand, counting down.
GTGTCAGCCTGGCGCGGGTTGATTTTAGAAATTCCGCCCCCTTTGTATTTATGAGAGATCAAAGTTGGCGCTGGCTACGGAAAACTTGCCGATGCTGGATTGCATGTCAGTTTCTGAGACAGTATTGAGAGCACAGTCAAAAGCAAACAGAAATTTCCATGATGATGTTTTCATAACCTCAGATTTGGCCGGAACCTTTCGAGGTTAAAAAACCTTTATCTGTTCTGTATCTGATGTCCATGCTTACGTCTCATTCTCTGAAGCCATCAGTCAGCATTGCACAGAGCATGATGCTAAACAGAGAGGGTGTCAAAACACAGCCTTGATTTACGCCATTTGTGACAGTGAATGGGCTAGATGTCTCGCGTTGACCTGAATATGCGCCTGTATGTCATCATTGAATTGCTGCACCATAAAGATGTATTTTGGTGGACATCCGAACTTTGCCCTGATCTTCTACACCCCTCTTACTGACAATATCAAAGGCCTTGGTATATCTTCCAAACACCCTCTCTACTGACAGTATTTTAAGGCCTTGGGGCAGGCTGACATAGGTGGAAAACGGGGGCGGGATTTTGTTCCTGACGTTTTTCGTGGATCTGTTAGAACAAATACCCTATTAATGGGTTCTTCTGTCTTTTTTATTATTAAAATGCACAAGGTCTCTGGCAAAAGCTCTTGCTCAAGGTGTATTACAAGGTGATTCAACAGAACCTGGCAAGTAGTTTGCCCCGTTATAGAAAGGAAAGAAATGCCTCAGTGGTTGTCACAAGCCTGAATGTTCCCTTTGTACTTGTACAAACGGATTATTGATGCATCTTTGAACTCCTGAGGGATTGTCTCCTGCTGCCATACTGAAGAACCAAATGATGAAGCTTTTCAATCAGAGTTGTGGGCCCCCTTTTTGTTTGACTTCAGTGGTATGGAGTCTGAGCCAGTAGCTTTGTAACTGGATCGCTTTCTGGTCTCCAAGAGGGTTGGTGGTTTGTCAATTTCTTTGTTGGATGCTTGAGGGAGCCCGGGCGATGGCTTGTCATTGGTAGATGATGGGCGGTTTAGTATGCTGTTGAAGTGTTCTGCCCAGTGTTCCAAGATCTTTTTCCTGCCATTGATCAATGTGTTTCCATCCGTGCTGAGCAGAGAGCATGATCCTGATGATGTAGGTCCATACGTTCCTTTCAAGCCTTCATAAAAGTTCTTCATATCATGTCTGTGAACATAATTATCCCCGTGTTTCGGATTTTGTTCTGCCATTTTTGGGGTTTTAAAATCTTCTGAGGAAGGTTGTGTGGAAGTGATCCCACCTCTTGGCATACCGTTGGCACGCTGTCCACTTTTCACATGCATAAGGAGTGTGGGGAGAACAGCTACTTTATACACCGTCAGCGTGATCTCTAGACTGGTGCTTCTTCTATTCTGAACCTTTTTGTGTAGTTTGCCAAGGGTTGCACTTGCCTTTACAATTCTGATGCTCACTTCATCGTTGATGGTGACATTCTTGGACAGTATGCTACCAAGGTAGGTGAATTTACTCACTGCCCCGAGTCTCACACCACTGGTTGCGATGTTAGGCATATCATAGGGTCTGTCTGGTGCGGGCTGATGCAGAACGTTTGTCCTCATTGTATTTATGGAGAGACTGAAGTTGGCGCACGCAGTAGAAAACTTGCTAATGTTAGATTGCATGTTGATTGCTGAGCTGGCATTGAGAGCAGTCATCAGTGAGCAGAAGTCCCTAATGATGTATGTCACAACGTAAGATTTTGCTGAAACATTTGAGGTTAAACATATTTCTATATGTTCTGAATCTGATGTCAATGCCTGCATCGTCTTCTCTGAAGGCATCAGTTAGCATTGCAGAGAACATGATGCTGAACAGAATGGGTTTCAAAACAGACTTGCTTTACGTCATTTGTGACAGGGAAAGGCTAGATGTCTCTCAATTTTCCTGAATACGGGTCTGCATGCCATCATGGAATTGCCACACCATAGAGATGAATCTCCATAGGCATCCACATCTTGCCATAATCTTCAACAGGCCTCTCCATTGACAGTATCGAAGGGCTTGGTCAGGTCACCGTATGTGGAGAACACGTCGGTATTTTGTTCCTGACACTTTTGCTAGAGCTGTCTAGCAGCAAATACCATATGGTTGGTTCCTCTCTCTGTTTTGAAGCCATATGGCTCTCGAGGAAACGCTCTTCTTCAAGGCGTGTTATAAGGCGGTTCAACAGAATCTTGGCATGTAGCTTGTCTGCTATAGAAGGGAGGCGTATGCTTCAGTGGTTGTCACAAGTCTGGATGTTCTCTTTGCACTTGCACAAGTCGATTATCGATACATCTTTGAACTCATGTGGGATCCTTTCCTGCTACCACACCAGAAGAATCAAAGTATCACGCTTTTCAGTCAGAGCTGTGCCACCTACTTTGTAGATTTCAATTGGTATGGAGTTTGAGCGAAGGGCTTTGTCACTGGACAATATCGTTTTCTGGGTCTCCAAGAGGGTTGGTGGTTCGTCCATTTCTTTGTTGGTGGGCGCTTGAGGGAACCAGTCGATGGATTTGTCACTGATAGTTAATGGGCGGTTTAGTACGCTTTTGAAGTGTTCTGCCTAGCGTTCCAAAATATTTTCCTGTCAGTGATCAGTGTGTTTCCATCAGCGCTGAGCAGAGAGGATGATCCTGATGATGCGGGTCCATACATTTCTTTCCAGGCATCATACAAGTACTTCATATCATGCTTGTCATCATATTTTGGATTTCGTCCGCTTTGTTGCTTAGCAATGTGTCTTGCATCTTTCGTAGCTTCTTTTTAACTGTTCTGCACATGCATCTTTATTTTAGGGGACTTGGTGTCACTGAGGTAAGCTTGTCCAGAAGATGTTTCTTATCCAGTAGATGCTGTATGATATCACAGTTCTTGTCAAATCAGTCCTTGTGTTTCTTGGCTGCTGGTCCCAAGATCTCTGTAGCAGTCTTATTGACCAGTTCTCCGAAGGTCGACTAGTTGGCTTCCTCATTCTGGTTGTCCAGAACGGCGGATTCCAAGCATTCGTCTAGAGTGTCTACAAACAACCTCTTCGTTCTGGTGTATTCCAGCTCGGTGATATTAAGCCATCTTGGTTCTTTCTTGCCTTGCAGGCGTCTCTTGGACTGGATCCGGATATTAAACTTGCTGACCATGAGACGATGGCCAGTCCGGTATTTGGCACCAAACATAGATTTGGAAACTCCTACACCATGCTTATCCCTCTTCCTGACATTAACATAGTCAATGAGATGCCCATGCTTGGAGCGGAGATGCATCCATGATGTCTTGTTATGGGTAGGGAAGCAGAAGACTGTGTTGGTGATCAGCAATGCATGCTCTGCACAGGTCTGG
>CM031605.1:60553366-60560866 GCA_018398815.1 Conus ventricosus | reverse complement strand
TGTTTCTTGTCTACGCTTAGTGAGTGAAATATGTATTTTTCCACTGCACGAGATAATTGTTTGTTTACACCATTCAAAAGAATTTGTAACGGAACATTAAGATAGAGACCAAGAAACCTGTCTCTTAAATCAGTATATAAAGGACATACGAATATAAGTCGTTTTTCATCCTCATCCACATTCAAACAATATGGGCAAAATCTTGCGACAGGATTTTCACAATATCTCTCGGTATTGTTTCTTAGAGGGAGTACCCCAAGTCTTGTCTGTGTCAAAGCCACTCTAAAGCAAAAGATGTCCTGAAACTAAAAGTAATGACTAATTCCGAAACCACGCTGTAAAGATTTGTACAAGACATGTTTTTATCCCTAATTGATGTCAACCATTCTTAAAACATATATGTCAACTAGCCTTTGTTTGAAATTGGGTAAAAACACTCTTACGTCATCCACACCTTGCCGTTGCCATACATAATGAAATCCGGTGCAGCCTAGAATTTCTCCGATCCCTGTTACCCTGCACCTTATGCCCTGATCACCAAGATTTACTTGCATAATGATAAGCCTGTTTAGGTAATTTAATCAAGCCCATGTCTAATAATCAAAACCAATATTTCAATGCTTTCATATATGAATTTATGTATAAGGGATGCCTGTTTAATTTCTGAATATACAAGTTTATCAGGTGTTTTTAGGGGAACGCCAAGGAATCTTTTGCAGGCTAATAATATTGTACTTCCTCAATGTGCTCTAAACGTTGCAGACCCCATGTTTCCGCTGAGTACAGTAAAATCGGCTGGTTTTTGGAATCAAAGATTTTGAAGAATACTTCCCGAGACATTTATTTGCAATTGTTAAACGCACGGCACAGAAGATGAAGTGCTTTCTTTGCCTTTGTTACCATGTGTTCTATTCCAAGATTCATGCTAAGCATGGTAGTAAATGTGAAACCCAAGTAACAGTAGCTGTTGACTGTCTCGATTTCTTCACCATCATAATTACCATTTTTCTCGTCTGCCTAAAAAGCCTCTCTTCCTGAACACCATGACTTAGTCTTAGATTTGTTAACATCTGATCTAAACCTACAACAACATGTTTGCAATGAGTTTAGTTGTGCTTATAGACAACCTGGTGTGGTAGAATATTAGAGCTACGTCATCTGCAAAGGGGCAAAAGGAAGATCTCAAGTGGTTGGCCAGTTGGTTAATGAAGTGTGAAAACAGTGTTGGCCTCAGTCCACATCCTTGTCTTACACCAACAGGGCAATAAAAAAACTCCAAAAAATCTCCATTGCATCGTACACATGAAATGAGAGAATCATACATGGACTTCAGGCAACATAAAAATTTCCCCTTTATCCCTTCAGTGTACATGATTTGTAGTAATTTGTCAGGGTGGACTGAAGCAAATGCTTTTCTGAAATTCACAAAGGCAAACATAAAGTTTTCGACCTTTTGAACATAAACATCTCTGGACAATAGTGTATAAATTGAATATTTTGACCAACAGTTGAATATTTGTTTCTAAAACCAGCTTGATTTTCAACAATTATTATTATTTTCCTCTAGCCATGAATACAATCTCTGGTTCAGAATTGAAAGAAAAGCATTTACAAGTGACATTAATCAAAGATACACCTCTATATTTATCAGGGTCGTCTATATTCCCTTTTTTGAAAATAGGCACTACAATGGCTTTCGACCATTCATGTGGATACACACCATTATCAAAAATTTTGTTAAATAACACAGTGAGAAAGTTAACAATAGTTTGACCCGCTATTTTTAGCATTTCTCCAATAATACCGTCTGTGCCACTTGCTTTTCCACATTTAATTTTTTTCAGTGCTTTTTCTACTTCGTGGTACGTAATGACCCGATTCAAAGGATGCTCCTGTCCCTCTTTTACATCTGTTGGGGGATAAGTTTGGTTCACTGTTTAACCTTCCTTAAAGAAAACGTTTTTGAAAATGTTCAAACCAATTCTGTGTTGTTATAACACCACTCATTCTCATTTCATTCCTCAGTCCCAAACATTTGAGACGGTTCCAGAATAAAGCTGAATTCTTTAAGTTAACACTTAGTTTTTCAGCCGTTTGCCTACGGTAACCTCGTTTTTTACATTTCAGTAGTTTCCTGTATATTTTTTCTGCTTTCAGCATAGGACAATCTCATGTCTTTACATATATATTTTTTGTTAGATTTTCTTAATTTTGTCTGTACGTCAATTTTCCGTCATGACATTTACATTTCCCATCCGTTTGAACTTTCGGAGTACACGTAAGAGTCTTTTACATTCCTTTTTAGCCTTTTTGCACTCCTCATCAAACCATTCAGATCTCTGAGGTTGCTTCTTAGTAGACACTGTTTTCTGCATACACTTACCAGCTCTAAGCAGACATTGCATAGACAAATCCATTGCTGAATCAACATCTTCATCAATCTGTTCCATTGCTTCCTTTAACATAGTTATACCTTCGTAGTCTTTAAGACAATCTTTATATTATTTTTTGTTGTCCACATTCCCACTATTTTTGCTCTACCATTGTCTTTAAGGCAATTAACATTCTACATAGTTTCCTCATTGATGACCTTTGTGTACAATGTTAGTTGTACGGGTAGGTGATCTCATCGATCAACTCTTTTACAATTAATCGTATGTCTGAGAGATGAGGGGAAAATTACATGACATCAAAAAGTAATCTATCACGCTTGACCCTTTTTCTGACACGTAAGTACAACCAGAGTCACAATTCCATTTTGAGGTACCGTTTACAATAAAAAAGTCTGCAATTTTGCACAATTCAACTAGCTGAGTCCCAAAGAGATTCATTTCCATATCATCAGACTTTCTGGCAAAAGTGTTTATGTCGGTTGCAGCACTGCTGACCGTCTGCTAAAAAATGTCATCAATGTAATCAAAATTTCTATCTTCGGTGCGAGCATTAAATCCCCACATAACAGAATAAGAAATCTTCCAATTTCTCGTACAAATACATAATACATTCACCAAGTACTTCTATACCATATCCAACAACATTGTTTTCTCCAGTAACGGAATCATATGGTCAAATGTAGGTTGAAATCAACATAACATCATAATCACAACCAATAGCTCTTTTGATATTTTTAGCCCAACTACATCATCATTTTTAAGTTATATTTGGGAAATGAATTTTTAAAAAAAAACCCTTTTTGACACAAACCAAAGTTCCTCCAGAATATCTCCCCTGCTTTGAAAGTTTTCTGAGGTTTGGAAATAAAAGAATCATAATCCGAAAATGCAATTGAATCAAATCTTCTGAAATAAAAGTTTCTGTAAACGTAATTTTTATTACGCACATTATAATTCAAAAAGCTGATGGATCTAGACATGTTTGACCAGACAATACATTTGAACTGTTACACAAATAGCTGTTTTCCGGCGTTTGTCCTGTTTAGAAAAAAGTACCTATTGTAACCCCGTGCCCCTTTCATGTACCCACTTGGATAGCATGATGCCTGGCCTGCTTGTCATTTGTCTTCTAACTGACATTCAGGAGAGGGAGCCTGTCTCTGTGTGCGTTTATCACTGCACTGTGACTCACAACCGGACCTGGCCCTCTTAAAACGCTTCCCTGATGCTACCCTGGCTGCCCTGGCTAACTGATCGTCTTTTGGTACTTCCCGCTCGTGTTACCACCTTGGCTAACTTCCGCTCCTTTGCATTTGCTCGTGTTTTAGGACGTGAAAGTCTTTCTGTACTATTCTTGGGGGAATCTTTGCCCCCTGCCTCGATCCGACCTTCAGCGACAGCCGGCAGAGGTTGATCTCAAGCTCCACTGTCACACGTGCCGAAATCATTCCTAGTTAAATCTGGGAACTGACCGATTAGGCAGAATGTCAGACTGGATATCTGGTCCCCTGGTTTCTGCGGCTTCGTTTCCTCCTTTTGAGATGGCGCTGTCTTCATCTGGCAGTCCTGCCTCTTGTCCCTTCAAGGTTGACTCCTGGTTATCATCCGCACACACTGAGGTGTTTTCCTGTAGTCCTGTAACATATCAGCAGCAGCCAAATCACGCTGCTCTCCCTCTGGATCGTATCTTCATCGCAGTTTTAATGACAGGTTTGCAACCATCAGTGTCTGTTTGTTAATCATTACAGGAAGGCTGCTCCCTTTCATCTCGTCCTTGTTTGTTGTTTCTAACTGGAATCCTTGTTTTACTTGTATTATGTCTTCTATCCATATCATATTTTGTTTTGTTGTAGTATTTGCTGTAGTATCAGTGTCCCATGTATTTATTTTTCCACTTCTTTCATCATCCGACGCTACTGCCTGTCTTGAATGAAACTGTTTTTTCCTTCCCATTGTGACGATTCTTCGGTGTTCCGCTCTTGAAGCGTGCTGATGAAAAGGAAAACCCTGATTTATCATGCCTTCATAAGAAGAATACTCATTCATTGAGAGTCTTTTCGAGCTCGAAGAGTTTCTCAATGTTTCTATCTGTGTTCTTTGAAACATATGATGTTCGACCGTTTTTGACTGCTTGGCTGTAACGAATGTGTTCAGGCACTACACGTTGTTCTTACTTCTTTTAAAAACACCACTTGGTCTTCTATTATTCATATCTCTGCTGAAGTCATTGTATAGTCTCTGATTCTCAGCTGACGCGCATGCGTCGTGGTATTGCTGGCCGCTTTTGTTGTTGAAAATCATGGTTTCTTTGCCCATAGCGAAGATCGGGGAAGTCTTTTGGGCACAACCTTTGAGAGTATTCTTCCACCTGCAGTTTGCCCTTCAGTAATGTGCCCTCTTTCCTTCTTTGGTATTGAAGTCTATCATTTCTCTTTGTCTGGTGGTGAGTTCTGCAGAAATCCTGATGTTGTCTCTACGTAGCGATTCTCTCAGCTCTTGATCTGGCAGAATGTCCAGTTTATCTGACCACCTGTGCATCTGCACAACTATTGGTCTTGGTCTGTCTGCTGAGTCATTCCATTCCCCCACTCTGAATGCCCGGTCAGTATCATTGTGACTCCAATTTCTTCCATACGAATACTGGTTCAGAACATCACTAAATACATCAGTTGTTGGAAATGTGTACATACCCCCTTCTGGTATTTATGTGAATCTCAAATTGCGGCTCTTCAGATCTACTTCATTCTGATGGACCCGTTCCTCCAATCTGTCGAGTCTTTGACTAATCAGAGAGAGAGAGAGGAGAGAGAGAGAGAGAGAGAGAGAGAGAGAGAGAGAGAGAGAGAGAGAGAGAGAGAAGAGAGTGGAAGAGAGAGAGAGAGAGGAGAGAGGGGGGGAGAGAGTGAGAGAGAGAGAGAGAATGTATGTTAGATGGGAGTGGAGGTAGTGAGTGTGTGTGTGTGTGGTGTGTGTGTGTGTGTGTGTGGTGTGTGTGTGTGTGTGTGTGTGTGTGTGTGTGTTTTCTTTTTGTTGTTGTTGTTTTTTGCATGTGAGTTGGTCTCTTCGTGTGGATATAGTTGCTTTGCCCTGCTCGTGTTACAATCAGAAGCTTGTTTGAAGAAGCCCAAGTTGTGCGAAAATTCACAATAAAAAATGTTTGGAAAAGCAGTGGCCTGGGACTTATGACACATGTATATATATATATATATATATATATATGCTTATCTCCCCCCCCTATATATATATAGGGGGGGGGGGAGATAAGCATTCATATCTGCAGTGGTAGATGATTCTGCCTAACTAACAGTATGTGCTTGAGTGGGTGAATGGGGAAAAAAAAAAATAAATGCTTCTCACAATGAACCTTCAGCAAGCTTATAGTCTCCAAGGGGGAGACACCTTCCAATAGGGAGGAAACTCACTAACATATAACTCCTGGTCATATACCGATATTTCGAAACTTGGTGGTTTCTCCTCAGTGACCACGGAAAGTGGTAATTTGACTCCTCTGCCTTTTAAGACGAATGCAGTCCCAGAAAAGACTGGTGTGCAATACCGTAGTATGTTTGTTGAGTTTTAAAAAACAACAACCAAAGGTGCCACCTAAGAAGCAAAAGAAAATCACGAAAGAGCAAAACAAGCTACATTTTCTTGTGAAAAGTAGAAATTTTAAAAAAGATATACTCTTAAGACACAAGTGCTGAGGGCCAGTTTTTGGAATGAATCCGCAAGGGACTAAAAAACAACAAACTAATAAATTCCAAGGATAAGTACCGAGCACCGTTCCAGCAACTTACAGAGCAGCTTGGTGTTGCAATGACTGCAAGAAAATTCAATTATAAACAAAGTTTGCTCTTATGTCTTAGATTGAAGAAATAGGGGGAGATAAGCATTCTTATCTGCAGCGGTAGATGATTCTGCCTAACTAACAGTATGTGCTTGAGTGGGTGAATGGGAAAAACAAAATAAATGCTTCTCACAATGAACCTTCAGCAAGCTTATAGTCTCCAAGGGGGAGACACCCTCCAATAGGGAGGGAAACTCACTAACATATAACTCCTGGTCAGATACCGATATTTCCAAACCTGATTGTTTCTCCGCAGTGACCATGGAAAGTAGTAATTTGACTCCTCTGCCTTTCTGGTTTTAAGAAGAGTGCTACCAAGAAAAGGCTGGTGTGCAATACCGTAGTACGTTTGTTGTGTTTTCAAAAAACCAACCAAAGGTGCCATCTAAGAAGCAAAAGAAAATCATGAAAGAGCAAAACAAGCTACATTTTCTTGTGAAAAGTAGAAAATATAAAAAGATAACCTCTTAAGACACAAGTACTGAGGCCAGTTCTTGGGAAAGATCCACTAGGGACTAAATCACAAACAAACTAATAAACTCCAAGGATAATTACCGAGCACCATTCCAGCAACTTACAGAGCAGCTTGGTGTTGGAATGACTGCAAGAAATATTCAATTATAAACAAAGCTTGCTCTTATGTCTTAGATTGAAGAAATAGGGGGCGATAAGCATTCATATCTGCAGTGGTAGATAATTCTGCCTAACTAACAGTATGGCTTGAGTGGGTGAATGGGGAAAAATAAATAAATGCTTCTCAAAATGAGCCTTCAGCAGGCTTATTGTCTCCAAGGGGGGGACAATGTTCAATAGGGAGGGAAACTCACTAACATATAACTCCTGGTCAGATACCGATATTTCCAAACCTGATTGTTTCTCCCCAGTGACCGCGGGAAGTAGTAATTTGACTCCTCTGCCTTTATGGTTTTAAGAAGAATGCTATCCCAGAAAAGGCTGGTGTGCAATACCGTAGTACGTTTGTTGTGTTTTCAAAAAGCCAACCAAAGGGGCCACCTAAGAAGCAAAGAAAATCATGAAAGAGCAAAACAAGCTACATTTTCTTGTAAAAGTAGAAAATATAAAAAGATAACCTCTTAAGACACAAGTGCTGAGGGCCAGTTTTTGGAATGAATCCGCAAGGGACTAAATTACAAGAAACTAATAAATTGCTATATTGCTCGTATGTCTTAGATTGAAGAAATAGGGGGATATAAGCATTCATATCTGCAGTGGTAGATAATTCTGCCTAACTAACAGTAT
>CM031605.1:60540866-60545866 GCA_018398815.1 Conus ventricosus | reverse complement strand
AGCTGGACCTGGTGGAATATTAGGCAAATTGTCTCTCTTCAGTTCTTTCCCTTGAATTTCGATCACCGGTGATCGACAGTTTTCTTCCCGCTATTATATGTATAAAAAAAAAACATTTTTGTTATCTGAAGCTATATATAACCCCCCCCCCCCCCCCCCGCAAAAAAAAAAGACTCATTAATTACAAAAAGCATTGTTATTTAGAACTAATGAGAGGAATGTTATGGAAAAACCCCAAAAACATCCGTCATTCAAAATGCAAAACTCTGAAAAACTGAGAGTTAAAAATTAAATACTCATGTCAAGAGGTAGGTTTGATTGTTTGTTTCTTTTCCTTGAGTATTTCAACAAGTAATCCGATAGTGGCACATTCATCCGACGTTGGACCGAGTCTGTCATATTGCCGAAGTTTTAGAAAAGGTGACTTAAATTAGCCATGTATAGAGGAATTTCACTTGACGATATTAGCAGTAAATTGTTCAACACGATGATCAACAGCCGATTGCAAGAATGAGCAGATGAAAATGGTATCACAGATCAGGATCAGGCTGATCAATCGCTCAGGTGGCTGTCCAACTCCACTGCTGCTCCAGTTCAATGGAGAACAAGCCTATAACCTACGGCACCTGTGTGCAGGTTTGCGGCAATGCTAGTAGTGTACCTACACCTGCCCCTTTGCAGATCGCCCATTGCCACAGGACTTAGGAATGAGATAGGATGAGGTGAATAGGATGGATGATGATAATGATGATGAAGAAGTGACTTGCGCAGTGACTTTGTTTAAAGTGAGTAGTTGCGGAATTCGTCTTCCTCATTCTCTCGTCCCAAACCATCTGAGTCCAGCAGCAAGACAATCAGGTAAAAAATAGAAAATAGAAGCAGGGAAAAACAAGTGCAAAAAAGAGGAAACACAACAAAAAAATGCTAACAAGAAGAAGAAATCGTTGTGTATGTTAAGTGAGATAAGACCACTGTATAATGCCATGGTGTTTACGACGCGTATTTGGAAGACGACAAGAAGCCATGTGATGAAAAAAACAAAAGGCCGAAAACATTATAATGGTGCTTGTGAAAAAAGGTGTAAGGTATGTAGTGGTGAGGAAACTGGACAGTAAGCATTCACTCCGGAAAAGCGTGCATGCTGGCATTGTCTACGCCCCACAACAGGGAGTGGGTACAGTATGAGAAAGGGAATTCTGTGAGATGGTCAGCAGTGAGTAGTGCTTTCCAGACGACATCAAACGTACCAAGCTCTCTCTCTCTCTCTCTCTCTCTCTCTCTCTCTCTCTCTCTCTCCTCTCTCTCTCTCTCTCTCCTCTCTCTCTCTCTCTCTCTCTCTCTCTCTCTCTCTCTCATGCGGGTATGAGTAGGTGTGTGTGTGTGTGTGTGTGTGTGTGTGTGTGTGTGTGTGTGTGTGTGTGTGTGTGTGTGTGTGTGTGTGTGTGTGCGTGCGTGCGTGCGTGTGTGCGTGTGGGCGTCCGTGCGGGCGCGCACATGCGCATGCAATTTGATCCACTTGTACTTTCCTTTCCATGTTTGTCCCAAAAATTTTTCACCTTACCCCACCGCAAGGCATGCATTAATTTACATATGCATTGCAAATGAGATGCTACAACACTTGGGACCATCAGCAAAGAAAATTCTTCTCAATATCTTCAGCGCCAGCTGGAAAAATGCATCAGTACCTCAGGCATGGAGAGATGCTATCATGATCCCGATCTACAAGAAAAGCAAAGACAAGACCAAGGCAGACAGCTTTAGACCCATTAGTCTGACCAGCTGCGTAGGGAAGCTCATGGAAAGGCTAGTCAACAATAGGCTGACATGGTACCTGGAGAAAAATAGATCATCTCTGACAAGCAGGCAGGATTCAGGCAACACCGGGCCACTGAAGACCAGGTCGCTTACATTGCACAAGAAGTGGAGGATGCACTACAAGACAAGAAGCATGCCATTACAGTCTGGATCGACCTGGAAAAGGTCTTTGATAAGGTATGGAAGAATGGGCTGAAGCTGAAGATGCACAAGTACGGCATCTCAGGTCTCATGTTCAATTGGATCAGCCAATACCTGACCAACAGAAAAGCCCGGGTACAGAACAGAAGGCACGAAAGCAGACAGAAGACCATGAAGGAAGGCGTTCCACAAGGTGGAGTTCTCTCCCCTACGCTTTTCATCATCTTCATGAACGACATCCTCGATGACATCCCTGCATGGATCCATGGTGCAATCTACGCAGACGACCTTGCCATTTGGTGCTCTGAGCAGTACATAACAACAGCCACTGTAAGGATCCAGGAGGCCCTGAGGAAGATCACGATATGGACCAAAAAGTGGCTTGTAACCATCAATGCCAGAAAAAAAACACATACACCATCTTCAGCCTGGCTACAAAAGAACAGAGTGCACGCCTCCAGGTGAATGGTCACGTCCTCCCACAGGATAAGTCACCCACTTACTTAGGAGTCACATTTGACCCCAGGATGACTTGGAGACACCAATCAACAAGTGCACAGAAAGAGCCAGGCTACGTTTGGCATTGATGAAGAAATTATCAGGAACTTCCTGGGGAGCCGACGACACCATCCACAAGAAACTGTACCTTGGACGAGTCAGACCTGTCCTAGAATATGGTACAGCTGCCTTGGGGACAGCAGCCAAGACCAACCTAGACAAAGTTGCCAGGGTCCAGAACCAGGCGTCCATGATCATCACTGGCGCTCTCAAATCAACCCCGATCCAAGCCATGGAAACTCTGACAGGTCTTCAGAGCCTTGAAATCAGGGGAGATGCCATTATCCTCACCCAAGCTGCCAAATTCGAGAGGATGAAGAATCACCCCATGAACAAAAGAATGTCAGAGCCAACCAAGTGCAGACTGAAGCGCAGCAGTTTTGCGCACAACGCTCGCAGACTCGAGAGGCAGGACCCTGAACGGCTACAGCAAGGGAACAAGCAGATCCCAACACACAGCTCTGTACCCGCTTGGAGAAGGGACCAGTTTCCGGAAGTCAGAGAGACAATCCCATGCATTCTCACAAAGGGCACACAGTCAGAACCAGAGACGAAAGCACTAGCTCTAGACCATATGGAGCAGGCATATCCCAAGGAGCTGTGGACGTATGCATACACGGACGGCTCAGCAGAGGAGGCTGCCAGAAATGGAGGTGGAGGAACATGCCTAACATTGATGGATGGAACTCACGTCCGACAAGCCATCCCCACTGGCAAATTCTCCACGTACTACAAAGCTGAGGCAGATGCATTGCAGATAGCAGCGGAGACACTGTGTGCGAATAGAGAGGCCATACATCCCAAAGTCGTCATCTTCTCTGATGCACTGTCAGTACTGCAGGCTGTACAGAACCCGAAGAACAAGGACCTCAACCCCCTTGTCTCTGCACTTGCCAGACTGCAGCAGGCCACTGAACTAACCGTCATTCAGTGGATGCCCTCACACTGCAACATAGCAGGCATGAGGAGGCAGACCGACTGGCGAAGGAAGGAGGACAGCAGCCACAAGAGAACAGGAAATCTCCTATGAAGAGGCCAAGACGATCATCAAGGAGAAACAGAGGAAAAGATGGCTTCAGCTACATCCAGATTATAACCAGACAGATCCCTACTACCTCCTACCCAGACCAGACCAAGTAAACATTGTGAGGCTGAGGACGGGCCACTCCAGGCTACACCATCACATGTTCAGAAGGTTCCGCATTGGCGAGTCTGCAGTGTGCCCCTGCGGTACAACCCCAATGACAGTGGAACACTTCCTACAGGACTGTCCAACACACCATAACCTGAGAGCAGAGACCTGGCCTGCTGACTAACCGATGAGGGAGAAACTCTACGATCTCTGGAGGGCCTCCGCCGGACGGCAGCCTTCGTCAGTGCATCGGGGGTTCCTGTCTGAGCGAACGACGACGACGAAGAAGAAGATTTACATATGGGCATCAGCCGGCATAATCAATCAATTGATTAGATAATAAATTCATGAATGTTATTAATAACAACAACAACAAAAATAATGATGATAATAATATATATATATATATATATATATATATATATATATGAACAATATAAAAGTGTTCTTTAAAAATCTGAAGGTGCTCAACCCCTTGGGGAGCAACATCTGTTAAGAATATTTTTTAAAAAATGAAGTATTAAAATCTTTTAATACTTTTTTTAAAAATATTCTTAACAAATATATTATATATATACTGAACAGTGTATATATATATATATAATATAATATATATATATAATATATATATATATATATATATATTATATATATATATATATAATATATATATATATACACTGTTCAGTGAGTGAACTATCACCATGATTAAAGTGGTTGTTGAGGGGACTCTTCATTAAGCGGCAACCCGTGTCCAGTGTGACACAGCAGAAGGGTGGAATGGAGGTTCAGTGGACCCTCTCTGCAGTCAGGGGAGGATGCATCATACCACACTATGAACTTCCACTGACCTTCTAGTCCTTCACTTTTCCATTTGTCACTCTGCTACTCCTCCACCCCTACCACTGTTAATTAAATAACGTCAATGAAGATTGGTTATCATTTTTGTTTGGTCCTTTGTGTGTAGTCGCTTGTTTGTTTGTCTGTTTGTTTGTTTGTGTTGTATTGGTTTGCTCTGCTTCTTTTCCATTCCGCATTGTTTAATCACACGCAGGAGTAATTATCCCCGCGAATAGATATTGAGTTTGTGGCCTTTACACACACTTCAGTGTTTGCGTAACGATCTCATCTGATTGCACAAGCTACAATAAAAACAATGGTGTGCAGTTGATTCCACCATGTGTGCACGAGTTATCCATCTTCGTTATAAATTTCCCAGCATCCCACTCCCCGCTCCCCCAACTCATCTTCACTGTCTGTCTGTCTGTGTCGCTCTTGTCTTTCTCTGTCTTTGCCTCTATCATTCTGTTTCTGTCTCTGTCTCTCTCTTCCTCTGTCACTGTCTGTCTCTCTC
>CM031605.1:60524122-60529805 GCA_018398815.1 Conus ventricosus | reverse complement strand
CTGGGCAATAAACAATGGATAACTCTGCACCATGGTGGATCACTGCACACCATTGTTTTTATTGTAGCTTGTGCATCCAGATGAGATCGTTACGCAACACTGAAGTGTGTGTAAAGGCCACAACTCAATATCTATTCACGGGATAATTACTCCTGCGTGTGATTAAACAATGGGAATGGAAAAGAAGCAGAGCAAACCAATCCCAACACAAACAAACAAACAAACAAACAAGCGACTGCACACAAAGGACAAAACAAAAATGACAACCAACTCTTCATTGACGTTATTTAATTAACAGTGGTAGGGGTGGAGGAGTAGCAAAGTGACAAATGGAAAAGTGAAGGACTAGGTCAGTGGAAGTTCATAGTGTGGTATGATGCATCCTCACCTGACTGCAGAGAGGTCCACTGAACCTCCATTCCACCTATCTGCTGTGTCATACTGGACACGGGTTGCCGCTTAATGAAGAGTCCCCTCAACAACCACTTTAATCATGGTGATAGTTCACTCACTGAACAGTGACATGCCACTTCCTTAACTAATCTGCATCATTTAGAAGGTAAATTACGAACACCTGTACGAGTAGTAGTAGTAGTAGTAGTAGTAGTAGTAGTAGTAGATAAAAGTACTACTGCTACTACTGCTACAGCAGCTGCTGATGTTTTTGTTGTTGTTTCTGCTGCTGCTGCTGCTGCTGCTGCTACTACTACTACTACTACTACTACTACTACTACTACTACTACTACTACTACTACTACTGTCATCATCAATTTTATTATTGTTATCATTATCGTATATATATACAAGAAACTAATAAATTCCAAGGATAAGTACCGAGCACCGTTCCAGCAACTTACAGAGCAGCTTGGTGTTGCAATGACCGCAAGAGAATATAAGCTTGCTGAAGGCTCATTTTGAGAAGCATTTATTTTATTTTTTCCCCATCCACCCACTCAAGCACATACTGTTAGTTAGGCAGAATCATCTGCCACTGCAGGTATGAATGCGTATCTCCCCCTATTTCTTCAATCTAAGACATAAGAGCAAGCTTTGTTTTTATTCAATATATATATATATATATATATACACAACAATAGACACATATATATATATATATATATATATATATATATATATAGCAACAATAGACACCAATCCCCAAACACAGGAATGTTTTAATCTGTGCAAGACATATATGAGGGTAAGCACTATTTTCTTGCAAAGTATTTAGTAACAAGATAGTTCCTTAGTCATCTTCTCTCTCTTCTCTCTCTCTCTCTCTCTCTCTCTCTCTCCTCTCTCTCCTCTCACTCTCTCTCTCTCTCTCTCTCTCTCTCCTCTCTCTCTCCTCTCTCTCTTCTCTTCCCTTCTGTCCTTTATGGTATTTGGTGGGGTTCATGCTGAAATTCTTGATATTGCTGGAATGATTTTCCTCCCAGTGGACAGATTCTGTTTTGTACATGTGCTTTTACTAAGATCGTAATAGGAGAATGACAGTCATTTTAACAGAAGAAAGCTGCACGTGTGAAATGTTGTGTGCAGTGTCCCAAAATGTTTCCTCACCACACCCCTTCTTTCCCCTCCCCCCTTCCACCCCCCCCCCCCCGCCTCCTATTTTAATTTGTATTTTTTTTTAATTTCAGTTGCGATGCGTTGTTTCTGTTTCAGCTCTGACGAAGCTACGGCGAAAATTTAGCATAAATCTGAAGCCAACGTTACCTGGATTTTGAGTTTTTATTTGCTCTTCATATATATATATATATATATATATATATATATATAATATATATATATATATATAATATATATATAATTATATATATATATATATATATCATTATCATTACTATCATTATCATCATTATTTTTGTTGTTGTTGTTATTAATAACATTCATGAATTTATTATCTAATCAATTGATTGATTATGCCGGTTGATGCCATATGTAAATCTTCTTCTTTGTTGTCGTCGTTCGCTCAGACAGGAAACCCCCGATGCACTGACGAAGGCTGCCGCCCGGCTGAGCCCCTCCAGAGATCCGTAGAGTTTCTCCCTCATCGGTTGTCAGCAGGCCAGGTCTCTGCTCTCAGGTTATGGTGTGTTGGACAGTCCTGTAGGAAGTGTTCCACTGTCATTGGGCTGTACCGCAGGGGCACACTGCAGACTCGCCAATGCGGAACCTTGTGAACATGTGATGGTGGGGCCCTGAGTGGCCCATCCTCACCCTCACAATGTTCACTTGGTCTGGTCTGGGTAGGAGGTAGGAGGGATTTTGTCTGGTTATAATCTGGATGTAGCTGAAGCCACTTTTTCCTCTGCTTCTCCTTGATGATCGTTTTGGCCTCTTCATAGGAGATTTCCTGTTCCTCTTGTGGCTGCTGTCCTCCTTCCTTCGCCAGTCGGTCTGCCTCCTCATTGCCTGCTATGTTGCAGTGTGGGGGTATCCACTGAATGACAGTTAGTTCGTGGCCTGCTGCAGTCTGGCAAGTGCAGAGACAAGGGTTTGGGGTCCTTGTTCTTTGGGTTCTGTACAGCCTTCAGTACTGACAGTGCATCAGAGAAGATGACGACTTTTGGGATGTATGGCCTCTCTATTCGCACACAGTTTCTCCGCTGCTGTCTGCAATGCATCTGCCTCAGCTTTGTAGTTCGTGGAGAATTTGCCAGTGGGGATGGCTTTGTCGGACGTGAGTTCCATCCTTCAATGTTAGGAACGTTCCTCCACTCCATTTCTGGTAGCCTCCTCTTCTGAGCAGTCCATGTATGGTACGTCCACAGCTCCTTGGGATATCCTGCTCCATATGGTCTAGAGCTAGTGCTTTCTTCTCTGGTTCTGACTGTGTCCCCTTTTGTGAGAATGCCTGGGATTGTCTCTCTGACTTCCGGAACTGGTCCTTCTCCAAGCGGGTACAGAGATGTTGTTGGATCTGCTTGTTCCCTTGCTGTAGCAGTTCATGGTCCTGCCTCTCGAGTCTGCGAGCGTTGTGCGCAAAACTGCGGGCACTTCAGTCTGCACTTGGTTGGCTCTGACATTCTTTTGTTCAGGGGTGATTCTTCATCCTCTTGAATTTGGCAGCTTGGGTGAGGATAATGGCATCTCTCCTGCTTTCAAGGCTCTGAAGACCTGTCAGAGTTTCCATGGCTTGGATCGGGGTTGATTTGAGAGCGCCAGTGATGATCCTGGACGCTGGTTCTGGACCTTGGCAACTTGTCTAGGTTGGTCTTGGCTGCTGTCCCCAGGCAGCTGTACCATATTCTAGGACAGGTCTGACTCGTCCAAGGTACAGTTTCTTCGGGATGTTGTCGTCGGCTCCCAGGAAGTTCCTGATAACCTCTCATCAATGCCAAACAAAGCTGGCTCTTTCTGTACACTTGTTGATCTGGTGTCTCCAAGTCATCCTGGCGTCAAATGTGACTCCTAAGTAAGTGGGGTGACTTATCCTGTGGGAGGACGTGACCATTCACCTGGAGCGTGCACTCTGTTTTTTTGTAGCCAGGCTGAAGATGGTGTATGTGGGTTTTTCTGGCATTGATGGTTACAAGCCACTTTTTTGTCCATGTCTCGATCTTCCTCAGGGCCTCCTGGACCTTACAGTGGCTGTTGTTATGTACTGCTCAGAGCACCAAATGGTAAGATCGTCTGCGTAGATTGCCCCATGGATCCATGCAGGGACGTCATCGAGGATGTCGTTCATGAAGATGATGAAAAGCGTAGTGGAGATAACTCCACCTTGTGGAACGCCTTCCTTCATGGTCTTCTGTCTGCTTTGGTGCCTTCTGTTCTGTACCCGGGCTTTTCTGTTGGTCAGGTATTGGCTGATCCAATTGAACATGAGACCTGAAATGCCGTACTTGTGCATCTTCAGCTTCGGCCCATTCTTCCACACCTTATAAAAGGGCCCTTTTCCAGGTCGATCCAGACTGTAATGGTATGCTTCTTGTCTTGTAGTGCATCCTCCACTTCTTGCGCAATGTAAGCGACCTGGTCTTCAATGGATCGGTGTTGCCTGAATCCTGCCTGCTTGTCAGAGATGATCTCTTTTTTCTCCGGGTACCATGTCAGCCTATTGTTGACTAGCCTTTCCATGAGCTTCCCTACGCAGCTGGTCAAAACTAATGGGTCTGAAGCTGTCTGCCTTGGTCGTGTCTTTGCTTTTCTTGTAAATCGGGATCATGATAGCATCTCTCCATGCCTGAGGTACTGATGCATTTTTCCAGCTGGCGTGAAGATATTGAGAAGGGTTTTCTTTGCTGATGGTCCCAAGTGTTGTAGCATCTCATTTGTAATGCATAGTAAATTAATGCATGCCTTGCGGTGGGGTAAGGTGAAATTTTTTTGGGACAAACATGGAAAGGAAAGTACAAGTGGATCAAATTGTATGCACATGTACGCGCCCGCACGGACGCCCGCACACACACACACACACACACACACACACACACACACACACACACACACACACACACACACACACACACACACACACACATATGTACCCCACTCATACCCGCATGAGAGAGAGAGAGAGAGAGAGAGAGAGAGAGAGAGAGAGAGAGAGAGAGAGAGAGAGAGAGAGAGAGAGAGATGAGAGAGAGAGAGAGAGAGAGAAAAGAGAGAGAGAGCTTGGTACGTTTGATGTCGTCTGGAAAGCACTACTCCACTGCTGACCATCTCACAGAATTCCCTTCTCATACTGTACCCACCCCCTGCTGTGGCCGTAGACAATGCCAGCATGCACGCTTTTCCAGAGTAAATGCTTACTGTCCAGTTTCCTCACCGCTACATACCTTACACCTTTTATCACAAGCACCATTATAAATGTTTTGGGCCTTTTGTTTTTTTTCATCACATGGCTTCTTGTCGTCTTCAAATACGCGTCGTAAACACCATGGCATTATACAGTGGTCTCATCTCACTTAACATACACAACGATTTCTTCTTGTTAGCATATTTTTATATTTCCTCTTTTTTGCACTTGTTTTTCCCCCTGCTTGTATTTTCTATTTTTTACCTGATTGTCTTGCTGCTGGACTCAGATGGTTTGGGACGAGAGAATGAGGAAGACAAAATTGCGCAACTACTCACTTTAAACAAAGTCACTGCGCAAGTCACTTCTATCATCATCATTATCATCATCCATCCCTATTCACCTCATCCCTATCTCATTCCTAAGTCCTGTGGCAATGGCGATCTGCAAAGGGGCAGGTGTAGGTACACTGCTAGCCATTGCCGCAAACCTGCACACAGGTGCCGTAGGTTATAGGTTTGTTCTCCATTGAACTGGAGCAGCAGTGGAGTTGGACAGCCACCTGAGCGATTGATCAGCCTGATCCTGATCTGTGATGCCATTTTCATCTGCTCATTCTTGCAATCGGCTGTTGATCATCGTGTTGAACAATTTACTGCTAATATTGTCAAGTGAAATTCCTTATACATGGCTGATTTAAGTCACCTTTTCTAAAACTTAGGAAAATATGACAGACTCGGTCCAACGTCGGATAAATGTGCCACTATCGAATAACTTGTTGAAACACTTAAGAAAAAGAAACAAACAATCAAAACTACCTCTTGACATGAGTATTTAATTTTTTAACTCAACAGTTTTCATTTCAGATTTTTGCATTTTGTATGACAGATGTTTTTTTTGCGTTTTTTTCTGTAACATTCTGCGCATTAGTTCTAA
>CM031605.1:60506622-60519122 GCA_018398815.1 Conus ventricosus | reverse complement strand
CAGATGCGCGTGAAATATTCAATGGATGGGGGTCATCATAATAACCCGAAAGGCAAGGGTATCGCCACTGGGATGAAAGTTATGTTGTTGTTGTTTTTTTCATAATATCAACCAATTTGCTGACTAAAAACAAAAACTATTGAATTTGAACAAACATAATTCAATGACCTGTGGAGTTCGTTGTTTGAGGCATGCAATCTCCTCTGTATCTTTCTGTTACGCCTGCTAATTCATTGCTGTACAAATCACGTTGTGAAGGCATCCTGCAGAAACTACTCTCCGTACCTTTGTTTCAAATATATGAATCATTTTTTTTTCTAGTGGTCATGCCAGGCCTTGTGGCTGAATTATACAGTCAAGGTGGATGGCGTTCAAGATGGATGCTGAATAGGAAAAGTACAAGATCTGATAACGTAAAGTGTACCCACCTGATCATTTCAAAATGCAAATTTTGCAGTACAAAGTGATCATCTTTCCCTTGGACTGTTTGATTTGTCGATCTTCTTCACGAAGATTACGTTAGGGGCCGCTAGACCTTTATTTCTAAGGTAATTTATAAGAAATATTTGAACGTGGTTTTTATTATGATTATGCTATCTGACATCAGACGTCAAAATATGATGTCTTCGTATGTTTGTGTACGCCAGTATAGATGATATCAGGTTCAGCATTTACCACAGGGGATGTGTTAGGGATGACTTTTAAACTACTTCCTTCGAACGGGTTTGACATTATAGAGATAGATCGTGTTCAAGCTGCATGTGTGAATCACATTTTAATTGAACAGGCTTTGTTTTAGAAATACACAAATCTTAAATAAATGTTAGCGAACCGCCCAGAGAACGTGGACAAAGGAGTCACAAGACAAAACACAACGCGTTTCGGCCTCTTAGGTCTTCCTCAGGTGAGACATAAACGAATAAAACAACGAAAATTCACTTAGCTTTGATCGCTTCAGATCGCTTTGGGTTCAGTGCAAGGAAGAAGGGTTTGACATTATAGAGATAGATCGTGTTCAGGCTGCCTTCTTCCTTGCGCTGAACCTAAGCGATCTGAAGCGATCAAAGCTAAGTGAATTTTCGTTGTTTTATTCGTTTATGTCTCACCTGAGGAAGACCTAAGAGGTCGAAACGCGTTGTGTTTTGTCTTGTGACTCCTTTGTCCACGTTCTCTGGGCGGTTCGCTAGCATTTATTTAAGATTTGTTTAGATTTCCGCCTGCAGTCGTCTCGCTTTGCAATTAGAAATACACGTCAGATCTCGTTTCATTTTGTTATTTAACAAACATTTCAAATTTAAATAACTGGAAGAAAAGGCGAACAAGCAAAGGTAAAACAAAAAAGAAACAAACGAATGGAGGGGGAGCTCACCCACGTCGGTTCTGCAAATAAACCATAATCATCGTCAGTAGGGGGTTTAGAAGGTGGTGTCTTCCATATGTTGGAACAGAAAAGGCATCACTGAATACCACCAAAGTGACTCGCTGGTAGTGGAGTGTCTCCTCTGGTGGGTTGCCTAGTGACGGCTTGACATGGACTGTTTCCTGTGGATTGCCGGTGTGGGGGCTGCGTTGGGCCAGCCTGCAGCAATGGACGGGGGTGGGGGTGGGGGGGATCGGAATGATGGCGTCGGTGTATTGACACTGAGGTGGAACAGAAGATGGCACAGCAAAAAAACAACAACAACAACAAACAAACAAACAACAACAACAACTGTGTAATCAAACTACTAAACATGTCAGCAGTATCCAAGTAAAATGATAATCGGAATCAACCAAAATGGTTAGCTGAGCTCAGCTCACACCATCAAGATTCTACTTCAGACCAGCAAATAAAAAAGGAAACAAACAAACATCTTCATGGCAGAACAGGAAAAGCAATCAATCATATTCACAGTGATACCATCACATGATCATGTAGAAAGAAAAACAAACGCAATAAAAGAAACAAACGTCGGGGTCACGATTATCACATGGTGGTCCCCATGCACACACGCACAAGCGCACAGACAATCGTGCACCCCGAACGCAACATTTCATCTGACTCCTTTCTTTCAATTCAACAGACTAGAATACAATTTCGAATGTCTCCGCCAGTTATAAGAAGATTCTTCTATTCCTTCTATTCACGCTGTACTTCTTTTGACGCGAAGGGGTTTTCATGCGTTCTCTTATTTTTCTTTTCACATTATATTATTCGAGAAGACGTTACAACAATAATAATTTTTGACCTTTTATACAAAGTGTTACCTCGCAGAGGTATGTCTAGGTCACACTGACATTAATTCATTCGCCCATTTGACAAACTGTTTGCTTTACAAAAGATACCGACAGTATTTCCATGAGGCCAATCATCTCACCAAAGTTTCAACTCAAAATTGCCATTGACAGCAGACATTTTGTCCTCATGGAAAGAGTTCGTTATGACTGCGAATTGTGTCTGTACTGATAATCCAAAGCCATTAGCTCCTGAAGCATCGCAAGGGCTGTGAGGGGCTCGTTCAAAATAATACTTCCAATAGACAGGGTGCTCACCCCTAGGATGAATGATATTGAGCCTATAGGTAGTTGAGAGTTCAACTCTTTCTTTATCTAAGTCATACTTCTTCATCCCCTCCTCTTCTCTCTCTCTCTCTCTCTCTCTCTCTCTCTCTCTCTCTCTCTCTCTCTCTCTCTCTCTCTCTCTCTCTCTCTCACATAGTCTGCTGTTCTTGACAGAGTGACATGCAGTCTCTTTTTTTTCCAAAGAGTATAAAATCCTTATATTTACAGTATAGCATGTCGGAAAAATGTTTGAGCCTATGCTTGTGGAACCATTTAAGGATGAAAGGGAGGTTAAAAGATGTCCGACAGTCAGAGTGGTCAGCTCTGCTGCATTATATTCCAAGTATTGTCAGCAGCGGAGAACTGTCCAGAACAGCCTTTACTTGGGTCTTGTAACGGATGTTATCTCTCACTGAGTGACCAAACAATACCATGCTGAACAATTTAGTGGTGGGTGTTACCTAGTGCAAGCTAACAATCCTTCTGTCATGAAAGTAATGACTTGGCAAAGAGTTTAACAACAAGAAAGAAACCAAGCAAAACAAAAACAAAACAAAGATCCATTCATATTGTCTGCTCCCAGGCCTTTCGTCCGCCGGATCGGACTCATCAGGGAGGCATAGCCGATCATGACTGTGCATCTTTAGCATCAAATCGAGATACACCACTGTCTAGAATTCTCTTCTGTTCTCACCACCAAGGGTTCAAAAATAGAATCCAACAGCACTCCAAAGGGGCCAGCGAAAGGGGAAAAGTAAAACGAAAAGAAGTGTTGTTAGGAAATAAGTTATTGTAAAATTAAAATCGTTATATAAACAGTATAAGATGCGAGAAATACCTTTGAGATTATGCTTGAGGATCCATTTAAGGATGCAAGGGAGGCCAAAGATGTTCAACAGTAACGGTTACAGTCCTGTTCTTTAGTAGGCCAACCATTTTCAGCAGCTGAGAATAGTGCAGAACAGCAATTACTTGATATCGTAAGAGATGAGGTCTCCCACTGATTGACGAAATAAAATTTGCTAAGCAATTTACTTGTGGAGGGATATACGTGCAGGCTAACAATTCTTCTGTCATTACATTAACGACCTGGTAAAGTTTTAAGCAAATACAAAAACAACTATGGAGGGAAGGGGAGGGGGATGAAATGAGAACAAACAATTATGTAAATATAATGTGAATATTAAAGCCTTTACTAGCAGCACATGGGAACTAGTGTAAACTATACAGAAAAGAGATTAGTTCATATTGCCTGTTCCCAGGCCATTCATCCACTGGATCGGACTCAGGGAGGCACGGCTGATACACCACATTCTAGCATTTGTTTGTTCTCACCGACAAGGATTCAACAATAGAATCCTACAGCATCCCCAAGCAGGCAGAGAAGGGTAGAAAAGTAAAACGAAAAGAAATCGCGTTAAGGAAATAAGCTGCTGAAAAAAAAAAAAAAAAAAAAAAAAAAAAAAAAATATATATATATATATATATATAATATATATATATATATATATATTATATATATATATATATATATAATATATATATCTACAGTACAAAATGTAGGGGACAATCTTTGAGCCTATGCTTGAAGACTCATTTAGTTATTCAGGAATGTCGCATCAGTAAGCGACATAGTTCATAAACTCCCATCTCACCCTACCACCTCTCTCTCTCGCTCTCTCTCTCTCTCTCTCTCTCTCTCTCTCTCTCTCTCTCTCTCTCTCTCTCTCTCTCTCTCTCTCTCTCTCTCTCTCTCTCTCTCTCTCTCAAGCACACAATCACACACACGCGCGCTCACTGGCACCACACACACACACACACCACACCACACACACACACACACACACACACACACACACACACACACACACACACAACACACACACACACACACACACACACACACACACACACACACACACACACACACACACAACACAGAGGCAGAGGCAGAGGCAGAGGCAGAGACAGAAACATACAGAGACAGACAGACAGAGAGAGAGAGAGAGAGACAGACAGACAGACAGAGACAGAGACAGTAACAGAATAATAGAGGCAAAGACAGGGAAAGACCGAAAGCGACACAGAAAGACAGACGGGCAGACAAACAGACAGTGAAGATGAGTGGGGGGGGGGGGGGGAGTGGGGTGCTGGGCAATATAACGAAGATGGATAACTCGTGCACGCATGGTGGAATCAACTGCGCACCATTGTTTTTATTGTAGTTTGTGAACCAGATAAAAAACCTTTTCGAAAAAAATAAGGCCTTTTAAGGCCCAACCCCAATACGTATTCAGGGGGATTTTACCTGGCGCGATTAAACAATGGGGAAAAGGGCGGGGGGGGGGGGGGGGGGGGGGGAGGGGGAGGGGGGGGGGGGGGGGGAAAGGGAAAAAAAAACAAAACAAAAAAAAACAAACAAAAAAAAAACCGACTAAAAACAAAAGTCAAACAAAATGAAAACCCCAAATTTTTCATTGACGTTATTTTTTAACAGGGGGTTTGGGGGTTTGGGGGTTTGAAAAAGTGACAAATGGAAAAGTAAAAAGTACTAGAAGGTCGTGGAAGTTCTTGGGTGGTTAAATGCTTCCCCCCGGGCTCCCGAGGGGGTCCAAGAACCCCCCTTTCCAACGATTGTGTGTCTACTGGGAGGGGTTTTCCCCCTTTAAATAAAAGAGTCCCCAAAAACAACCACTTTAATCAGGGTGATATTTCCCACTCACGAAAAATTGACTTTGTTTTTTCCCTGACTTAATCTGAAATCTTAGAAAGAAAATTTTGACGAACACCAACACTACTAGAAGTAGTAGTGGGTAGAAATTGTAGAAATTTAGTAGTAGTAGTATATTTTAGTAGTAGTTTTTGGCAGCAGATAAAAGTACTACTCCCTACTACTTTTTATGCAGCTGCTCATTTTTTTGGTTGTTTTTTGCTTTTTCCCTACTATTTTTTACTACTATACTACTACTACTGCTGCTGCTGTGCTGCTGCTGCTGAAATATTATTATTATCATCCCCTTTTGTTGTTATTTTTGCTTTTTTTGTTTCATTTTTTGTCATGGGCCCGTCACCCTTCATCAGTAGTAGTAGTAGTATTTGTGGTAGTAGCAGCAGCAGCAGCAGCGCCGTAGAAATTAGTGGGAAAACATATCTTCACCATCTTCATTGTTATTATTACAAATGTTAAACTGTTTGTTTTCATTATCTTTATTTTTTTCCCATTTCATTTTTGTTGTTGTTTTTTGTTAATAACTTTCCCTTTAATTTATATTTTAAATCAAATTGATTGATTTTCCCGGTTTTAATGCCATATGTAAATTTAATGATCCCCTTGCGGTGGGGTAGGTAAAAAAATTGTGGGAAAAAAGCAGAAAGGAAAATACGGGGGGAAATTTTAATTGTAGCACACGCGCGCGCGCGAAACGGACCCCCGCACCCCCAACCACACCCCACCCCACACACACACACACAAACACACACCCCCCACACCCAAAAACACAAAATTTCACAACCCCCCCACCCCCCACACAAACACACCCCCCCACCCCACACACAAAAGCACGCACGCAGCACGCCCCGCAGCACGCAGGCACGCACACACAAAACACACCACACACACACACAAAAAAAAAACACACACATACACACGCGCGCGCCCCACCCTATTTTCCCATTCATGCCCCAGAAAGGAGAGAGAGAGAGAGAAGAGGAGAGAAAAGGAAAACAAAGAGAGAGAGGAAGAGACAGGGGAGAGAGGGGAGAAGGAAGAGATGGAAGAGCCCGGGAGGAGAGGAGAGGATGAGAGGGGAGAGGGAGGAGAGAGAGAGAATGCAAATGCAAATTGGCAAGGGAAAATGGTTTATTTTAGGCCTTTGCCCCTTATGGGGGGGTTTGAGTAAACACAAGACATCAACAAGGGAACTTTTTTCTTAAAATTTGGACATTTGAAAAAAAGCGATTACGAGGCATTTTAAATTTTTCTGAACCCTTTAAAGCTTTATTTCAAGAAAAGCGATAAATTTTGACATCACTGTGTTTAGAGGATGCCATCAACAAGCAAGGGTTTTAAAAAACAAGGGCATTGAAAAATATTTGCTGGGAAAAAAATTTTTCTCCTAATTTTTCCCCAAGAGTGGGCAACAAAACCCAAAATGAAATTCCTCTTCCTTAGAATTTTTGCATAAACAAAATATCAGATTTTTGGGTTCATTGTGTTCTTGTATCTTTAATGATGACCGCTATCTCTGAAAACCCCGCCCAAAGGGAGAGAGAGAGAGGGAGAGAGAGAGGTGAGGAGAGAGAGAGAAAGGGAGAGAGAGAGAGATGAGAAGAGAGGGAGAGAAGAAAAGAGAGAGCTTTAGTAAGTTTGATGTCGTTGGAAAGAATTACTCGGATGGCCCTCCACATCTTTCCCTTTTTCAACGTACCCCCCTTCCGGGTTTTGGGGGACAGTCCATGCCCGCTCGCGTGTTTTCCAGAGTGATTGCTTTTCAGGGCCTGTTTCTTTCACCATACATTCTTTTAAAATACTGGGGCCTTTTTTTTCCCGGGAAGTTTCATAAAAGGTTTTCCGGTTGGGTTTTTCTCGTAATTCACGTCTTTAAACCCTGAAGTATATCTTTTTCGTATTCACTTCACAATAAACACTCTTTTTTTGTATTTCCAGCGAATTTTAAAACCCATTTTTTTCCCGGCATTTTCTTTATTTTTTCCCCTGATTATCTTGCTTTCTGGAATCTTGCTGATGGTTTTGGTCGGGGGGAGGGAGTTTTACGAAATTTGGAACTCCCCCATTTAAACAAAGTCATGGGTGCAAGTCCTTCTACCTTTTTTCACTTTATCATCTTTACATCCTCACATCTTTATTTTCATCCATCCCCAAAACCCTTAACTATCTCATTATATATCGTAGCAATTTGGTTTCGAGCGACAAACCCGAGGTGTGGGTTTCCATGCTAGCCCTTGCCAGAAAACTGCCACGGCCCCAGGCTATAGGGTCATTCTCTGCTTTTTAAATTGGGGCCCGAGGTGGAGTTAGGCCGCCCCTTTGGGAAAAACTGGCAGCCCCTTTTAGGATTTTTACTACTCACCTCCACAGAGCACCCACTCACCCCCACAGCCCGCTGGAGGGGGGCCCGCTGTAGGGTTAAAAATTCAAAGAACAGAGGGGTTTTTCACTCTAACCCTTGGGGCCAATGGGGGTGCGCCCCTTCGTTTTTTGACGATGTAAAAAGGCCTCGGGAGAACCCCAAATTTTGGGAAAAAACTTGGGGGGTTGGTTTTAAACCCTTTGGGCTTGTTCCCCTTTGGGGAAAAACCAAAAATTACAGCAGAAACGAAAATTGTGAAAAAGGCTCTGGCTTTTACCTTTTTTTTTTTTTTTTTTAAGCGGAAAAAAAAATGTGAAAAAAGTTAGGGTGTGGTGGGCAGTTGCGTGAAAAACAGATCTTGTTGACAAACTTTGCTGGACCCCCAAAGGGAATAAAAAACAGGATGATCAAGACCCCCCCCCCCCCCCCCTTCCCCTTTATTTTGGGAAAAAAGACTTTATAGTCATCAGGCCTATGAAACGGGCCATGTCAAACCCCGGTATGTGAAGGACAAATTCTATGAAGATTTCGTTTTACAATGCTGCTGTTCCGAAAAAGTAAGCTTTGCCAATTTGGTGAAAATTTTAAAGGTGAGTTTGGTTTTGATAGCCATCCTGGGGGGGGGGTTTCGGCAAATCGGGAAAGGGTCACTTTCAACACGAAAAAGTCTTTCCCGCTCTCAAGACCCCGGGAGGGAAAAAGCATTGTGATCACCAAAAACGTCTTCCCCTCCCTGGGCCCCCCAACCCAAAACTTTTTGGAAAGCATTTTCCCCTAAAGTATGGATCCCCATTGACTATGTCCTTGGGCGGGAAAAGGGGTAAAAAAATTTTTAGGAAATCATCAAACCAAAGTCGGTGCTGAATGCTGGGTGCAATGATCAGCAAATTTAACATCCCGGGGCTAATCGCGAGGCGTCTGTAAGGGAAAAAAGGCCCAAGAAAGGTCATTTTCACCAAGCTGAAAAAAAACCCCGGAATTTAAGCAGTTGTTTGAGACACTCTGGGCGAATCCTTGGGGTTCCCCCCTCGGACAAACAGAAAGTGGAAAACCAAAAGGGTTTGAACTTTAGAGAAATGATCAAAGATCCCGTTTTGGAGATCCCGGGACCAGCAGCCAAAAACCAACATGACTGGTGTGATTTTCTTGGATCTCGTCAGCTTTGTTGCACACCTATGTGTTCTGCATCTTTTGTAGTTTTTTAAAAATTGTTCTGCATATGCAGCTTTATGGAGGTACTGACAGACAGGATGTGACAAACGTGCTGCTTTGAGAGAGATCCATGGAACTACATCATCTGGATCATGCTCTCTGCTCAGTGCTGATGGAAACACATTGATCACTGACAAAGAAAAGATCTTGGAACGCTGGCAGAACACTTCAACAGTGTACTAAATCGCCCATGATCTACCAGTGACAAAACCATCGACCGGCTCCCTCAAGCGCCCACCAACCAAGAAATGGACGAACCACCAACCCTCTTGAAGACCCAGAAAGTTATATGTTTCCAAAACTCCTGCTCAGACCCCTATACCAGCTGAAATCTAGAAGGAAGTTCGTACAGCTCTAACTAAAAAGCTTCATCATTTCCTTCTTCTGATGTGGCTGCAGGAGACGATCCCTCAGGAGTTCAAAGATGCATCCATAATCCATGTGTGCAAGTGCATAGAGAAAATCCAGGCTTGTGACAACCACTGAGGCATACGCCTCCTTTCTATAGTAAGCAAGCTAATGCCAGGATTCTGCTGAACTACCTTGTAACCACCTTGAGCAAGAGATTTGCCCGAGAGCCAGTACGGCTTCAAAAATGAAAGATGAACCATTCATATGGTAGTTGCTGCTAGGCACCTCCGGGTAGAATATCAGAAACAAAATACCGACCTGTTTGCCACCTATGTCGCCCTGACCAAGGCCTTCGATAATGTCAATAGAACGAACCTATTGAACATCATGGCAAAATACGGATGCCCATCGAAATTTATATCTATGGTGCGGCAATTTCATAATGGCATGCAGGCCTGAACCCGAGAGGCATAAAGACATCTAGCTCATTTCCTTTCACAAATGGCGTAAAGAAAGGCAATGTTTTGGCACCAACTCTGTTCAGCATCATGTTCTCTGCAATGCTAATGATACATTTAGAGAACAAGACGTATGCGTTGACATCAGATTCAGAACAGATGGAAAGGTGTTAAACCTCAAAAGGTTCTGGTATAATCTAAAGTTATGACAGACATCATTAGGGACGTTTTTTGCTGATGACTGCACTGTCAAACCAGCTCAGAAGTTGTCATGCTGTCCAGCATCAGAAAGTGTTCCATTGCCTGTGCCAACTTCGATCTCTCCATAAATACAATGGGGACAGAAGTTATGCATCAACCCGCACCAGGCGACCCTAGGGTACGCCTAAAATCACAATCACTGGTGTGAGAATCACAGAGGTGAGTGAATTCGCAAAACGTGGTAGCACACTCTCCAAGAATGTCACCATCGACGATAAAGTGAGCATCAGAATTGCAAAAAGCAAGTACATCCCTTGACAATCTACACACCAAGGTTGAAATTGAAGAGGAATCAGCGTAGACATCAAGCTGAAGGTGTACACAGTTATTGTTCTCCCCACTCTCCGCTATGTATGTGAAACATGGACAGCGTACCAACGGCATGCCACAAAAGAAATCACTTCCACACAACCTGCCTCAAAAAGATTATTTAAACATAAAATGGCAGGACAAAATCTCAGACACAGAGGTACCGACCAAGCAGACCTGCTAAACATCCACACCATCTTGATGCTGTCTCAGCTTCGATGGGTGGGTCATCTAGCTCGCATGCCAGACCACCAGCTACCCAATAGATTCTTCTACAGTGAGCCGCAACAAGGAAAGCTTTCCCATGGAAGTCAGAAGCTTTTATCATCAAGCCTGACACATGGAAATAAACTGCTTTTAGATTGAGCTAAATAGCGCTACTCTGTATATACAAAGTACCAATTTATGTGAAAAAAAGGACAACTGCAGCACAACAAAAGAGACAGGCAAGGAAAAGCCCACGCTAGCCATCAAGAGCAGGTCTCCCCACATTGCCTGTCCAAGCTGTCACCGCACATTCCGCGCACTCATTGGCTTGATCAGCCACCTTCGTATCCAAAAATCACACCCCCCCCCCCCCCCCCGTTAGTAACGGCTGTAACGGTACACTAAAACATCGGGCATCATCCGTGACCCATGGCCCATAAAGAACATGCCTACAAATTTTCAGAAAGATCGGCAAAATACTTCCTGAGATATTCCATAAACAAGAAAAACCGTTATGGGAATTATAGCAATTAGTAACAGAGATAAGGGTGAACTGAACCATCGGGCATCATCCGTAACCCATAGTGAAGATACCTGCTAATTTTCACGAAGATCAGCCAAGCACTTTCTGAGATATTCCATAAAGAAGAAAAAAACAGTTACCAGCCATTGCAGTCGTTAGTAACGGCTATACGGTAAACTAAAACATCGGACATTATTCGTGACCCATAATGAGCATACCTAAACATTTTCACCAAGATCAGACAAGTACTTTCTGAGATATTCAATGAAGAAGAAAAGAGTTACAGACTGTTACAGCCGTTAGTAACAGCTATAACGTAAACTGAAACATCGGCATCATCCGTGACCCATATCGGCATATCTACACATTTTCAGAAAGATCGGCCCAGTAGTTTTGTCTGGAGCGAGTGGAACACATTTCGACCCTGGACGGACAGACACACACACACACACACACACAGAGACAGCATTTCTTCGTCCCCATTCTAAAGTACTCCATGTTCAATAAGAACTGAGACTACGAAAAAGAACCAAATGTCTGCACATACCGTGTTTCTAGCCTGTTTTCCTTTGAAAGTAGTTGTACGAACTGTATCCCAAAATTTTTTGTGCCTTTTTATTGACATTGCTTTTGAATCTAATAACAGTTTATGAGAAATCCTTCTACTTCTTCATTAAAGTTTTATACTCCTGTCTTGAAATTTACATATTCTTTGATTTTCTCCAGGATCTTAAACGCTGGCAAGTTCTCATTAAATGTCTGACATTTTTCTTAATTACTGTACATTCCAAATCGTACCAATCACAACGTGTTTTTGTGCTATTAGGGAACATTTGCATTTTTCGAGCAATCACATCAACATTAGTGTCGAATAAATCCATTGCAATACTTTTTTTACGTGCATTTCATCATTACAAAGAGTATGTCTACATAGATGTTCATAATATGATATAATCATAATATTATTCTTCATTCCAGACATATTTTTCTCCCACTAAATCAAGATTACTTTTATCAATATTAATTCTATTTTGACATGGAAAGGAAATACGAACAAGAATAGACCTGCGGTCAGAAACGTCAAACAAAAAGGTCATTTGAGCATATGGAATGATCGTTTACACTGTTTCCAGAGTCAGATACGACTGGTATAGCTACCATTTGGGTCGCCCTTACACACACCATTCAGTATGCACAAACCCATAACAGTGAACAAATTTAAAAACAATGTCTTAAAAGTGACATGAACGTCTCCCTAAAACAGATCCCATAGCGTAATATACAAAAATGTTGAAGCTAGCGTTGGTGCAACTCAACATTTCATTGATCCATATAGTAGTCAGGTAGAAATTTTGGTTTCGTCGACCGGCGTTCATTTCTGGCAAAAACAGCCAAGTAATTCGAGCCACAGCAAAAGGAAAGACACAGACAATAAACAGGATGGAAGTGCCAACCAGCATCTTGGTGAGGGGCCCCTTCACGGGCAGAGATGGAGGAGGATGTTCCAGCACGCCATGTCACAATTTGACGGAGTTTAATTATAGTGAT
>CM031605.1:60494122-60501622 GCA_018398815.1 Conus ventricosus | reverse complement strand
GACGAAAGCCAGACTAAAATGGGTGGAACGTTTGTGATTTTCCCATATGTTTAGTTAGGTGTTTGTGAACTTGCATCTCTAGAGGTTTCGATACAACGGTTATAAAGAGATATTGGTCTAAAATTGTTTAAATCAGTGAGATCTCTTGATTTGGGTATAGGGAACCACTTTTGCTGCCTTTTAGACCACATGGGAAGACATTCTGATCAATACACAAATTATAAACATACGTAAGGGTATAAAACAATGTAAGGTAGAGCAAGCTTAAGTATAGAAGCATTTAAGTTATCTGGACCCATTGCTTTTTTATTTTTTAAGTTTTGAAATTAAGGAACCAACTTCATTAATAGAAATTTAAGGGGATGATAAATGAATCTCTAGTATTTAATCGTTTTTGACAAAACGATTGAAGAACAGCTGGAGTTTCATCCGATTAAAAATTGGACACTGGCAGCCGTTTGTACTGATTCAGTTACCTGAAGGAAATGATTGTTAAAAGTGTTAGCAGACCACATGGGTCGCAGTATTATCTGATTTCTTTCTCGGCTTGTCGGGTATTTCATTAACAGCACGCCATAATGATGCTGTATCCCTGTTTGCGTTTATCAGTTTCCTAAAATGCTCGGATTTGATTTTCTAATTTAGATCTGTTTCTCTGTTTCTTGCTTTTTATATTCATTATTTTTTGCGGTTTTAAGTGCATCCCTTAGTGCCATTTTAAAATTAATGTCTTTTGTCAGCCAGCTGGGAAGTACTCTGTGTTTTACCCTTTTTCTTCTAAGTGGGGCATGTTTATCAACGATGAGAGAAAGATATTTACCAGGGTATTATACGCTTCATTGGGATCTGTGTAATTGAGTACACTATAGAAAGGAGCTAAGCTTAAGTCGAGGAAAAATTCACCCTTACTGAAATTTTTGGAAGCAGCGATATTGGAATGGTTGTGTGGCCCTTATTCTGTTGCTTTGGAAGTTTACAGACAAGTGCACAAATGAGCAGTGGTCGCTTATGCTTTTGTTGCCCACTGTTTGTTAGTTTACCATGGCTTTGTTGTTCGTGTAGATATGATCCAGCAATTGTAGAAGATGTCTTTGCGATTCTAGTTGGTTATGAATAAGCTGATGCAACCCAAAGAGTGTGGTGGTCGCACCCCAGGCAGGCTGCCGTTTTAACAGATCAATGTTAAAAACCGAGAAGAGGGACATTGGATAGCTCTTATATACATCATCCATCATGTGTACAAGTTGTCATACCAAAGGAAAGTGGCAGCGGGATTCCTGTACACATATCCAACTAGAAGAGGGGCTGAGTTGGGGGTTTTACCTGCAGCCACTGCATTCAACATTATCAGGTTCAAGGTCACGCCGCCTTTTTGTACAGTGAGCGATGCTTTGATGAATATATATTCCAAGTCCTGTTTCACCAGAGTGATGTGCATCGCGTCGGACAAAGTTATAGTTGGGTTATGGATAAAGCTGTATCATTGAAACGGTTTAGTCAAGGCGAGTTTCACTAAGCCCAAGCAGATGAATAGAAGGGGATTCGTTTAGAAGAAAACAGACATCATGAATCTTATTTGGCAAAATGATAAACATTTAGGTGACCAATGCGTAATCCAGCATCAGTATTAATTACATTACAATGGTCCATTGTTTTTATTCTAGGGTAAAGTCCCTGAGCAAGAAAAACAAATAGATATACTGGGTTTCAACAACAATTAAAATATAAAATCAGCAATACTGTTACAACAACAATGAAAATATAAATCGCAATCATTAAATATCCAAGAAACACAAAAAATCCGAAAAGCAGGGCAATTTAAGTTCAGTCCAAAGGACCCAAATTTAAGTATGTGTATGATAACAATATTCAGGGAAATAGGCCAACCAAGTAATGTCGCTTTCAAGCTGTCCGGGTCCAATAGTACAGTCATCCACAGTAATAAGCAATACCGGGGGGAAGTGGGGGGGGGGGGGGGGGGAGGGGGGGGGGGGGGAACAAAAACTCACAGGGTTGGGGGGGGGGGGAAGGGAGGAGGAGTGAGTGCGTGATGGGAAGGTGGAAGGTGAGACGGAGCAAGCAGGAGGGAAAGAAGACACGGCTGGGGGTGGGGGGGAAGGGGGAGGGTTAGTGGAGTGAGAGGCAGGGGATGGGGAAATTTGGGCGGGGGGGGGGGGGGGGGGGGAAGGGTAGTCAAGGGCTCGTGCCTGCACTTGGAAGGCGAGGGACAGCAAGCTGTTATCTGAATTCCGGATACCGGAATTTTGTTAGGCAGGGGGGAGAGGGAGATTTAAAGATGCATTTTTGTCCAGGGATTGAAAGGCAGAGGGGGGAAGGGGGGGGAAAGAAAGGCCACATGGGGGGAAAAAATCGGCATTGATGTCATGGGAGGTCTGTTAAAGTACGGCATGGGTGGCATCGCCTGGTGGGGAAAAGGTTTCATTTGAAGAAAAAATGGATTTCTGGTGGACAATTTCAGGAGCATTGTCCAAGTGACTGTTTGAGCTTACGTTGAACTGTCTCTGGGGGTAAATTTGTAGAATAAGAATCAGGACGATTTCCTACTGACTGGGGGTACTGGGCTGCACACTCCGACGAAACTCAGTAGGGACAGGCTGCTTGACCTGGTTTTCTTTTAATTTTGAAGGGCTGTGGTTGTTCGGTTTGTTGCAATGGGTGTTCCTGGGCATAGCTCTGGGTTTGCCCCATTACCCGTTATTCCGTGGAGGCCGGTTCACACGGAAATGCCAAGAAACTGAATGATTTGCCGTAACCAGAGCGACAAGCACTGGCAGAAAGGTGATTCCATCCCATGTGAAATAGCTTTGAACGATCCTAAGATTTTTTATCAACGAAATTTGTTTCAAACAAAAAACTTTCACTTGTTTCTGCAAAATAGAACATGCAGTTCCTTATTCATCAAATTAATGAATTTCAAAGGAATAGGTTTTCTAGGAAGTAGAGCAGAGACAGCAATTTTGGCAGCAGGAAAACTCTTTTCACCTGTCCCAGAAGCTGACCCAAAATCCTGCTGAAGGTGTCTACGAGTAGTGTTTGTGAAGGTCGTTTCCCCCACATGCAATGCTACCGGGGCACTTTCCCCTCGTACTGCACAAACTCTGAGGGCAGCAGTGACGTCAGTCACCTTTGCCCCAGGCATTGGCGTACATGGGTGAGCCCCGTCCTGTTCCAGTCTCTGTCGGTCAATATACTGGAGGTTAGAATCCCCACAATGAAGTTGACAAGTTTGCCTTTCGGGGGGAAGACGGAAACCTGAAATTTTTGGGGGAGTTGATTGGCTGTCGGTAGAGATGCTGTGGTATTACCTATGACAGGGGTGGGGTCAGTCTGCTGTCTGTCAAAGGCTGGTTTGTTGTGGTGACAGTGACGGAGTCGGTCACAGCGTGAGTGACAGTTGTTCTTTGTCAGCCCTAACACCCTATGCTTAGTACACACGTCGCTAGATTGTTCCTGTTGTTTTAGTTCTGGGTTTCGTTGACTTTTTTGATGACTTTACAGTGGACGTGGTTTTGGTTTGCTGACAGTCACGTGCTGATTTCAAGAGGTGCTTTTGACGGTCAGACACACTGGCAATCAGCTTCGTTTGTTCTTTGAGCTGATTGCGTAGTGTGTTGCACTCATTTTTGCAGACTGTCAATTTTCTCCTGCATCGTCTGTTTTTAAATCCTCAGTTTGTTGTCAATCTGAGTTTTAATATCTGCATCAAGGTTTTTGAGCAAGATATACAGACAGATGCAGTGAAAGAAAGAGAGCACTGGATGCAATTCTTAGCGTCTGTGATTGTACTGGCATTGGTGGTGGTGGGGTCTGTGTTGTCAGTAGAATTGTCCATTTTGTGGTGGTTGTTGTCAGTCTGACCAGTAGTTGTTCTGATCTCTGGGGGGGTGGGGTCAGTGTCTTGGGGGCTGTTTTCTCTGGGGTAGTGGGGGTCAGTGTCACTGGTAGTTGTTTTCTCTGGGGTAGTGGGGTCAGTGTCACTGGTAGTTGTTTTCATGGGGTAGTGGGGTCAGTGTCACTAGTAGTTGTTTTCTCTGGGGTAGTGGGGTCAGTGTCATTATTAGTTGTTTTCTCTGGGGTAGTGGGCGCAGTGTCATTAGTAGTTGTTTTCTCTGGGGTTAGTGGGGGGCGTGTCATTTTGGGGGTTGTTTTCTCAGGGGTAGTGGGGTCAGTGTCATTGGTGGTTTGTTTTCTCTGGGGTAGTGGGGTCAGTGTCACTGGTAGCTGTTTTCTCTGGGGTTGTGGGGTCAGTGTCATGGTAGTTGTTTTCTCGGGGTAGTGAGGTCAGTGTCACTGGCAGCTGTTTCTCTGGGGTAGTGGGGTCGTGTCACTGGCAGTCTCTGTGACATCAGGTGTTGACTCACGGACTGTGAATCACACAGTGATGCGGACTCCGTGGTTTCAGGAAAGATGCGTGGTGGCTGGCTGTATCGGCAAGGAGCTCAGTGATTAACGGGGCCTTCACATGAGTTCCTGCATTGTCCTGCTGGGGCATGTTGGCATAGTCCTCGGTGGGTGTAGCCCAGCGCCCTGTGCTCTTCCCACACATTTTTTGGCATCCATGCCAGAGTCTTGGAGTTTGCCCACATGGCAACAATATTTTAAACTCAGTCTTTGCCCATGCCTCACACTTAAAACCCTGGACTTTAAACATGAGCCAGCACCCTTTTTTTGTTATTTTTTTTTTGGAAATAAAGTGTTATTGGGGAGGCATTTTTCAGTGTCATGCTTGTAAATCTGAAACAAATGTTTAGCTAAATTGTATTTGGAAAAACCCCCTCACAGCACAGCGGTACTTTGATAACTTTATTTCCCTCATCCTGTCTTCCCATTAATGTTGAACGGAGAGTCAGGGACGGGTCATTGAGGTAGCGAAGAGCTAACGCATCACGCCAACGAGTGAGAGTTCTGAGTTGGGAACATCTTTAAAAGTTTTTCTGTTTTGTGTCAAGCGTGGGCTTTTAGTTTAGGGTTGTCCGACTGTACACTACTAACTGCAGACTACATCGTCATTACTGTGGACGACTTGACCATGTTGGAGTGGGGGGGGGGGAGTTACTGTAGACTGTGACGGCTATCCTGGCCGTGGAAGAAGTGAAAGTACTGCAGTTGTAACTGGTGAGGAAGTAGTACAACAGCACAACACAGACAGGATGGAGTGGGAAAACCGGAACAAAGGAATACGGGTGACGAGGTCCATTGATCTCCACCACAAACTGATTAGCTGGCTTTTACAGCCCACTTTTTACACCAACTTTGGCCCTGGAACGAACAGTCGTCCCCGTATGAACTTCAGGCCGCGAGGGGGGCTGTTTCCTTCCTTGGCAAGGGGTCGCTTACAGGGTGACGACAGATGAGGCCCCCTAGGGCGCCTGGAGGGTAACTGCTTCAACAGCTGGAAGCAATCAAGGCGTCTCGCCTGCGTCGGCAGCACAGCACACCACATAAACGGTTGAAGAAATTTTTGAGGGAAAGAAAAAGCAATCTCACACTGATATTTTCCTTAAAACACACGTATTCAAATGAGAAAATCCCCTTCTGTTCAAGAAGCAATGCACGAAGCACCAGGCACTGTGTGGTCAATTCTACACGGGAAGGAAAACTGAATAGATATAAACACGACCGGCAATAAACAGTACGCAGCAGCTCGGGAAAACACGTCCCCGGTCGGTGGCGGCACTGCAGAGAGGGAGAGAGGAGAGAGAGAGTGGAGAGAGGAGAGAGAGAGAGGGGGAGAGGAAGAGAGGTGGAGAGAGAGAGAGAGAGAGAGAGACAGACAGACAGACAGACAGACAGACAGACAGAGTGAGAGACAGGGGAAATACAGAGACAGATAGATGACACGGGCGACAGAGACAGAATGATAGGTCAAAGACTGAGAAAGACCAAAAAGAGACAGTGACAGACTGAATAGAGACCGAGAGACAGACAGGAACAGTTTGAGAGGAGTTGGGGGATGCTGGATGGATAATTATGCACATTTGGTAGGATCGACTGGACACATTATCTGTTTGTAGTTATGCGACCAGATGAGATCGTTAAGAAAACACAGGATATGTGTAACGGGCAAAATTCAATACATGTTCACGGGGATAATGATCCTGCGTGCGATTAAACAATGTGGGATGGAGAAAAAAAAACGCAAAGCAAAACAAACCAAACCAAACAAACACAAAACCGTCCACAAACAAAAGGCAAAAAAAAAATAGACAACCGACTCTTCGTTGACGTTATCTGATGAACATTGATCAGAGTGGATGGGTAGCAAAATGACAAATGGTAAAGCGGAAAGATTGGAAGTTCAAAGGAAACGCAGCGTGTAACATTTTGCATCCTCACCTGACAGCAGAGAGTGTCCACTGAACTTCCACCCCACCTTTTTATGTGCTACTGGTTACGGGTTTCGGCTTAATGAAGAGTCACTGCAAAGGCCACTTTGATCATGGTGATAGTCCACTCATTGAAAGTGACAAGCCACATCCTGAATCAGTTTCCTTCGTATTAGAAAGCAAATTACAACAACAATACTACTACTACTACTACTACCACCACCACCACTACCACCACCACCACCACTGCTACTACTACTACTAACAGTGGTAGCAATAGTGATATACATACCACTGCTACCAATGCTACAGCAGCTTCTGCTGGTTTTGTTGTTGCTGCTGCTGCTCCTGCTGCTCTTACTACTACTACTACTACTACTACTTATACCACTACTACTACTACTACTATTATTATTATTATTATTATTATTTGTGGCATCAATCTTTTAATTAATCAGTAAATTGATAATGGCAATTAATGACAATATGTAAATTAATACATGCCATGAGGCTAGGTCAGATAAATAATTTGTGGAACAAATTCGGAAAGGAAGATTTGTGTGGATCTACTCTCACACACACACACACACACACACACACACACACACACACACACAAGTGGTAATTTGACTCCTCTGCCTTTTCGGTTTTAAGAAGAATGCTATCCCAGAAAAGGCTGGTGTGCAATACCGTAGTACGTTTGTTGTGTTTTCAAAAAAACAACTCAGCGCGTGTGTCTTAAGAGGTTATCTTTGTATATTTTCTACTTTTCACAAGAAAATGTAGCTTGTTTTGCTCTTTCATGATTTTCTTTTGCTTCTTAAGTGGCACCTTCGGTTGGTTTGCTGAAGGTCATTTTGAGAAGCATTTATTTTATTTTTCCCATTCACCCACTCAAGCACATACTGTTGTTAGGCGAATTATCTACCACTGCAGATATGAATGCTTATATCCCCTATTTCTTCAATCTAAGACATACGAGCAATATAGCAATTTATTAGTTTCTTGTAATTTAGTCCCTTGCGGATTCATTCCAAGAACTGGCCCTCAGCACTTGTGTTTAAGAGGTTTTTTTTATATTTTCTACTTTCAAAGAAAAGATCTTGTTTTTCTTTTCATGATTTTCTTTGCTTTTAGGTGGCCCTTTGTCAAA
>CM031605.1:60478034-60493122 GCA_018398815.1 Conus ventricosus | reverse complement strand
CCAGAATATCTGGATTCAGCATGAACCACAAAAGCCATGAAAAGACTAAGGGAGGAACGAGAAGAGACGAGAGAGAGAGAGAGAGGAGAGAGAGGAGAGGAGGAGAGAAGAGAGAGAGAGAGAGAGGGAGAGACTAGGAAACTACCTTGTTACTAAATACTTTGGAAGAAAATAGTGCTTACCCTCATATATGTCTTGCACAGATTAAAACATTCCTGTCTTTGGGGATTGGTGTCCATTGTTGTATATATATATATATATATATATATATATATATATATATATATATATATATATATATATATATATATATATATATATATATATATATATACGATAATGATAACAATAATAAAATTGATGATGACAGTAGTAGTAGTAGTAGTAGTAGTTAGTAGTAGTAGTAGTAGTAGTAGTAGCAGCAGCAGCAGCAGCAGCAGAAACAACAACAAAAACATCAGCAGCTGCTGTAGCAGTAGTAGCAGTGTCAACCTCGGGTGATGTCGATGGAGAAGGACTAGCGCACAGCCCAAACACACTCACAGCTTGCTTACGATCTCATTCATATATCATGCATTCGTCACATCAAACCACTAGTAAAGTCTATAACTTTACTACACATGATCATAGAACGAAACATCAATGCATATGGAATCAAACAAAATAAAACATTCTCTCTTTCCTGAACTTCACAAAATCATTTATCTAAAACATCATTAACTAACCCGGGTATAAATAGATTTCTACTTTACCTGGCCAGGTGATCTTAACTATTCACGAATCACTGTCTTTTCTTTTCCTTTTTTTTCTTTTCACTGTCACTTTCACAAGCACGACACAACTGCTGGCACTGGTCTTGGTCTGCTGGCGCCTGGTCAGGTTAGACTGCTGGCACTGGCGTTGGTCTGTGGTTCTGCTTGACGAAGTGACGCTGCCAGGTATGAGGTCGAACCCCGGTTAAGATGGAACAGTGACTATCAACATCGATCTGTTCTCCTTTCTTCCTTCCTGCATTAACGCATTTCACTCTCTCTCTCTCTTCTAGTCTGCTCTATCAAATGGACATGGTTGCTTTTCTTTTCCTTTTCTTTTCTTTCTTTTTCTCTTCATTAGTTAGCAACTCTCTCTCTCCACATCTCTCTTTAGTCCTTCCTCTGCAGACTATCTCCTGCTAATCTCTCAACTTGGTTCTCTTCTCTCCTCCCTTCATCTCTCTGCTTCTCTCTCAAGCAGACCTAGAACCTCTTTCTCTCTCTGTCTCTCTGTTCGTTCTCTCGATTCCTCACTCACGCATTACTTTATCACCTAACTCCGTGTCCAAGGGCCAGTACCATTGGTCAGTATTTTTACCACCTCGTACCCGAAGTTATCTCCCTCTAATTCCATTGGATATTCAAATCATGACAGTCACGCCTACACGCCTTACTCTCTGTGGTGGTCAATTGGTCATTTAATTGATTAGCTTGATTTCACCCCCACCACCTACTACCTTCTCCCTCTCCCTTTCCGGCGTCGTCGACCTAATGGTGGCATTGGTCGTAAATTGGCTGTATGAGTCTGGGTAGGCGCCGAGACGTCTGACCGGACCTATCGAGACCTGTCGGTCCAGCCACTCCGACTGTCTACGAGGAAGATTAGGATTAGCCTCTCGCCGTGCTCAAGTTGGCTGGATGAGTCTGATCCGGGTGTCGAGACTGGTTTGACCAGACATCGAGGCGTCGGTCAGCTACTTAGTCCGTCTGGTTGGACAGACCGTCTCTGTGGAACCTCTCCTCTATGCTTAATTGGCTGGACCCGCCGTATGGGGCTGTCTGCCGGCGCCCAGAGTATTTGCGTTAGAGCTTATGTCCAACCAACCTGGCTGGCGACGGACCACGACTCTGGTTGTGTTTATTTTTGACCGTGACAAT
Organism: Conus ventricosus; assembly: GCA_018398815.1. NCBI lineage: Eukaryota > Metazoa > Mollusca > Gastropoda > Neogastropoda > Conidae > Conus > Conus ventricosus. The sequence continues at coordinate 60,491,212 of CM031605.1, read as the reverse complement.
TTCCCCCTTGCAAAGGCTATGCACCGCATTGTCTCAAAACAACGGTACAAAAAGGACCACAACCGAATTTGCTGACACACAGCTACACGTGCAAAGTTTGAAAAATACTTTACAACCAACGGTTTATAACTTATAAAATATCTCATTAGTGAATACCACTCCAATGAGTTATCATTGACGTGCGCTCTTGCGTTATTTCTACTCATTTTATAACAACCTCTGTGCGCACTTATGCCATTCCCCTACCTGCGGATTTGCCACATCTTCTCTTCACAATTTCTATGAAAAGCACAATATAATATGATCACGATCCATGACACTTCACTGAGGAATCTCCATCCTCACTTATTGCAAATAATGCATCACTACCCAAGCGACTGTATGCTCCAAGCATAACTACATTTACATGAACAAATCTCACACAAAAATATGAACCATAGCCAACTGGGAATGAACCCATATCCAATCAACATAACTGTAATCAACACATATTATCAACAAAGCACCCCGGATATGACTGACTTCCTCTGAGTTGCAGCTTGCTAGACTACACGGCTTAAATAGTCAGCTCCGACATTCTGTCGACCGGGAATGTACTGCACTCGATACCTGTAGGGCTGCAATGCCATTGCCCAACGCAGAACTCTGCTGTTTTTCAGCTGCGCCTCCTGCAGGAATTTGAGTGGTTGATGATCAGTCTCTATCACGAACTCTTTCCCATACAAGTATTTGTGGAATTTCTGCACGGCCCACACAACGGCTAAACACTCCTTCTCCACCGTTGCGTACCCTTCTTCAACATTTGTCAACTTCTGCTAGCATACCTCACAGGAAACTCGACCCCTTCATTGCTCCTGCAACAATACTGCACCCACTCCACCGCCTGATGCATCTGTCCGCAACAAAAATGGTTTTGACATATCCGGTAGCTTCAAGATGGGACGGGAACCTAGTCTTTCCAGCACCGTCTGCAGTGCTTGCTCTGCAGCGTCTGACCACTCGACCACTGCCGGTTTCCCTGCCTTGACCAAATCACTGAGAGGACTCGTGATTGCTGCGAAGTTTGGAAACAAACTCCCTATAGAAACCAATAAAACCTCGCAGACTCCTGACTTCTGTTTTGGTCTTTGGTCTCTCTGAATTCATCATCTTCTCCACCTTTCCTCTTTCCGGCTGCTTTGTGTCGCCTCCGACAACAAAACCTAGGAACTCCTACTGTCTAGCCCTTCATACAGTGACACATCCCTGTATGACTCCTCTCCTGGAAACTTAGGCAACAAATCTCCCTTCTTCTGCTGGGTCTCTTTCACCTCATCAATGATTGCTGCTGCGCCTATGTGCTGAGTCTCACGCTGAATATATTTGCGGAGAAAATTCGCATGGAAAAGTTTTTAGTTTCCCATTCACATCAATTCGGTAATCCCAACCGACCTTTTCAGTGATGGTGAATGGTCCTTTCCAATGCATCAGCAGCTTGTTGTGACCCGTGGGAAGCTGTACCAGGACTTGGTCTCCCACCTTGAGGGATTGCTTCCTCACCTTCTTGTCATATTGCTTCTTCTGAACGACCCTAGCCTCCTGCAAACCTTCCCTTGCAACCTTGCATGTCTCATACCTGTGCCCACCTTTGGAACAGGGCGAGATTGGGCCAATCAGATCAACAGCCACTCTCCTGAACGGTGTGTCAATTAAAGGGGGATGTTTAAGAGGCGCCTTCCTCTTCACCCTCTTGTGGCTGACCTTTGACACACGTCACATGACATGCAGAAACGCTTGATGTCTGCCATTGCCCTGGCCATTGAAAATCATCAAAGATTCGGTCAGCTGTTTTTGCTGGTGCTGAGATGACCCGCCATGAGCGACTCGTGACCCACTGACATGACAGTGTCACGATTACATGCTGGTACCTCTAACTGAGTTGTCACCTTACCTGTCTTCCCCTTGGTGAACACTCGGTACAACAGCCCGCCTTTCACAAGAAATTCTGTCTCACCTCCTCTAACCACCTGTTTCTCTCCACCTCTTGCCAACTCCCAAGACTTCACGAGCGAAGGGTCTTGTTCCTGCGCTGCCCTAAACTCATCAGGCGACACATCTATGCCTGACTTCCTTGCTGGAACGACTAACGGTTTATCAACCTTTTCCTCCTTCTTGCTCCGTGTTTGAACTGCTGCCCCTGTAGCAGTCAACAACTCAGGATCCCCTGGATCCCTTGCACCTGGAATTATTTCCGATTGATCAAATCATGAAGGGGTTTCTCCATCACCAACGCAGACAACTCGCCTGAGAAGTAAGGGGTACGTACTTCTATCTTAGCAACTGGAAAACTCCCTCACAGTGCCATCGATTTAGAGTACAGGTCTGGATTTGCCCTGTCAATCCCCTTTCTCGACCAGCGTTGTTCTAACTACACCACATGAACAACCAGTGTTCGTAACACTTTCACCCTCTGCTGGCCAATCCACCCTTCTTCCACTGGTAACGAACCACTCAGCCTAGTGCCCTCCATCCCTGACACTGGACTGCTGTCCAGTGTAGCCATAGGCCGCACTCCACCCTCTTCAGACTGAATCCCTTTTGGTTCCACTGCAGGTCGTTTCCCTTGACGACCCCTATCCACCTCTGCATAGGCTGCTGCCTTCTGGAACCTCATGCGACAATCCCTCGCCACATGTCCCTTCTTGTGACAAATGAAACACCTAATGTCCCTTTGCCCTTCCTTCTGCCCCACCACTGGGTTTGCAGACTTTGCAGAAAACTCCCCGAGTCTCCTTGCACTCTTCTCACCTGTGCCTGGCACCTGTTTCTCCTGCACCTTAGTGCCCAAACGTGCCTCTCTATACACCTCTGCGAACTTCAGCAACTCTCCTGCTGTCTCTGGCTGTCTCTCTTTCAATGTATGGTTAACTCAGGGCCGCAACCTGACAAAATCTGTTCCTTCATAACTAGCTCTTACAACTCAGCGAACTCCTTCTTCGTACCACTCAACTCTAGCCATTTATCAAAATAGTGATCTAAACGTGCACCAAACTGAGTGTACGTTTCACCCGCTTGCAATCTAGCTGAACGAAATTTCTTTCTGAATCCTTCCTCTGTGAGGTCAAATCCCTTCATCAACGATTCCTTCACAGCACCAAAATCAGATTGGGCGTCTGCTGGCAATGCAGTGAAAATTTGTAATGCCTTACCGTCAATAGCGCTGACAAAATGACTGCCCACTCTTCTGGAGGCCAACCCTGACTGGTCGCAAACGTTCGAAACGACTGATGTATGCATCAATCGAATCGGTTCCTTCAGAGAATTTTGGGAACTTGGGTCGGGGAGCGTAACTGCGCACAGAGTCACTGGAAACTGAGCTCCCATCCTCGGTGGTCTCCCTTTGTATTCTCACTTTCTCTAACTCTAATTGAACCTTTAATCTTTCTGTTTCCTGCGCTTCCCTTATTCTTTCTGTTTCCTGCTTCATTCTTTCTGTTTCCTGCGTTGCCTGATTATCATTAGCCTGAATCCTTAATCTTTCTGTTTCCTGCTCTTCTTTAGCCTTTTCCTGCTCTGCTATTTCCAATGCGACATGGCGTCTTTCCGCGCGTTCATTCTCTTTCCATCTTTTGTTGGTTTTCAACGAATGCACGCAACTCATCTCCTGAGTAGCCTAAATCACGACCGACGCTGACAAGTTGTTCAATAGGGGTGTTCTTTTCTTCCGCCATTATATCTCTTTTTTTTTTTTTTTTTTTTTTGAACAAGATTTTACTACTACGACAGCCAAACTGGTGGTTACCGACACGAGTGACGTAATAGCACAATCATATGAATGATAATATTAGCTTGGACAACGTAGTTAGTTTTTATAAGACGCCCCAGCGCCTGACCCAACTATGAGAGCGAATTATAGGCAATCTGTGCGAAATAAGTACTCTGGGGCTGAAATGCCAAGCCTAGTATTAACTATCTTGGAAGCAATGCCAAGCCTAGTATTTAACTATCTTGGGAACATACAGTAAGACAACCCTTGTCTTAGGATTACAATACTTGAATCCCACCCAGCTTCCTCTCTGAGAAGTTGAACAATTATAATAAATGGGCCAGAATATCCTGGCAGGCTCGCCAATAAATTGTCAACCTCGGGTGATGTCGATGGAGGAAGGACTAGCGCACAGCCCAAACACACTCACAGCTTGCTTACGATCTCATTCATATATCATGCATTCGTCACATCAAACCACTAGTAAAGTCTATAACTTTACTACACATGATCATAGAACGAAACATCAATGCATATGGAATCAAACAAAATAAAACATTCTCTCTTTCCTGAACTTCACAAAATCATTTATCTAAAACATCATTAACTAACCCGGGTATAAATAGATTTCTACTTTACCTGGTCAGGTGATCTTAACTATTCACGAATCACTGTCTTTTCTTTTCCTTTTTTTTCTTTTCACTGTCACTTTCACAAGCACGACACAACTGCTGGCACTGGTCTTGGTCTGCTGGCGCCTGGTCAGGTTAGACTGCTGGCACTGGCGTTGGTCTGTGGTTCTGCTTGACGAAGTGACGCTGCCAGGTATGAGGTCGAACCCCGGTTAAGATGGAACAGTGACTATCAACATCGATCTGTTCTCCTTTCTTCCTTCCTGCATTAACGCATTTCACTCTCTCTCTCTCTTCTAGTTCGGCTCTATCAAATTGGACATGGATGCTTTTCTTTTCTTTTCTTTTCTTTCTTTTCTCTTCATTAGTTAGCAAACTCTCTCTCTCCACATCCTCTTTAGTCCTTCCTCGCAGGACTATCTCTGCTATCTCTCAACTTGGTTCTCTTCTCTCTCCTTTATCTCTCTGCTTCTCTCTCATGCAAGGACCTAGAACCTCTTTCTTCTCTGTCTCTCTGTTCGTTCTATCGATTCTCTCACTCCGCATTACTTTATCACCTAACGCCGTGTCCAAGGGCCAGTACCCCATTGGTCAGTATTTTTCCACCTTCGTACCCCGAAGTTTATCTCCCTTCTATTCCATTGGATATTCAAATCATGACAGTCACGCCTTAACGCCTTACTAGCTGTGGTGGTCAATTGGTCATTTCTAATTGATTAGCTTGATTTCACCCCACCACCTACTACCTCTCCCTCTCCCTTTCGGCGTCGTCGACATAATGGTGGCATTGTGTCGTAAAATTGGCTGTATGGAGTCTGGGGTGCGCGTGACATTGAACCGGACCTATCGAGACCTGTCAGTCCAGCCACTCCGACTGTCTACTAGAAGATTAGGATTTGCCTATCGCCGTGATAAAGTTGGATTGGATGAGTCTGATCGGGTGTCGAGATGGTTTGGACCAGACATCGAGGCGTCGGTCAAGCTACTTAGTCCGTCTGGTTGGGACTGGACCGGTCTCTGTGGACTCTACTCTATGCTTAATTGGCTGGACCGCCGTTTGGGGCTGTCTGACGGCGCCCAGAGTATTTGCGTTAGAGCTTATGTCCAAACCAACATAGTGGCGACGGACACGACTCTGGTTTGTGTTTATTTTTGAACGTGCAAGCAGTAGTACTTTTATCTACTTCTACTACTATACTTACTAATATACTACTATACTACTACTCGCTTACAGCGTGTTCGTAAATTTACCTTCTATATGATGCAGATTGAGTTAAGGATGTGGCATGTCAACCGTTCAGTGAGTGAAACTATCCACCAGTGATTAAAGTGGTTGTTGGGGGACTCTTCATTAAGCGGCAACCGTGTCCAGTATGACACAGCTGATGGGTGGAATGGAGGTTCGGTGGACCCTCTCTGCAGTCAGGGGGCGATGCCATCATACCACACTATGAACTTTTCCACTGACCTTCTAGTCCTTCCACTTTTCCATTGTCACTTTGCTACTCCTCCACCCCTACCAATGTTAATTAAAATAAACGTTCATGAAGAGTTGTTATATTTTTGTTTGTCATTTGGTGTGTCGCTTGTTTGTTTGTCTTTTGTTTGTTTGTGTTTGTATTGGTTTGCTCTGCTTCTTTCCATTCCGCATTGTTTAATCACGCAGGTGTAAATTATCCCGCGAATAGATATTGCGTTTGTGGCCTTTACACACACTTCGTGTTTTGCGTATCGATCTCATCTGGTTGCTCAAGCTACATTAAAACCAATGGTGTGCAGTTGATTCCACCATGTGTGAAGTGTTATCCATCTTGTTTATTGGCCAGCATCCCACTCCCGCTCCCCAACTCATCTTCAACTGTTGTTGTCTGTGTCGCTCCTTGGTCTTTCTCTGTCTTTGCCTATATCTTTCTGTTTTCTGTCTCTGTCTCTCTCTTTCCTCTGTAATGTCTGTCTCTCTCTGTCTCATCTCTGTCTCCCCCCCCCCCTCTCTCTCTCTATCTCTCTCTCTCTCTTTTCTCTCTGTTGTGCCAGTGCGCGCGCGCACGTGTGTGTGTGTGTGTGCTGTGTGTGTGTTGTGTGTGTGTGTGTGTGTGTGTGGTGTGTGTGTGTGTGTGTAGTTTATTGTGTGTGTGTTTGAGAGAGAGGAGAGAGAGAGGAGAGAGAGGAGAGAGAGTGAGAGAGAGAAGAGAGAGAGCGAGAGAGAGAGAGGAGAGAGTGAGAGCAGAGAGAGAGTAATGGTATTTTGGTGGGATGGGTGTTTTGGAAGGACTGTATGTCGCTTAACTGTTGTGAACTCCTGAATAGGGAGAATAGCCAATATTGATTAATTCAACATCCCCTATTCAATTTGTGTTTGTCTGAGTCCCCATACATCTGTATCAAAGCCAATTAACCTGCTAATCATGAAGAGACACCTATTAACAATGAAGTGACGAAGAAGGCCTTAAGACAGGAGCAGAGCTTGAAGTGGAGTAGAACACATAACAGGAGGTCGATATCGCGGAGCTGCAAGTCATCCAAGAACACGTGAAGCATCGGGAGAGATCCAGCAAACTTACACCTACATGACGAGGACAAGTTGCAGGGTAAAATAATCTATTTTCGTATATGGAGCTCTACAAGATAAATTACTTTTACATGTGAGGGGGGGGAAACAGCCCCGGGGGGGCCGGGGGGAATTTATTTGTTTTGACAATGAGAACTGTGGCGATGATTAATGTCTCGGGGACTGTGGAATCCGTTGCTAAAGAACTTTCATGGACTAACAATTAAAAAGACGAACTCTGCATGACAATTAATTTGTTACGCATGAAGAAGCTTTTTGAATGATAAACCACAGTAGCTTGTAAGTCTGTGCATGTAGGCAGGGATCCAAAAGTGTTTGAATAAATGTTTAATTGTAACATTTCACAAGATCGCTTTGAGACTTCCTTCATGAAGTGCTGAGAATGTGTCTGGGGATTCCTGTTTGTCTGTCACCCCATTTTCCCGGTCCACACACACACACACACCCACCCACACACACCACAAAACACACACACACACACACACACCACACACACACACACACACACACACACCACAACACCACACACACAACACACACACACACACACACACACTCTCTCTCTCTCTCTATCTTCTCTCTCTTTCCTCTCTCTCTCGCTCTCTCCTCTCTATCTATCTATCTATCTACTCTATCATACAATCTATCTGTCTATCTATCTATCTATATATTATATATCTATCTATCTATCTATCTATCTATCTATCTATCTATCTATCTTTTATCTAATATCTATCTATCCCAGTACTGTGTAACGTTTGATTGACACGATGAGTTGTGAAACTTTTTCAACATATCTTTAAATTTCTTTGTCATCATTCCAAATGTAGGTGACTTGAGATAAACTCCACCTTTCCACCCCCCTACACATATACCATCCTTTAAAATCCTTTATAAAGAAATTAAGTCCAGAAAATAAAACAGTGAATATACATCGAATGAAAACTGAATGAAAATATGAGAAAGTAAACGTAGAATGTCATGCAACCGAAGGTATGCATGAGTGAATAAATGAATGAATGGGCGAATGGAGAATGCATGAATGAATGAATATTAATAGTGGACTGACTGACAGACTGACTGATTGACTGAATGTATGGATGCATGAATGAATGAATGGAATTTTTTTAAACGATGAAACCGCCAGGGAAATATCAACTAGAGAGAGAGAGATGAGAGAGAGAGTGAGGGAGTGAGAGAGAGAGAGAAGAGAGAGAGAGAGTGAGAGAGAGAGAGACGAGAGAGAGAGAGAGAGAGAGAGAGAGAGAGAGTGAGAGGAGAGGAGAAACGCTGGAAAAACTCAGGGAATAAGAATAACACGCACCTAATACTTTTTTTGTCGATTAGTACAGTAGTATTTCCTGCTCACTCATAACAACATTGAAAGGAATGTAAATGCGGGGCTAAAAACAGCTCTTAGAGACATGATAGGCTCTAGGATTATGTCTGCTTTGATGTGCTCCAAACGGAAATCCAGTGCCAGGACCTAGAAAGTTGGAGATAGGCCGATTTAGGATGTCCGAATAATCGCCATCGTCGATAACGGAGGATTACAAAACAAAAACAGAGCCCAGACGAAATAAGAAAGCTGGAATTAAAATGACAGCTCTGGTCCTGGGGTCAGAGATGGTAGCAGTAAAAAGTGCAGTGGTAGAAGCAGAAATGATGGTCAGGTCTCATACACAATCGAACAACACCTTACTGAACCACAGGTTGGAAGGGGTACAAAAGCTGCTGGCAATGTGTAGTACAAGAACTTCGTTGTCACGCCCCCAATCCCCTTAGGTTTAGGGGATAGGAAGAGGTGTTACAATTCACAAAAAGTGCCATAAAAAATAAACCCAAGGGTAACAGAGGGGAGGCTGCGTATTTAATGAGCAACTGTCTCAAATCTGTAATGTATGTGAAGTGCATCGTTCTATCAGTGCTTAGGTATTCGCATTTCGCAGAAGTGAGCTCCACCAGCACCGGCCTCTCTCCTCAGAACCAAAGAGATCGTGATCGAGGACACGAACCTGAACAATGTTGACAGCTTCAATCTACTTGGGAGTGTTTGTCTTCAACGTGTGGCATGGATAAAGGAAATGTCGAAAACAGATCTTCCCCTCTTGAACCCCCCCCATATTCAGGCCAATAGGAACTTAGTGAGGAGTGCGTGGAATAACTTTGAGTACAAGCTGGCAGTTCAACAGAGCAGTCGTTGTCACCTCGCTGCTCTATGGCTGTGAGACCTGGGACAATGTACAGGTAATCAACTGAAGAATCTGGATCTGTTCCCCCTCGATGCCTGCATTAGATCATGGGGCATCTCCTGGACGAACAGGATTTCAACACCAGAATCGCTTCCCGCAGAGCAAAGTTGCCTGGTATCGAGCGATGATCTTGATAGCGCTGTTGAGGTAGGTTGAGCATGTGGTAAGAATGGCGACACGCGAACTTACCAAAATATGGTCTTCTTCTCCGAGGAATGGCAGCTGGAACAAGGAACACTGGCAGCTCACTCGAACACTTCAAGGACTGCCTGAAAGTATCACTGGTGGCCTGTGCATCCGCTTCAGGCTGGGAAAACACTTGCCGCACTGACTGCGTGCCTGGCGTCTGCTGTTCACAAGAAGAAAACAGCTTCGAGAAGCATTTGCAGGCATTGGGACCAGAAGCGGTCAAACCTGCAATGAGAGGAGACCTGACAATGACAGCTGCCGCATGCCTAGGAGTGCGACGTGTGTGTGGGTGTCAGCTTTGGTTTGCTCTCACACGTGCCAGCGGTCCCTGCATCTCCGTCGACCCGCGACACGACAATCCATGATATTCAGCAAGTCGTGTCAATATCTGTTAATGTGTGTGCATGTGCTTGTTTTATCAGTACTTAGTGTAGCCATTCGCCTTCAACAGAAATTAGCAAATATTAGAGACAAAACTTGTCGTAAAGACCTCATTAATCAATTATATTCTAAGGCATACCACATCTCAACTATAAAAAAATCCACTAACAATATCGAATAGAAATCGTGTAATAGACAGTTTTGTCATACTACATTCAAACATCATCACTGCACACCGAGAATACATAAATGATGTATTGGAGTATCGTTGCTTGCCTTCTGCCAGTCGACTTTTTGTTGCGTCAGTCTTCGTCCTGTTTTGGTCGCGCACGTGAAAACCCACAGTCTTTTCAAGGTCTTGACAGCTGCCCAAAAGCTGCATCTGTAGTCTGCTCCCTCTGGCAAGGTTTGACATGTAGTACGCATGGGGGGACAAGGGGTATGGTTTGTTCTGGGGTGTCCTTCCCCGTGGACATAGTGAGCTTTTGATCATTGATGCTCTTCATACGATTATATGAAGGCTAATTTTAGTGGAGATAAAACGTGCCACCTGTTATCCACCCCATCCTGCAAGGTGAACATCGCCATTTGGTAAGGACTGTTATTTGAGAAGGCAAAGCCTGGCATTTTCTATTGATAGCGCTTGGGACGACGGTCCCGTCCAGTCACAAATTTTTCACGCAACCGTGCTAACCGAGAATGTAGTCGTCCGGAAGCCGGTTGAAAAGTTTACTGAACTGCTGCTCACCTGCACACTGTAAAACCGGCGTGAGCTGAAACGGTAGGGCAGTCTCTGCAGTGTTTCCGGCAACGCAACTACCAGAAAGCCAAAGAGGACTCCCAAACGTTTTTAGTGGCTGTCAGGTATTTATCATTCAATGTTTATTTATTAGCAACCCCGGAACGTATTCCCGTTTAGGAGTGACTGGAACTTCACCAGCGCACTGTGAAGGTTATTGTTTAGAAAGAAAACTATGTGTTAGTGTCCTGTTTATAATATGGACTTGATAGGTACTCCCCCCCCTCATTATTTCGGAAAAATATTGAAATAGATGAAGTGTTGTGTGTCTTCAGGGGAAAAAAGTTTATTCTGTGGACTTAACTAGTTATGGATTTCGAGATGAAAAAAGGTGTTTATTCAATGTGGTTTGAGAGAAGAGGGAGAGTTTTGATGCTATGGATAATTAAGATCCCAAAGTGAAGCAACATAGGAATATAATATGCAGGTTTGCTTTGTGATGTGGATGAGCTTAACTCACTCTTGATATGAATATTGAATAGTTGTTTGGAAATCTGTCCTTACATATACTGAAGTTAGAAATCTTTTGGAAAAGGATTACGTTCTAAATATGGTGATATATGAAATGAAATGAACATTTCTTGCCGTGTTACACGAAAAAGAAATGTCACATTTTGTCGTGAAATTTTATAGTTATCATCCCTAGTTCATTAATTGTGTGTAATGAATTGTATAAAATTATATATACATCATGTTTATTAAAAAGGGTCTAGGTGGGAAATTCTTTCCCCAATTTTGAAAACTAGATGCAAAGAGAGTTTAGATTGAAATCCATTTCTGTGTAGTGCTGTGATTCCGGAAAGGAATGTTGCAGTGTTATGATTCCGGAAAGGGATGTTGTAGTGTTGATGTAAGAAATGATGATGTTCTGTCACAAGTTCTGGTGAAATGTGATGGGCCAATGAATATGAATTTAGTAGTGATTGTAATGAATATAGCCATGATATTTTGAGGTAGATAAATCAGTTTCCCCAGATAGAGTGAACCCTGGACTGAAGGGGTCTGGTGCCATTTTCTGAGGGTAGGGGGTGGGCTGTGTCAACCAACTCGTTCTCCACTTTTGTCGGTGTTCAGAGGCTGGCTGAGTGTTGGACACTCTACCCTACCAGCACTGCACTGGGGGACGACTACCGCGGAGCCAGTTGGGACTAGAGACGCTGCTGCTGCCAAAGAAAGAGCGCGCTCACCTGAGATTCAGAACCCCAGCGAACTGTTGGCTTGGCCGTCGTTGTTCTGTGTTTTGTTGTGTTGAGCACAGCTCCTGTGTTGAGACTGTCGCCTTGTCGTCTGCAGAGGAACGACGGGAGTGTGGTAGATAATTTTGAGTCCACTAGCTTGTGAAATTCTAATAGTCCTGTGTAGACTTGACGATGTAGTCGTCGTTTTCATAGTCTTCAGTAATCTTCATCGTTTTCGCCCCCCCCCCCCCACTTCCGTCATCTTCGTCTTCGTAGTCGTTGGAACCTGCAGCGCTAGTAGATGCACTATTATTATAGAGAATATTTTTTGAGTGTACACCTTATGGTTGGCGTGCCGACACTATTGTTGTTCTTGCGTGTATTATATATGTTTGTCTGATGTCTCGGGCAGCATAAAACAAAAAAACAGTGTTGTTCTTTGTTGCCTGGCTGTCAATGTTCGAGTGTGTGTGTGTGTGTGTGTGTATGTGCAAGGAAAAGTGTGCATGCATCCATTTTTTCTGTGTGAGGTCGGACAGTCAGACCACCCCAGACACGACCCATTCTATCCGTAAACAGAGCCTATATCGGGGACCAGCACTAGATGGGGAATGGTCTATTATGCCTCTAGGTGTCTTGTCTTATTAGAAGGGGTAACAATAAAGTATTTATAAACATGAAGAAACCACGCAATGCAGCCACAATCAAAGTCCGCAGTCTGGTAAAGAATCATCGACTATTTTGAAAACTATGTTGTTTACTGCAGCTGCAAGTCTCTCGTTTGGACGCTGAAGCATCAAACAGACAGTCGACATAATAGTCATAGAACGTGTAGAGAAAAAACACACACCAATCAATTGAAACCAAACATCGGAGACACCGCAATAGTTTTGTATGTGCCCCATTATTAAAAACAAAAATGATGTTCCTTTTTGTACACTTTAAACAAGCAGACCCCCTCTGCCGGTACTTGGTATGTGTTTAGGAAAATATTAAAGGAGTGATTGAAAATTCACCTTTAAAAGCTGCTTGCTCTAAGATATTATTTTTTGTAAATAGTGATTTGTTTCTTGGGAAAAAAGAGAGGACTGCTTATCACTCTGGCCGAAGCAGCAGATTACCTAGATAAGAGAGAGGACGGGAGAGAGTGGGAGTGAGAGAGAGAGAAGAGAGATGAGAGAGAGAGAGAGAGAAGAGAGAGAGAGAGAGAGAGTGAGATGGAGAGTTGAGTAGAGGAGGTGGAGGTGAAGGAGAATGTGGGAGGAGGAGGAGAAGAAGAAGAGAAGCCATGACTGTATTGAGAGAAGGTGAACCCTGGAACTACGGTTAGGGTGTTTATCATTGTTCTAGGGTGAGCACCCTACCAATTTAAACGAGCTCCTTGCAGCCCATTGAGATGCTCCAGGATCGTGGCTTTGGTTTGTTGGTAGTTT
>CM031605.1:60455534-60473034 GCA_018398815.1 Conus ventricosus | reverse complement strand
TCAAATTTCCAATCTTTGGATGCGCAATAGAAACAAGCTGGCAATTCTAATTCTCGTGTATTGTGCTAGATGATAGGCCTGTATTTCATAGCACCTTCCGAGTTCATATAGGGTGCATTTATAATCCTATGTCAGGTTTCACTGAAAAGGCAGTCGTCAAATTGGAACTTTATCAAAATCACTAACCAGAGGTGGATTATTTGAGATGGACTTCGTTTATGTGTCGGTCTACCGGGAGTGTGATGATGTTGAACTTGCAGCAACCGATAATCACTGTATTAACTTCGTACAAGCTCGTGACATGGGCGTGCTGGAACATCTCCTCCCTCTCTCCGTGAGTGGCCTCACCAAGATTTGGTTGGACTTCCCATCTGTTCATTGTCTGTGTCTTTCCTTTGCTGTGACGCGGAATTACTGGCTGTTTTGCCCGAAATGAACGAGGACGACGGAACCAGAATTTCTACCTGACTACGATTGGATCAATGAATTGCTGATTGCATCATGGCTAGCTTCAACATTTTTGTATATTCACTATGGGATCTCGTTTTAGGGAAACATATCATATTTTAGCCGTAGTGTTGAATATGTGCAATGCTATGGTTGAGTATACTGAATGGTGTGTGTAAGGGCGACCTAAATGGTTGCTGTACCAGTCATATCTGACTCTGAAACAGTTTAAACGATTATTGATATGTTCAAATGACCTTCTTGGTGTTGTTTATAGTGCTGTTGTTTTTTGTAGTTGATGTGTTGTTTTGTGTGTGTGTGTGGTGGTGTGTGAGTGTGTGTGTGGTGTGATGTGTGTGTGTGTGTGCTGTGTGTGTGTGTTGTGTGTGCTGGTGTGTGTGTGTGTGTGTGTTGTTGTTCTAGAGCGTATCAAGTCTGACTCCGTATCTTTTTGGGTTCGTATTTCTTTCCATGTCAAGATAGAAGTCAATATGATTAACCAATGATCTTCATTTAGTAACAGTAAAAATATGCCTGGATTGAAGAATATAAACAAATTATATAGGGCGCCCCCACCAACCCCCCGATGTAATGTGAAATGCACGCGAAAAAAAATAAGTATTGCAATGGACATTTTCGACACGGCACACCCCACGGATGTTAGTGTGTTCAACTATTGTTTAAGAAAGTGCGATTTGTAAGAAATGCAATCTTTGCCTACAAAGAGATACAAAATGATATTTTTGAAAAAGAAAAAGATATTGATAATGGTATAACCGTCCCAATTTCTGAGATGGAGTGTTGCTAGCTATACGAAAACGTAAAACCGAAAAGCGGCTGGATTGATTGGCATATTAGTCGAATCATATAACACCCAGTTGAAGAGGGAGTTCTAATATTTTTCTAAAATCATTTCAAAAGTTATTCGATAGTGACATGTTTGACGTTAGACCGTAGTCATCCGTTTGCACTTTATCTAAAAAAAAGTAGCTAAATAACCTTAACATTCCTGTAGCAGTAGATATGATATTTATATATATATATATATATTTATATATATATATATATATATATATATATATATATATATCATATTATATATATATTATTATTTTCTTTTTTTTTTCTTTTTTATGTGCCTGTTTTGAAACCCCGATATGCCTGCTTTGACAGCTGTATCTATTGTTTGATTTTAAACCCACATCTAAAACATAATCATAACAACAAGATTCAGGTTGGAATCTCAGATCTAGTGATAATATCTTTAGGTTAAGAACTGTCAACAGAAGTGTTTACTCGTCCAGTGTGTAATGAAGCAGAAGAAAACGAGGCACATTTTGTTTTCAGCTGTCTAATCGTTAACCATATTTGCGAAAGCTACATAAAAACTAAACATGTTAACAACCTTCCTGCATCCAAAACTCAAATTATACAACTGTACCATCACCCAAAATCTCACGACGTGCATTTTTTTTCTTCATTATTCCTTGTCGACGGCGTTTAAGTTTAGAGAATTAGTAAGTCTTATGAGCATATAAATTTCTTGTTTTTGTCCTGTTTCTGTGTCTATGGATTTTTATTGGACATGGTTAAGATTTTTTTTTTCTCTGTGTAAATTTGAAATCACCTTTGTTTTTTGATAGATTGATTATATGATGTTCCATTACTCCTTCATAAGGGGTCAATGGTCTATTGAATTCCGACTCCCGGAATCCGACTCTCTCTCTCTCTCTCTCTCTCTACTCTCTCTCTATCTCTCTCTCTCATCTATTTCTCTCTACTTCTCTCTATCTCTCTCTCTATACTCCCTCATCCTACTCCTCCTCCTCCTCCTCCTCCTTCTCATCCTCCTCCTTATTGTGCAGGACTTTTGACGTGTGTATCACTGCGTGATGCTGGATTTACTGTCGTTCTGCCTTGGCAATTCGTTCACAATATCAAAAGATACATATACGTTGTTATGTCTAGGTTTTCACAATGTTTCACGCTTGTAGTTTGACCACAGTTTCCCCTTGCATTTTCACATCTCACCGATCCTCTGTTTAGAATGTGACAATGGTGTATGTCTATATGATTGGGTCAGGTACTACATTTTTCAAGCCCACCTGCACGTTTTTACTTTTCAGACGCGAACGCGAGGAGAATGAATTTTTCCAACAGATACTCTGTTGTTGTTGTTGTTGTTGTTGTTGTTGTTGGTTGTTGTTGTTGTTGTTTGTTGGTTTGTTTGTTTGTTTGTTTAGTCCTCACGTTAGAGTCAATCCAATGATGTGGTCATCATAATCTGGAAACATTTGATTATCATTGATAATGATCTCTGTATTTTTTTTTTTTAATCCATGTAGTGTAGTCTTGCGTATGTCAAATCTCGCGAGGCCTATATCTCTTCCGTGTCAATTTTCTCTTGGCCTTACGCTCACGATTTGCATTAGTTAGTACTAGTGGAAAGTTGTTTTTAGTACGATACCATATGGCATTATGAATTCCGAGAAAAGAGCATTTTTTAGGAATTCAAATGCCCAGAAAGATTTCTGCAAAAGCCGACTGTTTTTTTTTTTAAATCACGTAAATGATAATAGTTATAATGTAGTAATAGCAGCAGCAAACACTACTACTACTACTACTACAACTACTACTAACTACTACTAGTATACTACTACAATAATGCATAATTATTATTATTCTTAATATTAATATTAATACTAAAAACCTCGCAATAATAATAATAATAATAATAATAATAATAATATAATAATACTCATAAAAAATAATAAAATAAAAATAAAATAATAATTTAATAACAACAACAGAACAACTCATCCCCAACATCCTCATCATCTCAACAACCTAATATCGACAACTTCATCAAATTCTAATTATAAAATTATTAAAATTAATTACCAAAACATCCACCCAACACCACATCAATCCAACTTTCACTACTCATACCACATACATTCAACCTCCACCATTCCCCCCTCCCCCTCCACTTCTCCAAAAAAACCCCCACCCTCCCACCTCCACCACATATCATACACCCTTTTAAAACAAACAAAATATTATCATTCCTTCTCAAATTCTCTAACTTTATAAACATTCACAATTATCCTTAAAAATGTATATTAAAATGTGTTTTCAATTCATACATCTCAGTATGCACATTACACTTCTTTTCTTTCTATTCTTTTGAGTAACACAGATGGTGAACCTGCCCCACCTCAAACCATCACTCCTTTAACACATACCCCGATCTTAACATATCAAAATAACTTCAAAGACAACTCTTAATAATTCATCTTAATTTCCACAATTACCACCCTTTACTTACATTTTTCCAGTAACATTTATCATCCACACTCAACAACCCCCAACATTCATACAAAATCTACTTATATACACCACAACTATTTATTACCACTATCACTTCTAACTCATCAATAAATTTAAAACAACTAACTTCCACTCAACAAATACCCACCATCCGCATATTTTTTTTAGTATGTATTTTTTTTTTTTTTTTTAATCTCACAAAACATTATCCCATAAAAACAATCAAATATTAAAATAAAACACAAACCCCCCCCCCCTCCCCAAAACCCCCCCCCCCCCCAACCCATACACCAGCCCCATCTTCAAACCCCCACCCATACCCTTATCTTAAACACTTCTATAACTAAACATCAAACTAAAATCCAAAACAATAAACATACATTTACTCAAACACACACAAAAACTAAATCAAATCATAATCCTCTAAAAAACTCATCATAATAATAATAATACTCCTCCTCCTCCTCCATCGCCTCTAATATTAATCATAATTTCATCTTAATCATATATCAATCATCATAATAATCATATTTAAATAAAAACAAATAATAATACTCAAAAAAAAAATCAACAAAAAAAAAACCAAACAAAACAATAATATAATAAAACTACTACACAAAATAAAACACAATAATAATTAATCATCCTACCCATATGAAGTATTATTGAATAAATCACTATTAAAATTTTTATAATCAACTTATTTTTTCACGATTTAAACTTTAACTGTATTTCATTATACGTATTATTTTTATATAATAAAACATTAATTACTACAATGAATCAAACCAATAAATTTAACCCCTCCACCTCCCACATTATATCTTAATATATGTTCTAATATTTCAACAGCACCAGTGTACATTAGATCATTAGAACCAAATTTACCTTTAATATCCAAATCTTTTTATCTAAGATTACCCATTACATCTTAAATTTAAATTTTAACACCCCCTCAATCACCTTTTACACCAAACACAATAACAACATTATACCAAATAAAATATTATATTTCCTCTCCATTCTTCTATTCAACCATATCCATCCACACCATAAATAACTAAATATTTCATATTTATCAAATAAATAATTAATAATTTCAACCAAATACCATTACATTCATCCCCCCCCCACCCAACCTTTTAACCATCAATAATATTATTATTATTTATCACATGGCCTAGCCCCCTTAGTATGCAAAGCAGATTAGGCTCCAAGAGCTCGGGGAATGGGGCGAGCAGGAGTGTGTGGTGTGTGTGTGTGTGTGTGTGTGTGTGTTGTTTGTGTGTGTGTGTGTGTGTGTGTGTGTGTTGTTATGTGTGTGTGTGTGAGTGTGTGTGTGTGGTGTGTGTGGTGTGTGTGTGTGTGTGTGTGTGTGTGTGTTGTGTGTGTGTTTGTGTTGTGTGTGTTGCTGTGTGTGTGTGTGTGTGTGTGGTGTGTGTGTGTGTGTGTGTGGAAAATCTCTGAATAAATGTTTGCACTTAGTGCTCCCGAAATGTCTTCCTGCTGACACGTCACTAAACCCCTGCACTTGCCCCAGCTCAGGGAGATTTGAAAAAACCCAAATGACAACTATAGTAAACATTTTGTTTGAAGTGTATTCAAGCGAAGAAAACTCGGGGTAAAGGAGATAATAAAACAGATGTGCTTGTTTTAGCTTATGCACGATCTTAAACTAAAAGGGACAGAACGCACCGTTCGTGTTACATTCTGCTAAAATTATACAAATTAGGCACCAGTCAGGGGAGAAAATTATTGTATCGTCTGTCAAATCAATGAGAACCACTTTAGTCATATTGGGGTTCAGTGGGTGGGATGATTTGTGGATAGCAGTGGCTGATCAAGCGAGGCGTGCGCAGTATGTATGTGGTAGCTCAGACAGGCAAATGTGGGGGAGACTGCTGTGCTTACTGAGTGTGGGCTTTCCTTGTCGTGTCTTTTGTTGCGCCTGCAGCTGTCCCTCCTTTCTCTAATAAACTGGCACCTCGGTACCATAGTAGTCCCATTACTCGATCTATGGAGAATTGTCTCACATGAATTCATTCATGTTAAATGCTTTCAAGGGTTTATGAGAGTGTCAATGAGCATCCTCTGACCTTGTAGGAACAGTTTCTCTTTGCAGACTAACTGGGACAAGTGTCTTTTGGGTAGCTTGTGGTATGGTGAGAGCTAAATGACCTGCCATCATAGCTGAGGGACATCTCTCAGGTTGGATTGGTGCTCTTACAGTTTGCTTTCGTTAAACACCTACAGTGTCCAAGATTATGTCTACATTTCATATTTCAACAATCTTCTAAGCAAATTGTGTGGAAGCGATTCAGCTTTTTGGTATGCTTGGTGCACTGTCCATGTTTCACATTCATGAAAGAGTGTATGAAAAACAATACTCTGTACAACTTCAGGTATTGATCTCTAGTTGCTGTCTCTTTTGTTTCAGATATGGTGTACATGTCTGCCAAAGGCCGCACTTGGTTTTGCTATTCTGATGCTCACTTCTTCGTCGGATGGTGACGTTCTGGGACAGTGTGCTAACAAGGTAATGGAATTCATCAGCTTCTCACACCATTGACTTTGATGTTAGGCTCATCACAGGGTTTGCCGGGCGTGGTTGATGCAGACTTCCGTTTCTTCTGTATTTATGGAGAGACTACGAAAATTTGCTGATGCTGAATTGCAATGTCAGTTTCTGGAGCAGTATTTGAGAGCACAGTCAAAAGCAAACAGAAATTGCCTGATGATGTTTGTCATAACTCAGATTTTGTCGGAACCTTTCGTGGGTTTAAACAACTTTATGTCTGTTCATGAATTGATGTCGGTGCTACGTCTCCTTTTCTGAAGCATCAGTCAGCATTGCACAGGGCACGATGACTTAACAGATGTGGGTGCAAACACAATCTTGCTTTACGCCATTTGTGACAGTGAATGGGCTAGATGTCTCACCGTTTTATGATGACAGCTGCATGCAATCATGGTATTTCTGCACTATAGAGATGAATTTCAGTGGGCATCCGAATTTTTGCTCTGTCTTTACACACCCTCTCAACTGACAGTATTGAAAGGCTTGGTCAACATCTTCCACATTACCCTCTCTTCTGGACATATCAAAGGACTTGGTCCACATCTTCTACATCCCTTCTCACTGACAGTATCAAAGGCATGGTCACATATTCTACACACCCTCTCAAATGACAGTATCAAAGGCTTGGTCACATCTTATACACACCCTATCAACTGACAGTATCAAGGCATTGGTAATTATCTTCCACATACCCTCTCACTGACAAATATCAATAGGCCTTGGTCATTATCTTCCACATACCATCTCCATGGACAATATCAAAGCGCTTGGCCAGGTGAATAGGTGGCAAAAAGGTCGGGATTTCGTTCCTGACATTTTTGCGGATCTGCCGAGAATCAAATGCCGCTTTAATGGTTTATCTGCATTTTTTTAAACTGCCACCGGCTCTCTGACAAAGCATTGCTCATGGTGTGTTACAAGGCGGTTCAGGAGAATCCCTGCGCGGTAGTTTGCCTGCCATAGAAAGGAAGGAAATGCTTCCCGTGTTGTACCCAAGCCTGAATGATTCCCTTTGCACTCGTTCAAACGGATTATTGATGCTTCTGTGAACTCCTGTGGAATGTCACATGCTGTAATACATGAGAAAACAAAAGATGAAGCCTCTCATTCAGAGGTGTGCCACTTCTTGTAGACTTAGTTGGTATGAAGTCTGAGACAGGCTTCGCAACTGAATCGCTTTCTGAGGTCTCCACGAGGGTTGGTGTACGTTCCATTTCTTTGTTGGCTTGGCGTTTGAGGGAGTCGGCAGATGGCTTTGTCCTTTGATAGATGTTGGCGGCTTAGTGTTGAAGTGTTCGGCCCAGCGTTCACAAGATCTATTCTCGTCAGTGATCAATGTGTTTCATTACACTGTGCCTAGCAGTGAAGGATGATCACTGATGATGTAAATCCTTAAATTCTTTTCAAGCCTCATTAAAGTCATTCGTATCATGCATGTGAACATATCCCTGTGTTTGGGATTTTATCCTGCCATTTTATGTTTTACAATCTTCTGAGGAAGGTTATGTGGAAGTGATCCCACTTCTTGGCATACCATTGGTACGCTGTCCACTTTTCATATGCATACAGGAGTGAGGGGATAAAAGTTCCTTTATACACCGTCAGCTTGATCTCTAGACTGGTGTATCTTTTATTCCGAACTTTAGTGTGTAGTTTGCCGAGGGTTGCATTTGCCTTTGCAACCCTGATGCTCACTTCATTCTTGATGGTGACATTCTGGGACAGTGTGCTACCAAAGTGGGTGAATTTAGTCACTGCCGCTAGTCTCAAACTATTGATTGTGATGCTAGGCATGTCATAGGGTCTGCCTGGTGCAGATTGACGGAGAACGTTTTCCCCTTTGTATTTATGGAGAGACCGAAGTTAGCGCAGGTAATGGAATACTTGCTTGTGTTGGACTGCATGTCAATTTCTGAGCTGGTATTGAGAAAACAGTCATCAGCAAACAGAAGTCTCTGATGATGGCTGTCAAAAAGTAAGATTTTGCTGGAAATTTTTGTGGTTAAACACCTTTCCATCTGTTCTGAATCTGATGTCAATACAAAACATGATGCTGAACAGAGTAGGTGTCAAAACACAGACTTGCGTTACACTATTTGTGACAGGGTATAGGCCAGATTGTCTCTCATTTTTTCCCCCTGAAAATGGGTCTGCATGCCATTATGGAATTGCCACACCATAGAGATGAATCTCCATGGGCATCCACATTTTGTCACAATCTTCAACAGGCCTTCTCTATTGACAGTATCGAAGGCCTTGGTCAGGTCACCATAGGTGGAGAACACGTCAGTATTTTGTTCCTGACATGTTTGCCAGAGCTGTCTAGCAGCAAATACCATATCAATGGTTCCTCTCTTTTTGAACCCATATGGCTCTCATGCCAACGCTCTTGCTCTTGACTTCTCTTGCATCCTTAAATGGATCCTCAAGCATAGGCTCAAAGATTGTCACTTTCATTTTGTGCTGTGTAATATATATATTATATAATATATATTATATATATATATATATATATATATATATTATATATATATATAAATATATATATATATATATATATATAGACAATGGTAGTAAATACCAGCAGAGATTTAAAAAAAATGCTCAACCGGACTGGGAGCAACATTTGTTAAACCTTACCTTTAAACAATATATATATATATATATATATATATATATATATATATATATATATATATATATATATATATATATATAATAATATATATATTTCTTCGGCGATTATTTCCTTCATACTTCTTCTTCTGCGTTCCCTGGTCATGCTAGTCAGATACAAAATCTAGTATCTTGGGCAAAGTCAGTGGTCCGTCGTAGTGAGTCTGCCGTTTCCAAATATACAGCAGAGGTGACCTCTCTGACTGTTGAACATTTTTTGAGTTCCCTTGCATCCTTAATTGGATCCTCAAGCATAGGCTCAAAGACTGTCACCTACATTTTGCGATATATATATATATATATATATATATATATATATATATATATATCTCTGTCAATGATGTTAAAAAGGAAGGTTAAAACTCAAGGTTAAAACTCGACAAATTTGTTTCTAGCGGCGTTGCGCTGTCATCAGGATGGTTTTTGTTTGCCCACCGCCGATGTTATATAGCGTGTGGGCTCACGTTTGCGGTTGTTTGCACGTGCGGGTTGGCTGCACGTGTTTTTTGGGGCTTTCAGGTTTTTGTTTTGGATGTGTTCACTAACAACGATTTCCATATATATATATATATATTGAATTATAAACAAAGCTTGCTCTTATGTCTTAGATTGAAGAAATAGGGGGAGATACGCATTCATATCTGCAGTGGTAGATGATGATTCTGCCTAACTAACAGTATGTGCTTGAGTGGGTGAATGGGGAAAAATAAAATAAATGCTTCTCAAAATGAGCCTTCAGCAAGCTTATATTCTCCAAGGGGGAGACATCCTCCAATAGGGAGGGAAACTCACTAACATAAAACTCCTGGTCATATACCGATATTTCGAAACTTGGTTGTTTCTCCTCAGTGACCGCGGAAAGTGGTAATTTGTCTCCTCTGCCTTTTCAGTTTTAAGAAGAATGCAATCCCAGAAAAGGCTGGTGTGCAATACCGAAGTATGTTTGTTGAGTTTTCAAAAAACCAACCAAAGGTGCCATCTAAGAAGCAAAAGAAAATCATGAAAGAGCAAAACAAGCTACATTTTCTTGTGAAAAGTAGAAAATATAAAAAGATATCCTCTAAGACACAAGTGCTGAGGGCCAGTTCTTGGAATGAATCCGCAAGGGACTAAAATACAACAAACTAAAAAATTCCAAGGATACGTACCGAGCACCATTCCAGCAACTTACAGAGCAGCTTGGTGTTGCAATGACTGCAAGAAATATTGAATTATAAACAAAGCTTGCTCTTATGTCTTAGATTGAAGAAATAGGGGGAGATACGCATTCATATCTGCAGTGGTAGATGATGATTCTGCCTAACTAACAGTATGTGCTTGAGTGGGTGAATGGGGAAAAATAAAATAAATGCTTCTCAAAATGAGCCTTCAGCAAGCTTATATTCTCCAAGGGGGAGACATCCTCCAATAGGGAGGGAAACTCACTAACATAAAACTCCTGGTCATATACCGATATTTCGAAACTTGGTTGTTTCTCCTCAGTGACCGCGGAAAGTGGTAATTTGTCTCCTCTGCCTTTTCAGTTTTAAGAAGAATGCAATCCCAGAAAAGGCTGGTGTGCAATACCGAAGTATGTTTGTTGAGTTTTCAAAAAACCAACCAAAGGTGCCATCTAAGAAGCAAAAGAAAATCATGAAAGAGCAAAACAAGCTACATTTTCTTGTGAAAAGTAGAAAATATAAAAAGATATCCTCTAAGACACAAGTGCTGAGGGCCAGTTCTTGGAATGAATCCGCAAGGGACTAAAATACAACAAACTAAAAAATTCCAAGGATACGTACCGAGCACCATTCCAGCAACTTACAGAGCAGCTTGGTGTTGCAATGACTGCAAGAAATATTGAATTATAAACAAAGCTTGCTCTTATGTCTTAGATTGAAGAAATAGGGGGAGATACGCATTCATATCTGCAGTGGTAGATGATGATTCTGCCTAACTAACAGTATGTGCTTGAGTGGGTGAATGGGGAAAAATAAAATAAATGCTTCTCAAAATGAGCCTTCAGCAAGCTTATATTCTCCAAGGGGAGACATCCTCCAATAGGGAGGGAAACTCACTAACATAAAACTCCTGGTCATATACCGATATTTCGAAACTTGGTTTTTCTCCTCAGTGACCGCGGAAAGTGGTAATTTGTCTCCTCTGCCTTTTCAGTTTTAAGAAGAATGCAATCCCAGAAAAGGCTGGTGTGCAATACCGAAGTATGTTTGTTGAGTTTTCAAAAAACCAACCAAAGGTGCCATCTAAGAAGCAAAAGAAAATCATGAAAGAGCAAAACAAGCTACATTTCTTGTGAAAAGTAGAAAATATAAAAAGATATCCTCTAAGACACAAGTGCTGAGGGCCAGTTCTTGGAATGAATCCGCAAGGGACTAAAATACAACAAACTAAAAAATTCCAAGGATACGTACCGAGCACCATTTTTTAGTTTGTTGTATTTTAGTCCCTTGCGGATTCATTCCAAGAACTGGCCCTCAGCACTTGTGTCTTAGAGGATATCTTTTTATATTTTCTACTTTTCACAAGAAAATGTAGCTTGTTTTGCTCTTTCATGATTTTCTTTTGCTTCTTAGATGGCACCTTTGGTTGGTTTTTTGAAAACTCAACAAACATACTTCGGTATTGCACACCAGCCTTTTCTGGGATTGCATTCTTCTTAAAACTGAAAAGGCAGAGGAGACAAATTACCACTTTCCGCGGTTACTGAGGAGAAACAACCAAGTTTCGAAATATCGGTAAATGACCAGGAGTTTTATGTTAGTGAGTTTCCCTCCCTATTGGAGGATGTCTCCCCTTGGAGAATATAAGCTTGCTGAAGGCTCATTTTGAGAAGCATTTATTTTATTTTTCCCCATTCACCCACTCAAGCACATACTGTTAGTTAGGCAGAATCATCATCTACCACTGCAGATATGAATGCGTATCTCCCCCTATTTCTTCAATCTAAGACATAAGAGCAAGCTTTGTTTATAATTCAATATTTCTTGCAGTCATTGCAACACCAAGCTGCTCTGTAAGTTGCTGGAATGGTGCTCGGTACGTATCCTTGGAATTTTTTAGTTTGTTGTATATATATATATATATATAATGCTGAACAACTCCACCATTATAGTAATGACTTGGCAAAGATTTAACATTCAAAAAAAAAAAAGGAACGTGTATGTTATAAAAAATGAAAACCCTTCACTAGCTGCATGAGGGAGCCATCGCAATCCCTCTCGAAGGCAGATCTATATGTAATGCCTGCTCCTAGGCCTTTCGTCCGCTAGATCGGAACTCATCAGGGAGACACGGCTGATTGTGTCTGTGCTCTTGGCGTCAAATAGAGACACACCACAGTCCGTAATTCTGTGGTGTTCTCACCACCAAGGGTTCAAAGAAGAATCCAACAGCATCCCAAAGCAGCCAGCGAAAGGTAGTAGAATAAAAAAAAAACAAAATGTGGAGAGGTAAAAAGTTTGAAAAACTAAAAACATTATGCAAACGGTATAAAATGTAGGGGACAATCTTTGAGCCAATGCTTGAGGGTCCATTTGAAGATGCAAGGGAGATCAAAAGAAAATAAGGAACAGTCTGAGTGGTCAGCTCTGCTGTTCAATAACTCAAGCATTGTTAGAGGCTGCGAATTGTGTAGAACAATTATTACTTGGATGTCCTAAGAGTTTCAATCGTCCACTGACTGACCTAACAATATAATGCTGAACAATTAGGTAGTGGGGAAAAACAGGTGTAGGTTAACAACTCTTCCATCATTATAGTAATGACTTGGCAAAGATTTGAAATTTAAAACAAACAAACAATCAAACAAACAAAAAAGGGAAAATATATGTTATAAAAATGAAAACCATTCACTAGCTGCATGAGGGAACCATCGCAATCCCTCTCGAAGGTAGATCTATATGTAATGCCTGCTCCTAGGCCTTCCGTCCGCTCGATCGGAACTCATCAGGGAGACACGGCTGATTGTGTCTGTGCTCTTGGCGTCAAATAAAGACACACCTCAGTCAGTAATTTTGTGGTGTTCTCACCACCAAGGGTTCAAAGAAGAATCCAACAGCACCCCCAAAGCATATAATATAACCCTTGGTGATGAGAACACCACAGAATTATGGACTTCGGTGTGTCTCTATTTGACACCAAGAGCACAGACACAATCAGCCGTGTCTCCCTGATGAGTCCGATCCAGCGGACGAAAGGCCTAGGAGCAGGCGATACAAATAGATCTGCCTTCGAAGGGAAGTACGATGGTTCCCTCAGGCTGCTAGTGAAGGGTTTCTCATGTTTATAATATTTTCCCCCCATTTTTTTTCATCTTTATTTTTTTTAATTTTTTTTAAATTATTTTTTTTTAATTTTTATAAATTCAAATCTTTGCCAAGTCATTACTATAATGACTGAAGAATTGTTAACCTGCACTTGTTTTCTCCCACTGTTTGATTGTTCAGCAGTATAATGTTTGGTCAATCGGTGGGAGATTGCATCTCTTAGGAGATCCAAGTAAAGGTTGTTCTGTACAATTCTTAGCCACTCACAATGCTTGGGTTATTGAACAGCAGAGCTGACCACTCACACTGTTCCATATCTTTTGATCTCCCTTGCATCCTTGAATGGATCCTCAAGCATAGGCTCAAAGATTGTCCCCTACATTTTATACTGTTTGCATAATGCTTTTAGTTTTTAAGCACTTTTTTCCTCTCCACATTTTCCTTTTGTTCCATTTTACTACCCTTCGCTGGCTGCTTTGGGGGTGCTGTTGGATTCTTTTTTGAACCCTTGGTGATGAGAACACCACAGAATTATGGACTTCGGTGTGTCTCTATTTGACACCAAGAGCACAGACACAATCAGCCGTGTCTCCCTGATGAGTCCGATCCAGCGGACGAAAGGCCTAGGAGCAGGCGATACAAATAGATCTGCCTTCGAAGGGAAGTACGATGGTTCCCTCAGGCTGCTAGTGAAGGGTTTCTCATGTTTATAATATTTTCCCCCCATTTTTTTTCATCTTTATTTTTTTAAATTTTTTTAAATTATTTTTTTTTTAATTTTTATAAATTCAAATCTTTGCCAAGTCATTACTATAATGACTGAAGAATTGTTAACCTGCACTTGTTTTCTCCCACTGTTTGATTGTTCAGCAGTATATATATATATATATATATATATTTTTTTTTTTTTTCTTCTTTTTCTTTTTTTCCCCCCCAGCGGCTTATTTCCTTCGCACTTCTTCTGCGTTCCCTGGTCATGCTGGTCAGATACAAAGTCCAGTAGCTTGGGCAAAGTCAGCGGTCCGTCGTAGTGACTCTGCCGTTCCCCACAGCTTTTCTTTGAGTTCCTCAGCACGGGCCAAAACTCACGCCGCAGTGCGATATATTCAGGCGATAGAGGTGGGAGAGCAACTGACAGTGTCCAGTTCATAGTCTGAAGATGGCGACTTGATGGGCACGCTCACGATGGTGAATGTCATCCTCCCCTACCTCCACCTGCAGTTTTTCTTTCCATGCTGTCCTAAACTAGCTGCAGATGATGGTCTTCGCCTCTCTGTAGGATACAGCATGGGCTGTTTGGTCTTGTTGGCTGCCCGCTTGGGGAGTCTGTCTGCGTCTTCATTTCCTGCAATACCACAGTGGGAGGGAATCCACTGCAGGACTGGTGTTGTCTTCCTGTTGAAGATGTGCAGTTCCTGTATGGTTTCATGTAGGAACTGCTCTCTTTCTCTCCTCTGGAGGCTTTGAAGAACGTCTCGACAATCTGTTAGAAACACCGTGTGAGCTGGTAAGATGTCCCTTTCACTGAGTATCTGTACAGCAGTGCGAAGGGCACATTCTTCTGCACTGTAGTTAAAATTTCAAAATGGAGTGACTGATGGCGGCGAACGAAGCAAAATTAGGAATAGAGTTTGTTTTCGCAGTCGGTCAACTTCCTAGACATCACCATCTCCCTTGAAGAAAGCCTACTCAAAACCTCCATTTTCTACAAACCCACCGACGCACATGCATACCTAGACTACTCATCCTCCCACAACCCATACACTAAAGACAGCATCCCATACTCACAATTTCTCCGTCTTCGCAGACTCTGCTCCAGCGAGGAAGACTTCACTATACAAGCAGCCAAAATGTCACAATTTTTCACCAACAGCGGATACCCCAGTTCCATCATCAATGCACCACTCCGCCGCACCATAGCTGTATCCAGAACATCTGCTCTGGAAACCCATCATCCAACCAAGACAGACAGACCCACAGCCTACCTCCTCTACCACCCGCACACCCTCCCCATCTGTAGGATCCTCAAATCCAATTGGCACATAGTACATAACCACAAACCCGCCTTCCATACCAAACCCATGATCACATTCAAACGTGACAAAAACCTCAAAGACCTCCTCGTGCGGTCCAGTTTGAACAGAACCACAGCTACACCACCAGGTACTCACCCCTGCTCTAAACCCAACTGCAAAATCTGCCCCCTCACCAAACCAGACACCATCTTACAGGGCCCCAAAGACTCCTTCACAGTCAAACGCACATTCTCATGTCAGAGCCGCAACATTATATATGCCATCCACTGCCAGCTGTGTGGCAAGATCTACATAGGGGAAACGTCACGCACACTTGAAACACGCATCTCTGAACACCTGGCTGATATCCGCCACCACCGACCCAAACCCGTCGCCCTACACTTCAACCACACCCAACACAACATCGACCATGTCAAAGTTATGGCACTCTGGCAGTCACAGAGTGACAGCTTTGAACGCACAACTCAAGAATCCCATCTCATTGCCAAACTGGGCACACTACACCCCCAAGGCATCAATATCCAACAATAACCAAACACACATACCCACCACTTCCACATCAGTTGGCAATATCCCCTACCAACACACACACATACACACACAATACACACACACATACATACACCACCACCACATCCCCTTCACTCACTTCGTACAGTAGTTACAGCAACCCTCCATCTATTTAATCTTAATTTTGTGTTTATCCTTCCCCTTAATTCCCCCCCCCCATTTTTTTTTCTCCTCAGTTCCCCCCCCCCCCCCTTCTTTCCCCTTACCATTATTATCAATCCACCATTACCACAACCATCACAAAGATATCACACCATCCTAATAAACTAGACACACAACCCTATCATATCACACACACACACCTCCCCCGACGCAACCCCCCCCCCCCCCCCTCCGTTTCCTCTCCCATAATCCCCCTGGCCCCATGTCATTTCCGCCTACCGACCACATGGGCAACAACGGATGAGTCATTTTTCATTCTTTTTTTCGTTTTTCGTTCTTTGTTCGTACTGTCCCACATGTTAAATGTGATTTATTTTTTCGCCTGAAGAAGACCCAAGTGGTTGAAATGCATCGTGTCTTGTCATGTGCTTTGTTTGTCAATGTCATTGGCGGTAAGTTCTAAACAAACTCTATTCCTAATTTTGCACTGTAGTTAGTTGAGAAGCTTCCGGTGGCTACAGACTTGCTGATGGAACTGCCATCTGGGAACTTGATGAGAACACCACCTCCCGCATTTCTTACAGCTTTCTCCGCAGAGCCATCTGTGTAGACTCGGGCCCAAGTAGTGCATGGGTAGTCCTGGCTAGGGCCTCAAGTGTCAGGGGCTTGAGTTCTGTATTACATTCCTTCGCACAATTTCTTTTCGGTTTACTTTTCTACCTTTCGCTGCCCGATTTAGGATGCTGTTGGATTCTGTTGTTAAATCCTTGGTGATGAGAACACAACCAAATTTTAGACTGTGGTGTATCTCCATTTGAAACCAAGGAATCACAGCTGCAATCAGCCATGCCTCACTGATTAGTCCGATCCAGCAGATGAATGGCCTGGGAGTGGGCAATATATATGGATCTGTTTTCTATATAGATTAGAATGGTTCACATACGCTGCTAGTAAAGGCTTTAACATTTATAATATATTTCCCTAAATGTTTGTTCTCATTTTATCCCTACCTCTCCTCCCCACTATTTTTTCTTCTGTTTTTGCTTAAATCTTTGCTTAAATCTTTGCCAAGTCATTGATGTAATGACAGAAGAATTGTTAGCCTGCACTTATATTCTCCCACAAGTAAATTGTTTAGCAAATATTATTTCGTCAATCAGTGGGAAACTTACGAGATCCAAGTAATTGCTGTTCTGCACTATTCTCAGCTGCTCACAATGGTTGGGTTATCAAAGAGCAGGACTGTCAACCCTGGCTGTTGAACATCTTCTGACCACTTTTTCATCCTTAAATGGATCCGCAAGCACAATCTCGAAGGTATTGCCCTGTAACTTATACTGTTTATATAACGATTTTAGTTTTACAACAACTTATTTCCTTACAAAACTTTCTTTTCGTTTTACTTGTCTACCTTTCACTGGCTGCTTTGGAGTGCTGTTGGATTCTATTTTTCAGCTCTTGGTGGTGATACCACCACAGAATTCTAGACAGTGGTG
>CM031605.1:60448034-60450534 GCA_018398815.1 Conus ventricosus | reverse complement strand
ACGAATTCATCCTTGGGACACTGAAAAAGAAGGGTTTCCTTTTGAATCTGGGGTAACTTCACGACCAATGATTAAATTGACATCATCAAAAAAAACAGTTCAAATTTTTCAACGGGATCTTGGGGAGTTTGGAGATTCGCGGGTGAAAAAACCAGGGAATTTTGCTTTTCTGTCTCGTACCGGGTCAACCTTTTTCCCCCATCCTGTTACCTGGTGGTGTCTTTGGCGGCGCTTGCGCTTCGCGATTTTTACCATGGCTTGGGTGAAAACCTCTTCCAACCCGGGCTGGGTCGTTCAGGGCAGTGGAAGTAGGGGGAACATTTCTCCATCTGATGGGGACTCACTGGAAGACCCCTCTTCATCACCCCCTGAATCACACACACACACACACACACCACACACACACACACACACACACACACACCACCCACACACCACACACACACACACACACACACACACACACCCACACACACACACACACACACAAACATAATAACATCTTGGTAAATTCAAAACAAAGGAATAAACAGATTAAAACACGCACACATGCAAAGGGCACACCATTATACACACAGCACAACCACAACACACACAAATATGCACAATGTCACACACACACACACACACACAACACACACCACACACACACACCACACACACAACACACACAAATATACAAAAAACAAAAAACAAATCAGGAAATTGGGGCTATAACCCCCTCTCCATTGGGAAAAACCCCCCCCCCCAAACACCCCCACCCCCCCCCCTCCCCCCCCTTTACTTTTTTTTTTTAATCAAAACATTATAATTTACTGTACTTTCCTCTAGACTTGCTTCATCCCCCACTCCTGTCTACCTCGGGGAAAACAATTGTACGATGCTGACACAGCTAGCTGTCGGCCATTCAGTTATGAAACCACCCTCCCCCTCCTCTTTTCCACGTCCTCTCTTCAAGGGGGCAACGGAGGGGTCATAAAAATATCAGCTGTTGAAAGAAGTTCTCATCCAGCAGTCCACGACTTGTTTTTCTGTGAATTGTCTGAAAAAATCCAAAAACAGCTGAAACAGTATGTGAAAACCGTACCCCATTCAATCCCAGCGCCCCATATGGGGACGCACCTTTTTAAAAATGAATAAATCAAAAAAAACATTTTAATTGGGGAAAAAAGCGACACACATTTCAAATTAGACACTTTCACCAACATTTGTTCTAATGTTTTATCAAAAGGTTTAAAAACAAAAAAGAGCTCTTTCCTTTTAAACCGGGCAGTTTTGTTGTTCAAGAAGTTCAATCCCAATGCAAATGGCAGCCCTCACTAAAGTTGCAAGGGAAAAAACCTCGCGTTAATTTTTCAGTGCAATAAATTCCCTTTAACTGTGAATCAATATTTCACACTTTTTGTCCTTGGGAAATAATTTAAAGCAAAAATTGTTGCCGTCCCCCTATGGGGGCCTAGGGTTAAATGGGTTTTAAAACCCCCACCCATCCCTACCCCGACTAGTTTTGCATGTAACAAAATGTTGGAACATTTTTTGTTTTTTTATGAAATAGTTTGACATGGTCAATATGGGCGACTTTTTTATTTAAAAAAGACAGCTATTCCACTGAGTCCGTCATTGTTTCGCTTTGAAGAAATTCCGAGTATTACACACTAACCGCGACTTCTTCAACATGTGAGAACATTAAAGGGCCACAGGTAACGCTAGCTTAAAAGTTCGTTGTAGATCCTGTGGTAGGTTTTAACTTTCAGACGACAAAATTCACCGGGGGTATTGAAACGAAGAGGGTGTTTTATTTCAAAATTAAGAATATAGGAACAAACAAACAAACAAACAAACAAAAACAATCAAATGACCTTTGGTCAATAAATCGACAAAAATCAATCGACATCAACACAAATATTCATCCCTGGCACTTTTCATCGACTAGAAATCAAACCCCTGAAGACTGAAACGCTCTGTTTCGACAAGACGGATCTCTTCAGCCCTCTCATTTCTATATCCTTCTCAGTCACACAGCTCTCATCCTTTTTTAAAGTTATCAAAGAATATTCCGAACATACTCGATCTTTTTTTTTTTTTTTTTCTAAATATTTTGCATATCGTAAGCCAAACCAAGGAATCGCGACATTTTGCGAATGTAATTCGATCACTTCTACAGCATTCCGAACCGTCGGGGAAAGCACTAGCAGCTTACAAAGACCTTGATCATTCAAAAAATAATCTCGGATATTTCCCAAACGCATTTTCAATCGATCCGAAAAAAAAACAGGGATGCGTTTTACTTTTCCAAAAAGGGTTGGATCCAGAGTTTAACTTTCTGACTATGAACAGTGGTCGTCCAACATTCAGCACCCGGATTCAGTTGGTGACCCTTCATCCTGTCTACTCTCTTTTTGACAATGAAGTAGTCAATGAATGCCCAAAGCTTTGGGGCGGAGATGCATCCTTGTCTTGTTACGGGAGGGAGGGCGAAAGACAAATTTTGGGTCGCATT
>CM031605.1:60436595-60447034 GCA_018398815.1 Conus ventricosus | reverse complement strand
AAAAAAGGGTTTTCTTAAAGGTACCGGGGGCCCCTTTACCCCTCCCCCACTGACATACCCAAACCCTTTGGGGTTCACTTTTCCCAAAAACATACCCTTTTCCAAATGACAATATAAAAAGGCCGGGTCAAAATTTTCCCAAAACCCTCTCCCTGACAAATCAACCCTTGGGATACATCTTTCCAGATACCCTCCCCACTAAACAATATAAAAGGCCGGGGTCACTTTTTCCCACATACCCTCCCACTACAATATAAAAGGGCCCCTTGTTCCTTTTCCCACATACCCTCTCCACGAAAATATCAGGGTTTGGCCCGGCTGACATATTTTGCAAACAGGTGGGGATTTTTTTCCCCTGACATTTTTTTCGGGGGACTCCCTTTAGCAACAAATACCGTTTCGGGTTTTAATCTGCTTTTTTAAAACTGAACTGGCTCCTGGAAAAGGGTCTTGCCAAAGTTGTTACAAGGGGGTCCACAAAATCCTGGTGGTTTTTGCCTGCTATAAAAGGTAGGAAAGCTTCATGGTTGTCACAACCCTTTAATTTTCCCCTTTTCACCGTTCAAAAACGGTTTTCACGTGCACCCTTTGAACCCCTGGGGCCCGCCCACCGGCTGCCATACTAACGAAACAAATACCAACAATGGTTCCCCCTTTTTTTTTGAAGCCATATGTCCTCTGCCAACGCTCTTGCCTTAAACTTTTTTCTTGAAAACCTTAAATGGTCCTCCAGCATGGGTTTCAAAGTTGTCTTTTCTTTTTGTGCAATAATATAAATATAATCAAAATACCCTTTTAAAACATATAATATAAAAACCTATTATATAAAAAAAAAATAAAAGTAAATTAAAACAAAACAAAAAAAAAAAAAATTAGAAAAAGAAAAAACCCCCCGGGGAAAACCCCCAAAATTTAAAAAATTAAAATAATGTAAGTATAAACTTTTTTGGATTTTATATCTAAATTCTTTTTTTTACGAAATTAATTTTTTTCCCATACCTTCAATCCCTGGTCAGCTGGTCAGATAAAAAGTCTAGTAGTTTGGGAAAAGGGCAGGGTCCGCCCGAAGTGAGCCCGCCGTTTCCAAAAAACAGCAGGGGTTGACCAACCACGTTGAAAAAATTTTTTACTTCCTTGAAACCAAAAATGGATCCTAAGCATAGGCTCAAAAAATTGTCCCCTTAAAAATTTAATAAATCTAAAAAATAAAAAAATTTTATGTAGAGAGAGAGGGGAGAGAAAAAGAGAGAGAGGGGAGAGAGAAGGGTTACTGACGCCCCCCCCGCGGAAACAAAGTAAAAGATTGTTTTCCCCCGCTTTAAAAATAACAAAAAAAAAAAATAAAATTTAATAAATATATAAAAAATTAAAATATAAAAAAAAAAAAAATTAAAAAATTTTAATAAAAATTGCACCCCAAAACCCCACCTTTTTAAAAAAAGACTTGGGAAAAGTTTTTAAAAAATTTAAAAAATGGGGGAAAATTTAGAAAAAAAATAAACCCTTCACTACCCAAAAAGGAGGAACCATCCAATCCCCTCGGGGCAAAACCTATATGTAATCCCCTGCCCGGATTTTCGTTCGCGGTCGGAACCATCAGGGTGAAGGGGCTGATTGTGCGTGCTTTTGGCGTAAAAAAGAGCCACACCACAGTCCGAAAATTCCCTGGGGGGCCCACCACCAAGGCAAAGAAAATCCAACAGCACCCCAAACCCAGCCACCCAAAGGGGAGAAAATAAAATTTTCCCCCAAAAGTGGGGGAGAGGAAAAAAATTGCGAAAAACAAAAAAAAAATTATGCAAAGGGGTAAAAAAAAGTGGGGGGACAATCTTTCCCCACTGCTTGGGGGACCCAAAATTTGAGGATGCAAGGGAGTCAAAAGAAAAAAAGGAACAGTCTATTGGTCAGCTCTGCTTAAAATAACCCAAGAAATTGTCAAGGCGGGAGAATTGGAAAAACCCAACCTTTATTTTTCCCCTCCAAAAGATTCAATCTTTCCATTTTGACTGCCCCAACAATATAGGCTAAACAATTAGGTAGGGGGGAAAAACAAGGGGTTTAAACAACTTTTCCCAAACTTTTAAAAAAATAAACTTGGCAAAGATTGAAATGTAAAAAAAAACAACAAAAAAAAAACAAACAAAAAAACCAAAAGGGAAAAATATGTTATAAAAAAAAAAAACCCTTCAAAAGCTGCATGAAGAACCTTCACAATCCCTCCGGGGCCCAGATCAATATGAAAAGCCTGCTCCAAGGCCTTCCTTTCCGCGGGATCAAACTCATCAGGGTGACAGGGCAGATTGTGTCGTCCCTTTTGGCGTCAAATGAGACACACCACATCCGAAATTTTGTGGTGTTCCCCACCCCCAAAGGTTTCCGAGAAGAATCAAACCCGAAACCCCAAACCCAATTTTAAAAAAATAATATACTAAAAAATTTATATTTTTAAAATATATAAATATATAAATATATATATATATATATATAAATAAAAAAATATGTTTGTGTGTGTGGGGGTTGTGGTGTTGTGTGGGTTTTGTGGTGTGTGTTGTGTGTGGGGAGTTTGGTGGTGGGTGTGGGGTTTTGGGGGGGGGTGTGAAATACATTTTTTTCACCCGCTCTTTTCCCTTCCCGGAATTTCTTCTTCTGCGTTCCCGGGTCATTTGGTCAAAATACAATTTCCATATTTGGGGAAAAAGTCAGGGGTTTTGTCGAAAGTGAGTCTCCCCTTTTTCCCAAAACTTTTCTTTGAGTTCCTCAGCACCGGGCCAAAACTCACGCCGCATGTGATAAAATTCAGACGATAGAGGGGGAAGCAACAAAACAGTTTTCCATTCATAGTCGGAAGTTTGGCGACTTAAACGGCACGTTCAAGAGGGTGAATGTCACCCCCTCCCCTCCCTTTCCACCTGTAGTTTTTTTTTCCATGCTGCCTAAACTGGCTGCAATAAAGCCCTTTCGCCCCCTCTGAAGGAAACAGAAAGGGGCTATTTGGCCCTTGTTGGCCCCCGGGTTTTTGGGAGTCTGTCTGCCTTTTAAATTTTCCGCAATCCCCACAGGGGGGGGAAAACCCATTTCAAACTGGTGTTGTTTTTCCTCCCTAAAGGGGTGGGGCCCGATCCTGAAAGGGTTTTAAATGTAGGACCTGCTCTCTTTCTCTCCTCTGGGGGGCTTTGAAGGACGGCTTCACAATCTGAAAGGGAAAACACCCGTGGGGATTTGGTAAAAAGCCCTTTCACTGATAATCTGTACAGAAAGTGCAAGGGCCCCTGCTTCTCACGGGTATTTAGTTGAGAAGCTTCCGGAGTTTACAGACTTGCAAAGGGAACTCCCCATCTGGAAACTTGATGAGAACACCACCTCCCCCCTTTTTTACAGCTTTCCCCCAAAGAGCCATCTGTGAAGACTGGGGCCCCAAAGGGTAGTGCATGGTAGTCCGGCTAGGGCCTAAAAGTGCCCGGGACTTTAGTTCAAAAATTAAAAATTCCCCTTCGCAAAATTTTTTTTGGGATTTTTTTTCAAACCCTTTCGCTCCCTTTTTTGGGGTCCCGTTGGATTGGGTTTTTAAATCCTTGGTGATAAAGAACACAAAAAAAATTTTAACGTGGCGTACCCCCCTTTTAAAAACCCAAGGAATCACAGCTAAAATTCGGGCCAAACCCCACGAGAGTCCAACCCACAGTAATGGCCGGGGAGGGGGGAAAATTATAGGGATCTGTTTTCTATATAGTTTTAGAAGGGGCCCACATACGCGCTAGAAAAGGTTTTAAAACTTTGTAAAATTTTTCCCTTTTCCCTAAATGTTTTTTTCTTTTTTACCCCACCTCTCCCCCCCCCACTTTTTTTCTTCTGTTTTTGCTTAAAACCTTTTTTAAAAAACTTTCCCAAGTCATTAAAGTAATGAAAAAAAAAAATTGTTTTGCCTGCACTTAAATTTTTTCCCACAAGTAAAAAAATTTACAAAAATTAAATTTTTGTCAATCAGGGAAACAGCATCTCTTTTCGAGATCCAAAATAATTGCAGTTCGCACTATTCTCAGCGCTGAAAAAAGGTTTTGGGAAAAAAAGAGCGGACTGTCAACCCTGACTGTTGAACATCTTTTGACCAATTTTTTCATCCTTAAATGGATCCTCAGCACAATCGCGAAGGAAAATTTCCCTTATCCCTTTTAAATGGGTTTTTTAAAAAAAACGATTTTTGTTTTAAAAACAACTTAAAATTTTGTGACAACAAATTTCCCCTTTTTGTTTTTCGTCTACCCTTTTCACTGGCTGCTTTGGGGGCTGTTTTTATTCTATTTTTCAGCTCTTGGTGGTGATACCACCACAGAATTCTAGACAGTGGTGTATCTCCATTTAATGCCCAAGAGTCACAGACATGATCAGCTGTGCACCTCTGATGAGTCCGATCCGGCGGACGAAAGGCCTCTGAGCAGGCGATGTGAATGGACCTATCTCAAGATAGATTATGGTGGTTCCCATATGCTGGTGAAGAGTTTGCTATTTATAATATATTTCCCAAATTGATTGTTCTCATATTCTTCCTTCCCTACTCCCTCCCTCCCCCCCTCCCCCCCCCCCCCCCCTTCTTTCTTTCTTTTTGTTTAAATCTTTGCCAAGTCATTACTTTCATGACAGAAGAATTTGTAGCCTGCACTTGTTAACAGCTACCACTAAACTGTTCAGCATGATATTGTTTGGTCATTCAGTGGGAGATGACATCCCTTACAGGATCCTAGTAAAGACTGTTCTGCACAGATCTCAGCTGCTGACTGTGCTTGGATTATTAAACAGAAGAGCTGACCACTCTGACTGTCGGACATTTTTTTTTACCTCTGTTGCATCCTTAAATGGGTCCTCAAACATTTTCGCGACATATTATACTGTTTACATAATGATTTATACTCTTAGGAAAAAGAAAAAGACTGCGTGTCACTCTGGCGGAGCAGCAGACAAGCTGAGAGAGAGAGAGAGAGAGAGAGAGAGGAGAGAGAGAGAGAGAGAGAGAGAGAGAGAGAGAGAGAGAGAGAGGGGGGGGGGAGGGAAGGAGGATGAAGAAGTATGACTTAGATGGGGAGAGTTGTACTCTCAACCATCTATAGGCTCGTATATCATTAATCCTAGGGGTGAGCACCCTGTCTATTGGAGGTATCATTCGAACGAGCCCCTCACAGCCCTTGCGATGCTTCAGGAGCTAATGGCTTTGGATTATCAGTACAGCACAATTCGCGGTCATAACGAACTCTCTTATGAGAAAGAATGCTGCTGTCAGGACAAATTTTGAGTTGGAACTTTGATGGGATAACTGGCCTCATGGAAATACTATCGGAATCTTTTGTAATACAAAATAGTTTGTAAAATGGGCGAATGAATCATGTCAGTGTGACCTAGACATACCTCTGCGAGACCACTGTTAAACTGTGTATAAAAGGTAAAAAAAAAAAGATTGTTGTAAGTCTTCTCGATAACATATTGTGAAAAGAAAAAGAAGAGAACGTATGAAAACCACTTCGCGCCAAAAGAAGTACGGCGTGAATAGAAGGAAGAATCTGCTTATAACTGGGGAGACATATAAAATTGTATTCCGGTCTGTTTAATTGAAAGAAAGAGTCAGATGATAAAATGTTGCGTTAGGGTGCACGATTGTCTCTGTGCGCTTCTGACTGTATGCATGGGGACCACCGTGTGACAGTATGACCCCGACGTGTGTCTTTTCATTGCCTTCAGTTTTCTTTTTATATGAACATGTGATGACATGCTGTTTCTTTTTTTTATTTGCTGGTCTGAAGAATCTTGATGGTGTGAGCTGAGCTCAGCTAACGATTTTGGTTGATCTCGATTATTATTTTGCTTGTTTACCGCTAAACTGTTTAGTCATTTAATCGCACATTTGTTTTTGTTTTCTATTTTCTTTTTTTCTTTTCTTTTTTTTAATTTTTTATACTTTTTCCTTTTTCCTGTTCTGGTTGCCATTTTTTTTTTCGTTTTCTTTTTTTTCTTTTTTGTCCCATCTTCTGTGCTACCTCTGTGGCATTGTGACCGACGCCACTCATTCGGATCCCCCACCCCCGCCCCCGTCCATTGCTGCAGGCGCCCACAGCAGCCCCCACACCGGCAATCCACAGGAAACAGTCCATGTTAAGCCGTCATAGGCAACCCACAGAGGAGACACTGCACTACCAGCGAGTCACTTTGGTGGTATTCTGTGATGATTTTTCTGATCCAACATATGCAGGACACCACCTTCTAAACCCCCTACTGACGATCCACGGCTGTTCAGAGCAAGCTACGTAGTTTTGAGAGGCAGGGGAGTTTACAGCTTGCCCGCAGCTGCAGAGGCCAAGCTGTGAATGCAGGTCAGGGAAGGGGTTGTTTTCTGCAGGCTGCTCCCCACCAGCCAGCTAACCGTGTTGTACTCGGCGAACTGAAAGTCATCTGTGTAAAGCCAGTCTGGCAACAATGTGTTCGGCATTGCTGAGCGGCCATTACAAGTGGGGCTGTTAGTTTGATAATTAGTGGTTGTCATGAAAATTGTAATATATCTGTGCTCTTGAGATGACTGAATAGGCGAATTCCCGACAATTCTTCTAATACCAAACTCGACTAGGTTTATTTTCCTGTAGAAATGTAGATACGGCATGAAAGCTTGTACACAAGTGGGCAGGCGATATTCAAACGATGACAACACACACACACACACACACACACACACACACACACACACACACACACACACACACACACACACACACACACACACACACACACACACACACACACAACTGTGCAAAAATGACGTCATTATTTGCTTATGTCAGGGGCTTATTTGCAGAGTCGACGTGGCTGCGCTCTCCCTCCACTTGTTTGTTTGTTTGTATATGTTTTCCTTTGTTTGTTTGCCTTCTCTTTCTCTTGCAGTTATCTACATGTGAAATTGTTGTCGAACAAAGAAATGAAAAGAGATCTGACGTGTATTTCTAAAACAAAGCCTATTCAATTAAAATCTGATTCACACATGCAGCCTGAACATGATCTATCTGTATAATTTCAAACCCGTTCGAAGGAAGTAGTTTAAAAGTCACCCTAGCACATCCCCTGTGTAAAATGCTGAACCTGACATCATCTATACTGGCGTACACAAACACACGAAGACATTGACATTTTGACGTATTATGTCAGATAGCTTAATCATAACAAAGACCATGATCAAATATTTTCTGATAAAATACCTTAGAAATAAAGGTGTAGGGGCACCTTTTGTAATCTTTGTAAAGAAGATCAACAAATCAAACAGTCTAAGAGAAAGATGATGACTTTGCACTGCAAAACTTGCAGTTTGAAATGGTAAGGTGGGTACACCTTACGTCATCAGATCTCCTTGTACTTTTCTTGAATCAGCATCTGTCTTGAATGCCATTCGATGCCATTCGACTGTTTAATTCAGTCACAAGGACTGACAAGACCACTTGAAAAATATTTCATTCATATACATGAAACAAAGATACGGAGAGTAGTTTCTGTCGGATGCCTTCATAGCGTGATTTGTACAGCAATGAATTAGCAGCCGTAATAGAAAGATCCAGAGGAGATTGTATACCTCAAACAACGAACTCCACAGGTCATTGAATTCTGTTTGTAAAAACTCAATATTCTTTTTTAGTCAATGAATTGGTGGACATTACGAGAAGAAAAAAACAGAACTTTCAGTCCAATAGCGAGACCATAGCTTTTCTTGTTATTATGATGACCCCCATACATTGAGTATTTCACGCGCATCCACCGTAAAACTAGTCACTAACTTCTGAATTTGTCTATGACTTAATGCTTTAAAACAAACAAACAAAACCAAAGTATGGC
Source organism: Conus ventricosus (assembly GCA_018398815.1). Classification (NCBI taxonomy): domain Eukaryota; kingdom Metazoa; phylum Mollusca; class Gastropoda; order Neogastropoda; family Conidae; genus Conus; species Conus ventricosus. Next base: position 60,439,177 of record CM031605.1, on the reverse strand, counting down.
GATTGACACGTAGTGAACAAATTCTAACAAGTCAAATTTTCTCACAGTGGAAGAATATTTCATAACATCAAGCAGAATATTTGAAAAGTGCGATAAATACACTGCTGTCTTTAGGCGAAAGATGTTACTAATTCACTTTTAACTATTTATTCAATCATGTTTGTAATGATCACTTTTTGCGGAAAGCACTTAATTTAAATCACACAACACACACACACACACCACACACACAACACACACACACACACACACACACACACACACCACACACACACACACACAACGTCACCGACACACACACAACACACAACACACACCAACCACACAACACACACACACACCCCACACACACACACACACACACACACACACACACACACTTCTCTCCTCTCCACTCTACACACACACACACACACACACACACACACACACACACACACACACACACACCACACACACCCACACACACACACATCACACACACTCCACTCTCTCACTCCCACACACACACACACACACACACACACACACACACACACACACACACACACACACACACACACACACACACCTCACACACACACCCACACCATCACACACACACCACACACACCAACACAACACACACAACACACACACACACACACACACACACACACCACACCACACACACACACACACACACACACACACACACACACACACACACACCACACACACACACACACACACACACACACACACACACACCACACCACATTCCAAACAACCAAGCAGGTTTCAGGAAAGGAAGATGTACAACTGATCATCTGGTCAAAATTACGAATCAAGTTAAAAAACAGTTTTCCAGAAGAAAAAAGTACACTTGCTACTTTTTTTGATATTAGAAAAGCTTTTGATAGTGTATGGCATGCTCGTCTGCTTTATAAGCTAAAACATATTGGAATTAGTGGAGCAATGTATCAATTTGTAAAATGTTTCTTGTCTGGGAGATCTATTTGTACAAGAATTGGCACATGTTATTCGTCATTCAAGGATATTGATATTGGAATTCCTCAAGGATCTATCATTGCTCCAATTCTTTTTACTATTCTTATTCATGATCTCCCAAACGTTCCATCTAACAATATTTATCTCGTTCAATATGCTGATGACATTGCTATATGGATGAATACAAACGTCAGAAAACAAACAAATAAGAGAGTTATAACACATGTTCAAAAAACTATACCAAGTTGAGCTAGACAAGTTAGATTTATACATGAAAGAAAATGGTTTAGAACTTTCCGGAGAAAAGACACAATTAATGCTTTTTATTAATGGTGATACTCCAAAGCATCCTCCTCAGCTTGTTATAAAAGGCAACACTCTTAAATATTCAAAGCTGTAAAATTTTTAGGAGTCTATTTAACCCCTAAGTTAAAGTGGCGATATCATATTGAACACATAATAAGTAAAGCTAGACAAAGATTAAATTTTCTCAAAATAATTAATGCTCAGTCATGGGGACAAGATACTCAAAACACTTTTACACCTTGCTACCAGTTTAATTCGATCGAAATTAACTTATGGTCAAGAGGTTTATTTCTCAGCTCCACGGACGCTGCTAAAAAAAATTACAAAGCATAGATAGTAAGGCTGTTAAGTTGTCACTTGGTGTGCCAGTACACACAAATACGCTCAAAACATACAGAGCAGCTAATCTGTTAACTCTTGAGGACCAACGGAAGTTGGCCACCGCAAAGTATGTGACTAGATGTCTTTCAGTTTCTAATTCAGTGACAAATGACATTTTTCTTGACTCAAGACAGGATTTCCCGAAGAGAGCGCAAAACATTTCATATCTTCAACCTATTAGAAACTATACAGATGATCTTTTTAAGAGTTGTGATATTGATATTGCATCAATTTCAAGTAGTCCCATAATACCCATTATTCCTCAATGGGAGCATATTTCTGCTAGATTCGATACAGATTATACAACTCTAAAAAAAAAGAGGATAACATCAATCTTATATCCGTTGAAGCAAAAGAACATGTAGAAAATAAGTATCCGAATCATTTAAAGATTTTTACAGATGGTTCAGTTTTGGAATCATACACAGGGGCTGGATTTGCTATTCCTGCTTTCAAGATAAGAAAGTCATTTTGTCTAGGAAAAGGTTTTTCTGTATTTGCTGCAGAACTATATGCAATTCTTATGGCTTTATCCTTCATAGCTGATATTGATACTGCGATTTATAGCATTTTACTTTGTGTTGACTCAAAATCTGTTCTTTACAGTCTGCAAAACTGGAATGCAAAAGTTCGAAAAGATTTGATATTTGACGTAAAATACTTAATACATTCAATTATATGTAAAGGTATTAATGTAGAATTTTGTTGGATTCCATCTCACTGTGGTATTTGGGGGGATGAAATGGCTGATAGATCAGCGAAAGAAGGAGCTATTAGAAAATATCCTGATAGTCCACTAAAATTAGAAAAACATGAAATAAATTCGAAGTTAGAAAGTCGTATAATGACAGAAAAGCTTCCTTCAAAGTCAAAAATATTACCGTGTTCGAGATCCTTGTCTAGTC
>CM031605.1:60411595-60431595 GCA_018398815.1 Conus ventricosus | reverse complement strand
TATTTTCCAATATGTTTTGAAAAATTTTGATGATAATTGAACCCCCATTTTCAAAGAAAGTGTTGTTTGTTAAGAAACTTAAAACGAAAAGCAGTATCTGTGGGTATATTTAGAATTGTCTCTTTTCATTATTTCCCTTTGAATTTCGACACCGGTGACGAGGGTTTTTCTTTCCGGAATTTGGATTAAAAAACAGATTTTTGTTATCAAAAACTATATATACCCTTAAAAAAACGAAATAGAAAAATTATCACAAACATTTTATATTTAGAAGCAATGCGCGAATGTTACGAAAAAAAGAGCATCCGTATTGCAAAACGAAAAAATACAAAAGCTGTTGAGGTTAAAAATTAAAAACTTGTTGGGGGGAGTTCTGCTTTTTGTTTTGTTTGTTTTTTTTTGTTTCATTTTTTTTTTTTTTTTTTTAAAAAGTTATTCGATAGGGGCCCACATTCTTTGTTTTGGCCCGGTTGTCATATTGCTAATTTTTAGAAAAGGTGACTTAATTAGCCATGTATAGGGGAATTTCATTGACGATTTTAGCAGTATATTATTCAACCGACTTAAACGGGAAATTGCAAGAATGGTAGATGAAAATGCTCAAGGGTCGGGATCGGGCTTTTTTTTAAGAAAGAATATTAACTGTTGCGAAATTTTTCTTGTTAGCCTTGTACAATTTTTTTTTCTTACAACGCAAATTATTGTAGCACCAATGATTTTTAAAAAAAAAACCTTTGTGTTTTAAAGAACCTTTTTTGGGTCTTTTTTTTTTTTAATTCATTAAAGGGAAACTTTGAGCAAATGTTTTAAATATTATGTATGTTCGAACGCAAGAGTTCGTGTGAGCTAAACGACAGACTGCATTAAGTCAGCAAAATTTAAAGAAAGGGCATGTATGCAGTCAAACTATTTTCTCTATTTCTAAGGGGGTGCACTGAATGTCAAAAATGGAGACATGGCCTTGCTGTTTCTCGGACATTTAAATGTTTCTTTGTTACTAGTGTGAAACCCTGTCTGTCTGAGATGTAAAAGGACTAAAACACAGTTAAACAATTTAAAAAAGCGTTGCTTCAATCTTTAAACTTTAATATAAATAATAGTAACCCATAGTGTTTGGACGGGGGGTTTAAAGTGTGAGGAAAGGGGTTATATGTTGGCTGTGAAATATCTGTTGTAATATTTTTTATTTGGGAATTTTTCCCCCCCCTTTCCCACCACCCATCCTCTACCTGACTTAGTTTTTTCTGGTATGCAAAAATGTTGGAAATTTTTTTTAGTTTGTTTATGAAAAATTTTATAATGTTTGGGGTAAATATGGACAGATTTATTTATTAAAAAAGACAGCTATTCATGAGTGTGCATTGTACGTTTTGAAGAAATTCCTGATATTACAACAGCCCGCTGATTCTTCAGTCAGTGAGTGAACATGTGGGCCTACAGGTAAGCGCAGTAGCTTGTAAGGTTCGTTGTAGATCCGTGGTGGGGTTTTAAGTTTGCAGCGAAAAATCCAGGCGGTATTGAAACGAAGAGTGTTTTTTAAAAAATTTTTGAAAAATTAGGAACAAAAAAAAAAACAAACAAACAAAAAAAAAACAATCAATGCCCTTCGGGTTCAAAAAGTCGTACAGAAACTCATCGTACTGCAGCGCAAATTTTTACTCATGGCAGTTTTTCTCGATAGACTAAAACCCCATGAAGAGAAAACGCGTCTGTTTCAAAAATGAGGGGTTCTTCACCCACTTCATTTCTATATCCTTCTAGTCCACAGCCCTTTTATATTTTATCTAAAAAATATTCTCGAACATACTCGATCTTTTTTTTTTTTTTTTTTTTTAAATTTTTGATATGGGTAATCCCCCAATGGAATCGCGCTTAGGCGAAGTAATTCGATCGCTTCACAGCATTCTCAAACCCGTCGGTAATGCACTAGCAGCTTAAGAGCCCTGGTGACCATTCTAACAAAATCGGATTTTCCCATTGAATTATAAACGACCCGAAAACAAAAAAACATTAGGCATTTTCATTTTCCCAAAAATTGGATCAGATGTTAAAAACTTTGCGACCAGTCCACATTCGACCGGCTTCATTTTGGTGACTTTATCCTGCTTCTCTCTTCCAGCAAGAAGTAGTCATGAGATCCAATGTTGGAGCGGGATGCATCCATGATGTTTGTTAGGGTAGGCAGGGGACTTTTTGGGTGACAGCAGTTCATGCCCCAAAAAGCTCTTGAGTAGAAGGGAGACCTGGTGTTGCAGGGGCCCTACCCGGTTTCCCGAGCCCCCTTCCCCCAGTTGCCGCTTCAAAATTGACTTAAGCGTTAAAATCACCAATTTTATGGAAAGCTTGTCTCCTTTAAAAAAACAGCAAGTAACATGAAGACTTCGTAAAAGTTGTATTTTATCATCTGGGTTGGTATGGTCAGCGTGTAGGGCTGTGTTGTGGGTGCTTTTCCAAAAAAAAAGGGGGGGGTTCCCCTTTTAATCAGCCGTCGTTCACCCCTTTGGGGGACCAGCTAGCTTCCCAACAAGAGAAAACTTCATGCAAACCCGACCGTCTCTCGTTGCCCAACTTTCTTTTCCCCAAAAAAAAAGCCCTTTTCCAACACCCTTCCCGCAACCCGGGTCTCCCTGTCGAATTTACAGGGCGAGTTCGTTTCAACAAGCGTACCCCTCGAGGCCTGTTTCCATGTCTCTACCTAGGACGGTGCACATATTCCATGTGCCAAGGGTGAAGGAATAGTCCTCCTCTTTTTTTCGTGAATTTTGCCCTTTTTAAAAGGGTCCCTTTCAGTTTGGGTAAGGTGGCTAGGGAAATAATGGAAAACGAATTTTAGAACTCTTTTTCCCCCCTTCCCCTCTGTTGGAGGTTGGCAGTGCTACCCAAAAAGGGTGCTCAGTCGCTCGGGTGGCTGCATAACTCCACTCTTCCAGTTAATTGGAGAACAAAACCTAGGGCCCTGAGGCACCGTGTGCAGGTTTTTGGAAGGGGCTAGAGTGTACCCACACCTCCCCTTTTTCCAGATCGCCCATTGCACAGGACTTAGGGAAAGGTAGGGTGAGGGGGAACCGGGGTGGATGATGATTGATGTTGATGATGATGATGATGGATGATGATGATGGGATGATGATGAGATGATGATAGAAGGGGATTGCGCAGTGACTTTGTTTTTAAAAAAGAGGAGTGCGCAATTCGTCTTCCTTCCCGTCTGTCCAAAACCTTTTGAGTCCGCAGCAAGACAAAAGGGGGAAAAAAAAAAAAAAAAGAAAATACGACAGGGAAAAAAAAAACGCAAAAAAAAAGGAAACCAAAAAAGATGCAAAAAAAAATAAATTGTTGTGTATTTTTTTTGTGAGATAAGACCCCTGTATAATTCAGGGGTTTTTTTCAACCCTTTCGGGAAAAAAGACGGGGAAAAAATTTTTATGAAATAACAAAGGGGAAAAATAAAAAGTGTTTTTTGAAAAAAAAAATGTTAAGGCAGTGTGGGGAAGAAAGGACAATAAGTTTTCCCCTTTAAAAGGGGGGCTGCTGGCATTGCTAGCCCCACAAAGGAAGGGGTACGTTAGAAAAGGGAATTTGTGGATGGCCAGTGAGTAGTCTTTCCGACGACTGAAACTTACCAACTTCTCCTCTCTCCTCTCTCTCCCCTCTCTCTCTCTCTCTCTCTCTCTCTCTCTCTCTCTCTCTCTCTCTCTCTCTCTCTCTCTCTCTCTCTTCTCCCTTTTTTTTTTGTTTGATCCGGTTTTTTTTTGTTTGTTGTTTTTTTTTTTTTTTTTTTTTTATCCATGCAGTTGTCTTGATAATCAAATCTCACTGGCCCACCCCTTCAGTTTGATTTTTTTGTTGGCCTTACCCTCATATTTTGCACAAGATTGTAGTGAAAGCTGTTTTTTTACTATAAAAGAGGCAATGTGAATTCAGGAAAGGAGAATATCAAGGTTGGAAGCACCAAAATGATGTTTTGGGAAAAAGCTTGTTTAAACAAACGTAAAACAACAACAATAATAATAAGACAACTTCTACTACACTCTTAAATTTTAAAACTTCTACTACTATACTACTACTACTACACTAATACTACTAACAATAATATTGATGAAAGGGTGATGAGTGAATGATGATGAGATGATGTTTTATTGATGATGATGATGATGATAAAAAAATAAAATTAAAAAATAACAAAACAAAACAAAAGAAAAGATGAATTTATGATGATGGATGATGATGATGATGATGATGTGAGTGATGATGATATGAATGATGATGAGAAAAGGGGAGGAGGGATATATTTAAAAAAAATAATAATAATAATATAAAAAAAATAATTAAAATAATAATAACAACAAAATTTTAATATCATCATCATTCATCATTTCATATTTCCCTCCATCATCAATCTCATCTGGTAATGTGGTGTTGTTGAAAGGGGAATAAAAAAATAATGTAATTAAAAAAATTGTAATACAATCATCTCACAATAATAATAATAATAATAAAAAATTTAAAAATAATAATAATAATAAAAAAATAAAAAAATGATAGAATCAAAAGAAGAAAAAAAAAAAAAACAGCACAACAACAACAAAACAACACCCCCAACCCAACACCAACAACCCCCAACACCACCACCACCCCACCAACCAAAAACCAACAAAACAACAACAACAACAAGAAACGAAAAAGAAGAGGTTGGGTTGAAAAACCAGACCCTGTGGTAATTGTCGAAAATAATAAAATGGGGGTTTTTACGTAAGGGGTTACCCACCCTTTTAAATTTATTGTAAAGACCACACTATCGATTTTGGTTCAAATTTGGGGCAAAGAAAGTAAGTTTTTATTGGGTCCCTCCCACCCCTCAGGGTTATTTAAAAAAGGTGTTTGAACCCCTTTCCCCCAGGGAAAAAAAGTTAAACCCTTTTAAAGCACAGAGACTTTGTTTCCAAAAAAGGAACTAGCGTCAGCTGAATCTGGTAAAGAAGAAAAAAACTAAGCTTCGGGGGTTAAAATTTTCCCAAATTACAAAGGTTTCAATAGTTAAATGATTTGGGGATCCCCCCAAAGGGGGCAGGCCTTGAAGCGCCCCGACTTTTTGGGGTTTTTAGGTTCGAATCTGGCATTTGGTGAATAAAATGGGCCAGAAGGGCATCTGTAAGTATGTCCTGATGTGGCCCCCCCTTTTAAAAGCAAAAAGTTAAGGTGGGAGGTCGGGGGAAAAGGGGGGAGGGGGACATCTCGAAAAGTTTTTGCATTTTAGCTGTCCTTACAGTGTCTTGTACAGAAAAATCCCAAAGATATCGACTTCAGGAAATAGTTTGAGATCTTTGGGAAACCCAAAAACAATTTTTCTTAAGCTTATGTTTGTGTGAATCAAGCTGAAAAAAAAGGGGAAAGCAGATAATGAAAAGACTTTTTTGTTTGTCTAATCAGGACTTTGAAAAAAGAAAACAAAAGCGGGAAACCCCCGTACTTTTACATTTGCTAAAATGAACAAAGGGGGCAGTTATAAGGGATAAAATGTTGTTCGTCTGTGAGCGACGCAATTCAGTCATCAGGGATCGATGGGGGGTTGGGGTGGGGGGGTTTTAAAATAATTTTTGGACCCGGAAGGTGGGTGATCAATGATGGTGGCGGAAGGTGGGGACGGCTTGGACAGGCAATTTGGGGGACCGCTCTTTATTGTGGCTGGGTTTTTCCCTTTTTGTCTTTTTGTTGCCTGCATTGTCCCCTTTCTTCACATAAATGGTATTTTGATTAGAGTGCGCTAGATATGCTGGATTGCATGTCAAAATTTTGAGCTGGCATTGAACCAGTCATCAGCAAAAATTCCCCAATGATGTCTGCTAACTTTGATTATCCAGAAACCTTTTTAGGTTAAGCACATTTTGATCTGTTCTGAATTGATGTCATGATGCGTCCTCGTTCTCTAAAGTTAGTTAGATTGCAGAGACATGATGGAACAGACAAAAAGCAAAAGCCCAAAACAAAGTTTTGGTGAGATTTAATGCCACATTTAAAACGGAAAGAAAAATTTGGCAAAAAATGCCCTTCCCCAGGGCACAAAATTTCAGCTAAAAAATGCCAATTTCCCCCTTGTAAACAAATTGAATGAAGTAGGCTGAATGTTGAACAGGTTTTTGCCCAAAAAATTGCTTTTTTTGTTTTGGCGGGAAATGGCTAGTTGCCTTTGAGATAGGGGCCCCATGCCAATGGAAATTTCCGCGCCCAAAAGATTATTTTATGGGGATCCTTTTGAATTTTTAGGTTTTCTTTGGCAATCAAAGGGGTGGTCAGGGTCAAGCAACATCGGATTTTTGTTTTATATTTTACCGGAGCTTTGCACAAATCCTTGTGGGGCTTTGTTTTTTTTGCCATTTTTGGTTGGGCAAAAGCTTGTTGGTGTGTGTAATAAGGGGTTACCAGAATCTGATTAGCTGCCTTATGGGAAAAGGGTTTTCCTCACTGGCAAAGCCTGGTGTTCTTTTGCACTTCACCATGGTTGAGCTTCTTTTTAACTCCTAGGGGGGTTTTTGCACCCCATGGGCAAATTGGCTTTTAGTCGGACTGCAACCCTTTTGGATTTTGTGGTATAGAGGCTGGCCAGGGCTTTCCAACAATTTTTCTGGGTTTTCAAAGGGTTGGGGGTTTTCGTCCCATTTCTTGGGTTTTGGGCACTTGAGGGGACGCGTGGCTTCATTTTTTTGTCAGGGGGTTTTTAAGCTTTAATGTTTTCCCACGTTCAAATTTTTTTTTCCGTGTTCAAGTTTTTCCTCGCCCGGGAAGGGTATCGGATATTGTGTTCATAGATTTTTCCCAACAAGTTTTTCCATCCTGCTTTCCTTTACTTTGGATTCATTTGTTTCCCCAACTTGGTTGGGGATCTTTTTGTATTTCGGAAATTGTTTGCACATGCATTTTTTCGGAGGTGGATTGTGAACTGGGGTAACTTGTCCCAAAACTTTTTTATCCATAGGCGGAAGTATCGTTTTTAAAACAGCCTTTGTTTTTTGGCTCCCGGTCCCAACTCTGTGCAGTATCATAGATAGCCTTTAATTGACCCGTTGGTTCCTTTTTTTGAAAGAGGGGGGGGGTCAAACATTCTTCCAAGTGTTTAAAAAACTGCTTCCTTTTTTTCAAAGGGGGGACAGGCCTTTTTCTTCTTCCTTCAAATCCATGGACTGGCCCCTTTAAATTTCGTCTTTTTCCGATTTGGCACCGACAAGGATTTATACTCCTTCTCCTGTTTTTTCCCTTCCCGAAAGACTGTTGGAAAGCTATGGGGGGTGGACCATGTGCAGGGAGGGGGGAAAACTTGTTTGTTTGAATTTTCTGCACAGGTTTGTTGCGGGCTGTTGGGAAAATTCCATTTTCCGTGTTTAGGGAAAACCCTCTAGCCTTAAAAAAACCAAATAGGGAATTTTTTGCTTTAAAAAGCGAATGGTCGAAATTCCTTAATTTTCCCTTTACTCATTTTTTTCATTCTTCTCCTATATTTCCCTCTTCTTTCCCTAAAAATTTTTTTCCTCTTCCTTTAGCGTTTGGTTGTGGTTTTTTTGGTGGTTTTTTTTTTTTTTGTGGGTGTGTTGGTGTGGTTTTTGGGTGTTTTTTGGGGGGTTTTGTTTTTGTTTTGGGGGGGGTTTTGGGGGGGTAAATTTTTTTTTTGTTTTTTGGGGGGTTTTTGTGTTTGGGAAAAAAGGTTTTGGGGTTTTGCCCCCCGGGGGGGGGAAGGAAAAGGGGAAGGGGGGGGGAAGAAAAGGGGGGGGGGAGGGGGGGGGGGGGGGGGGGGGGGGGGGGGGGGGGAGGGGGGGGGGGGGGGGGAGTACCATCGATGGTGAGTCCATTCCGATTGCCGATGACACCTTCCCAGGAGTCGCTAACAGAACCAACTCTAGCCTTGAAAATCACCAAATATGGCGAACGTATCTGCTTTCAGAACAGCAGCATTGTAAGTACGAAGATCTCCATAGATTTGTCCTTCACATCATCTGGGTTGATCATGATCAATGCATAGATAGGCCCTGATGATTGTCAGGTGCTTCTTTCTAAATGAAAGGGGGGGGGGGGGGGGGGGTTCTTGGTCATCCAGTGGGTCATTCCCTTCGGAGGTCCAGCTGGCTTGTCAACAAGAACTGTCTTCACTGCAAAGCTGACACCAGCCTTTTCTTCACTTTCTCTTCCACTCACAAAAAATGGTATAGCCAGAGCCCCTTTCACAAAGTTCGCTCTGTTCCGTAATCTGGTTATCACTCAAGGCAGCAATGTCAATGTTATACTGGGCGTGTTCTTTCCAATTAGAATTTTTCTCCTCTGAGACCTGTTTGCATCGTCTCTATCCGGGAGGGTGAGCACAACCCATGTGCCAAGGGTTAGAGTAACACTCCTCGTCTTGTTCTTTGAATTTTGACCCCTGCAACAGGGTCCCCTCCTGCTGCTGTGGGCTGGTTAGGGAAAGATTAAGCAGGCAGTGTTTAGGGCACCTTCTCTAGCCCCTTCCCCATGCTATGGAGGTGAGTAGTGCTATTTAAAATGGGCTGCTAAGGTGGCTGCGCAACTCCACTTCTCTCTCTCTCTCTCTCTCTCTCTCTCTCTCTCTCTCTCCCTCTCTCTCTCTCTCTCTCTCTCTCTCTCTCTCTCTCTCTCTCTCTCTCTCTCTCTCTCTCTCTCTCTCTCTCTCAGCGTGTGTGTGTGTGTGTGTGTGTGTGTGTGTGTGTGTGTGTGTGTGTGTGTGTGTGTGTGTGTGTGTGTGTGTGTGTGTGTGTGTGTGTGTTGTTGAGAGAGAGAGAGAGAGAGAGAGAGAGAGAGAGAGAGAGAGAGAGAGAGAGAGAGAGAGAGAGAGAGGGGGGGGGCAGTGGTTTGGGATAGGAGTTTATGAAGAACTCGTATTTCGCTTACTGATGTGCAATTCCTGAACAGAGAGAAAGCCCTATTGATTACTTCAACATGCCCTAACCAATGTTTACTGTTCTGAGTCCCAGCAATTTAAAGTAAAATTTACGGAAACCCACATATCTGTGTCAAAGCCTATTTAACCCTGCAAACAAAAGAGTCACACCTATTCAGCATAAGATTGGTCGATCATTGATACATTTTATCTCTTAATATATCCAAGAAAGCAACAGAGCTGACCACTCTGACTGTTGGACATCTTTTAACCTCCCTTGCATCCTTAAATGGATCCTCAAGCATAGGCTCAAAAGTTGTCCCCTATATTTTGTACTGTAAATGTTTGTTTTTTTTCCTTTTTTAAAACTTTTTTTTATTAGTTATCAAAACATGCAATGACAACCAACATGCATAAACAATACATTAATAAATAATCATATAATGATTTTAGTTTTCCAGCAGCTTATTTCCTTAACACAATTTCTTTTCGTTTTACTTTTCTACCCTTCGCTGCCTGCTTTGGGATGCTGTTGGATTCTATTGTTGAATCCTTGTCGGTGAGAACACAACAGAATTCTAGACTATGGTGCATCTCAATTTGATACCAAGGAATCACAGATACAGTCAGCCGTGCCTCCCTGAGTCCGATCCAGCGGATGAATGGCTTGGGAGCAGGCAATATGAATTGATCTGATTTCTATATAGATTACAATGGTTCCTACATGCTACTAGTAAAGGGTTTAACATTTACAATATATTTCCCTAATTGTTTGTTCTCATTTCACCCCCCACCCCCCAATTTTTGTTTCTGTTTTTGCTTAAATTTTTACCAGGTCATTATTGTAATGGCAGAAGAATTGTTAGCCTGCACGTATATTCCCCCACAAGTAAATTGCTCAGCAAATATTATTTCGTCAATCAGTAGGAGACTGCACCTCTTACGAGATCCAAGTAATTGCTGTTCTGCACTATTTTCAGCTGGTGACAATGGTTGGCTCAATAAAGAACAGGACTGTCAACTCTGACTGTTGAACATCTTTTGGCCTCCATTGCATCCTTAAATGGATCGTCAAGCACGATATCAAAGATATTGCACAGTATCGTATACTGTTTATATAATGATTTTAGTTTTACACATACTTATTTCGTTACAACACTTTCTTTTCGTTTTACTTTTCTACCTTTCGCTGGCTGCTTTGAGTGTAGTTGGATTCTATTTTTGAGCCCCTGGTGGTGAGAACACCACAGCATTCTAGACAGTGGTTTATCTCCATTTGATGCCAATGAGGAACAGACATGATCAGCTGTGCCTCCCTGATGAGTCCGATCTGGTGGACGAAAGGCCTGGGAGCAGGCAATATGAATGGATCTATCTCAAGACAGATTACAATGGTTCCCATATGCTGCTGGTAAAGAGTTTAATACCTATGATATATTTTCCAAATTGCTTGTTCTCATATTCTCCATTTCCTATCCCCCCCCCCCCCCCCCCCAAACACACACACACACTCTGGCAGGAGCAGCAGAGTAGCTAAGAGAAGGGAGGAGGGAAGTGATGAAGAAGTATGACTTAAAGAAAGAGTTGAACTCTGAACTATCTATAGGCTCGTATATCATTAATCCTAGGGGCGAGCACCCTGTCTATTGGAGGTATCATTTGGAACGAGCCCCTCACAGCCCTTGCGATGCTTCAGGAGCTAATGGCTTTGGGTTATCAGTACAGACCCAATTCGCAGTCATAACGAACTCTCTCCATGAGAAAGAATGTCTGTTGTCAAGAGAAACTTTGAGTTGGAACTTTGATGAAATAATTGACCTCATGGCAAGAATATTTACACTTTTTTTTCCATACAAACAGTTTGTAAAATGGGCGAATGAATCAATGTCAGTATGACCTAGACACATATGACCTAGACACATCTCTGCAAGAACGACTATTGACACTTTGTATAAAAGGGAAAAAAAATCATTGTTGAAAGGTCTTCTCGAATAATATATTGTGAAAAGAAAAAGAAGAGATCGTATGAAAACCCCTTCATGCCAAACGAAATACTGCGTGAATAGAAGGATTTTTTTCTTTTTTTTTTTTTAAGGTGGGATAGACATTTAAGATTGTTTTCTAGTCTGCTGAATTGAAAGAAAGGAGTTAGATGAAATGTTACGTTTGAGGTGCACGATTGTCTCTGTGCGCTTGTATGTGCACGTGGACCACCATGTGACAGTCATGAGCCCGACAGTTATCTTTTTCATTACTTTCATTTTTCTTTCTATATAACTATGGGGAATACGATAGATTGATTTTGTTATTCTGCCGTGAACCTGTCCGTTTATTTCGCCTTTCTTTGATTTGCTGGTCTGAAGTAGAATCTTAATGGCATGAGCTGTGCTCACTTACCTGTTTTGATTGCTTTCGCTTATTATTGTGCTTGTCTATCGCTGAAACGTTTAGTGATTTAATTACACTTCTTTTGCTGCGCCATCTTCTGTGCCACCTCGTTGGCACCACACCGACGACACCCACTCCGACCCGTCGTCCACTGCTTCAGCCTGGCCCACCGCAGTCCCACACCTGCAACCCACAGGGAACAGTCAGTTTCAACCGTCAGGAGGTAACCCACCAAAGGAGACACTGCACAGGACCACCTCCTAAGCCCACTACTGACGACAATAATGGCTTTACTTGCAGACCCGACATTGGTGAGCTCTCCCTCGTTCACTCACTATATGTATGCATGCATGTTTAGATGTATAGATGGACAGACAGATAAATAGATAGATAACAGACAGATAAATAGATAGATAAATAGATAGATAAATAGATAGACAGACAGACAGACAGACAGACAGACAGATAGATAGATAGATAGATAGATAGATAGATAGATAGATAGATAGATAGATAGATAGTATAGATAGATAGTAGATAGATAGATAGACAGACAGATAATTTGTTAAGAAACGTGATAAGACGAGATCTGACGTGTATTCTAAACAAAGCCTATCTAATTAAAACTTAAATTGCAGTTGCAGCCCATGAACATGACGTATCTGTATAATTTCAACTCTCCTTCCCCCTATAAAATAATGAACCTGACGTCATCTATACTGGCATACACAAAGACACGAAGCCATTAATATTTTGACCTCTGATGTTATATCACACAATCATAACAAAAGCCATTTTCAACATCTACAACTAGATTACCATGAGAAATAAAAACATAGTGCACCTTCTGTTATCTATGTGCTAAAGGTTAACATATCATGTAGTCTAAGAGAATGTCATCACTTTTGACTGACGAACGTGCTGCAGTCTAAAAGGATCGGGTGGGTACACTGTGCATTATATCATTGTACTTTTTCTTGATGCAGCATCCATCTTGATTGCCTTTCGACTGTTTATTTCGGGCACATGGCCGGACATGACTACTGGAAAGAATATGATTCATGTATATGGATCAAAGGTACGTATAGTAGTTTCTGCTGGATGCTTTCACGTGATTAATTTCTACAAAATAGAATCAGATGGCATGATAGAAAGATCATGGAGGGGGATTGGGGGGCGGGGGGGGGGGGGGGGGGGGTAGTGTGCCGAAAACAATGAACGAAACAGGTCATTCAATTACGTTTGTACAAACTCAATAATTTTTGTTAGTCAGTAGATCGGTGCACATTGTAAGTTGCTGGAACGGTGCTCGGTACTTATCCTTGGAATTTATTAGTTTGTTGTATTTTAGTCCCTTGCGGATTCATTCCAGAAACTGGCCCTCAGCACTTGTGTCTTAGAGGTTATCTTTTTTATATTTTCTACTTTCACAAGAAATGTAGCTTGTTTGCTCTTCATGATTTTCTTTTGCTTCTTAGATGGCACCTTTGGTTGGTTTTTTGAAAACTCAACAAACATACTACAGTATTTGCACACCAGCCTTTTCTGGGATTGCATTCTTCTTAAAACTGAAAAGGCAGAGGAGTCAAATTACCACTTTCCGCGGTCACTGAGGAGAAACCACCAAGTTTCAAAATATCGGTATATGACCAGGAGTTATATGTTAGTGAGTTTCCCTCCCTATTGGAGGATGTCTCTCCCCCCTTGGAGAATATAAGCTTGTGAAGGCTCATTTTGAGAAGCATTTATTTTATTTTTCCCCATCCACCCACTCAAGCACATACTGTTAGTTAGGCAGAATCATCTGCCACTGCAGGTATGAATGCGTATCTCCCCCTATTTCTTCAATCTAAGACATAAGAGCAAGCTTTGTTTATAATTCAATATTTCTTGCAGTCATTGCAACACCAAGCTGCTCTGTAAGTTGCTGGAACGGTGCTCGGTACTTATCCTTGGAATTTATTAGTTTGTTGTATATATATATATATATATTTATATATATATATATATATATATATATATATAGCTGGTAGTATATTTTCCGGCTTTGTTTTTTTTTTAAAGTGCTCAACCATGCGGGAGCAGCTAAAAATAATGATTAAAAGCAAATCTTAAAACCAGGACTTCAAATTTGTTTCGAGGTCTTTCCTCTCTTCAGATCCCGTGCCAATCCCCTGCTACTGACCTCAATCGTATATATGTGTTTTGGATTGTGAACTGTAGTCCAGTTGGGTTGGGGTTGCACGTGCTGTGCAAGGGGGGCCTGTTAAGGTTGTAAGGCTTTCTTTCTTTATTGAGTCTTATTGTATGAGGGGGTCCTATCAGGTTGCTATTTTATTTTTGTTGATAACAATTTCCTTTTGTACCTGCAACTGTCTACGATTTCAACTCTTGTGTTCAATGTAGCCATACTAGGTTTGCATAGAATCATCCACTTTTCTGTTGTGCACAAATTACATTTCTTTGTGCTATTATTGTATGCTGCTGCTGCTTTTCTTATTTTCCATGTGATGTTAAAATCTGTATTTGTTTTCTTAAGATCCCATATATGTTTACTTAATTCTGTTTGGTGTTTGTATTTTTCATACTTGAAAGATTGCTTGTGATTGGCGTACCTAGCTTTGAATTTGTTTTCTGTGATCCCTATGTATGTCTCCTTGCCTCTTTTCATTGTCACGTGGCTTGGTGGACGATGTTATCAGAGAGACATTGGTTGTTCAGAGGGCATTGCTCTTTGATTGTGCAATTGCAAGCTTTCCGTTTGTCACCCTCGTTTTTGACGTTGGTTTTCTTTTTGTTTGAAGCATCAATTATTTTTTTTTTAAGATTTGGCATACAAGAGTAACATATATGATACACCATTATATGTAAATTCCATGAGTAACCACACACCAACAATCATAAAAACGATAGCACAGGGATAAACAAGAGGTTATCCAACCTTTCCTGCAACGAAGAAATATTCAATGATGCAGCAACAGACTACCAAGAAGCACTGTTGAAAAGTGGACACAACTACAAGTTGAAATATGAACCCGAAAGTACCACTGGAAGCAGGGAAGAAAGATAGAAAAGAGGAAAATAACCTGGTATAACCCACCATATGATGGTAGAGTGAAAACAACATTGGCAAAGAATTCTTCAAAATACTAACAGAATCGTTCCAGAAAGACCATAAACTTTTCAAAATATTCAATAGGAACACTATCAAACTCTTGTATGCCAAATCTTAAAAACATATTGATGCTTCAAACAAAAAGAAAACCAACGTCAAAAACGAAGGTGACAAACGGAAAACTTGCAATTGCAAAGCGGTGGTGAAAGCGGTTGTAAGTGCTGGGTGGAATGAAATAGGGTATCTGTATTAAGTCTAACATGTTTCAGAGACACAGCTCAGAGGCGAGCTATTGTCATTTCTATCATTATACGTTGTAGGACGTAGTTAAACATCCTTTGCGTCGTTCTGTAAAACGGCAGTCATACATAAAGTCCGTCTCACGACAAATTTTAGTTCAAAGTATATAACTGTCCCCGCATAAAACTTGCTATTTACTATGACTGGAAGCGCTGGGTGAACAGACAAGCTGGGAACATGAGTATGGCATAAAATATTAGTGTTGTCAGATTGAACACCCATTGTTAGTTTGTGAATATGGAAGAACATTCGACAATTTTTTTATACTTCCATCTTATACACTCATTTGCAAACTGTCAGGCTGAACTCTTCATTCCCCGATGGATGTCAAAAGGTCGTTATTTTATGATATGGATTACTTACCCTGGGACAATGCTGATAATATCATAAGCGCAGAGGCAGAAGCATTTACACACAGAATGAAAGACACCATGTTAGTACTATTGTTTCTGATTGGCGGGCCTGGAAATATCATCAACATGGCGGTGTTCTATAAACAGGGTTTCAAGGATCGTGTTAACCTGTGTCTCTTCGCTTTGGCCTTAGCAGACGAACTCTACTTAATCATGGCGATGTGTCACCATGCTGAACAGGCTTTCACGCAGTTCACAACTAAAGAAAAATATGGTCACATGTTTACTTTTTTAGCCAACAACTATTTTACGGGTCTGATTGGTTTTGTTTATGTTTCACATGTTATGTCTGCCATCATAGCTAGTGAAAGATGCTACTGTGTCTTCAGACCACTCAAATTTCAGTCTTTGATGCGCAATAGAACAATGACGGCAATTATCATTCTCGTGTATGTGTTGGTGCTGGGCCTACATTTCATAGCAACATTCCGGCTTCATATAGGCTGCGTTTATAATCCCCAGTCAGGTTTCACAGAAAAGGCTGTCGTTATTGGAAGCCTTTATCAAAAACACAAAGAGATGGTGGATTATTTAGATGGTTTCTTTTTCGGTGTTGCTCTACCTGGAAGTGTGATGATGCTGACAATAACAGCAACGACAATCACTGTAATGAAACTTCGTCAGATTGTGACATGGCGTGCAGGAACATCCTCCTCCCTCTCTCCCGTGAAGTGGCCCTCACCAAGATGCTGATTGGTACTTCCATCCTGTTCATCATCTGTACCTCTCCCTTCGCTGTGGCTAGAATTTGTTGGCTGTGTTTGCCAGAAATGAACGCCGGGCGACGGAACCAGAATTTCTACCTGAGTTCTTTATGGATCAATGGATTGTTGACTTACATTAACGCTAGCTTCAACATTTTTTGTATATTACGCTATGGGATCTCGTTTTAGGGCAACATTCAGATCACTTTTCAGAAGAAAAGAAAACCAGAAAATCTGATGTCTAAGGCATTTAGCTTATGAGCGGTTGGTAAATTCCAATAAACTGTTAAAAATACATAGCATCTTGTTTATTAGCTGTTATCGCGCTGCTGGCATGCCGACTGACGAGGTTGTTTAGGATTGTTTCTTCTTGTCAGACCATGCCAGAATAATGAAGATTACTTTTTGGGGGTCATTATATTGCCGGTTTTGCAAAGATATTTTAGAATGACTGCTGTGAATGTATGGCCATGACGGTTTACATCTAGTGTACTCGACTCTTTTCTATCC
Organism: Conus ventricosus; assembly: GCA_018398815.1. Lineage (NCBI taxonomy): Eukaryota > Metazoa > Mollusca > Gastropoda > Neogastropoda > Conidae > Conus > Conus ventricosus. The sequence goes on along the minus strand of CM031605.1, from coordinate 60,415,287 downwards.
ACACGTAGGCCTAAGCACTGCAGGTCAAATACTTATCAAGCCTGTTCTATACACAGAGAGAGAGAGAGAGAGAGAGAGAGAGAGAGAAGGGAGGAGAGGAGAGAGAGAGAGAGAGAGGAGAGAGAGAGAGAGGAGAGAGAGAGAGAGAGGAGAGAGAGAGAGGAGAGAGAGAGCTCCTGTTATCATGATTGCAGGATCAAAGATTGGGAATCGAGCTTCGATCTTCCCTCTACTTCCCAATCTTTGTTAGCGTCATAAACTTAAGACACATGGAAGCACTAATAAAAGACTGATCACATGCAGTTACTCTGAGTCTCATTCACTTCAAGTTCAGGCTTTTGATTGTGGCTCATTTTCAAACGTTTGCATAATATTATCATGGTTGGGAAGCGCTGAGAAATAATCTATTTGTGAACTGGTTCCCGAAGGCTCCACTATTGTCTGGATCAAACAATAAATCAAACGAAACTGAAGTAATACCAGCTCAAAGGAAGACCCTGGATTTTGCACACCCCCCACCCCCCCCCCCCCCCCCCCCCCCCCCCCCCCCCCCCCCCCCCCCGACTCTCATCATCAACATTAGTGTGATGGCTATGATCATGAAAAACCATCGATTTTTGCTGGTGTCATTATTTTTTTTACTGCCATCATGTTTTTAATCATTATTGATGTGATGTCGGTGATAGAACTTTCGACTCCCAGCCACTGTTTTCTGTAAAGATGTTTTGCTTTTTTCGCTGGTCCCATATCTCTCCTGTGAGGCTGCTAACTCGGCTTTGAGGCGTAAATGTTTTAAACTCTCTCTCTCTCTCTCTCTCTCTCTCTCTCTCTTCTCCCCTCTCTCTCTCTCTCTCTCCCCTCTCTCTCTCTCTCTCTCTCTCTCTCTCTCTCTCTCTCTGATGACTCAGCTTTAAGGCACGTTGATGTGATTGTCTATATCCCTACCCCCCCCCCCTCCCACTCCCACCCTTCCCTCCTCTCTCCCTCTCTCAGAGCGAAAATGTCGTTCTTGTGTGTGTGTTTCTGTCTGTCTTGTCTCTGTCTGTCTTTTTTTTGCGCGCGCGCGCACGCGCGCGCGTGCGCGCGCATATGTGTGTGTGTGTGTGTGTGTGTGTGTGTGTGTGTGTGTGTGTGTGTGTGTGTGTGTGTGGTGTGTGTGTGTGTGTGTGTGTGTTTCGGTCTACTGCCTGGTCACAAACAGCATCTACTCAATTCAATCAAAAGAGAGACTTGGAAAAAACAAAGATTCCAATTTGTCTATGATCCTTTTACCAGAACAGAAAATCAATCCGCGTTTTTCTGGCCAATTTTTATGTCCATCTTCCACTTAAGCATTTCTAACGATTTTCCTCTTGCTTTCTCTCTTGAATATACACTGCATAAAATATTGCATTTCTCTTTCCTCCATTTAAATGAAAAGTCAATGTACAAGTTTCTCTTTCTTTCATAATGATCCACCAGCGGGACTTCAAATAACAGGAGGTATACTTTAAGTCAAAGGGTTGGATGCTGAGGTCCGTAGGGAATCAACGCCATACAAAATCCCTAGCAGACTTCTGTCTGCAGCCACATTGATGATCACTCACTGGTCGTTACGAAACCCCAAGATTTCCTCTTAAACCTCCAAGGCTGGAAAATACTGGTTAATTTAATCCATGACCAAACTTAAGAGACCATCTAGCCTCCTGTACCACAGTTTGCCCCTCTCCTGGGCTGCCATAAATATCGGGAGTACATCCGTCTTACGCACAAGTGAGCTTCCCTCACATTTCACATGCTTCAGCATCCAATCGTATCAACAATAAGGAAAGGTAAGGAATCTGAGCAGTATCCACATGTGATCTAACATTGTGGCCACACTTTTATATTCACAATCTTTCTTTTTTTTCTTTTTTTTTCAAAACGCCACCGGTACTCTTCAATATGAAAATTTACTGATCTTTCAAAATCAGTCCATTCGAACGACATACTTTAAGTCATGGCGATACACACATCTCTCGTTATGACATCTACTTCCATCTCTCCTTCCGTGTCTCTCGTACCTTTCAACCTACTCCATCACAGATTACTTATTGCATACCACAAATTTTGGCATTGCCTCTAATAAATCAATTGATTAATTCATCCTTCAAGAAATGTCAATCATAATGTGATCATAATAAATAGGAAATCATAATCTAGAATGATATTACTACTAATGATGACGATGATGATAAAAGATAATTGTGATGATGATAATAATAATAATAATAATAATAATAATAATAATAATAATAATAATAAATAATAATAATAATAATAATAATAATAATAATAATAATGATAATAATGATGATGATGATGATGATGATGATGATGATGATGATGATGATGATGATGATGATGATGATGATGATGATGATGATGATAATAATAATAATAATAATAATAATAATAATAATAATAAGGGATGATGATGATGATGGTGATGATGATGATGATGATGATGATGATGATGATGATAATAATAATAATAATAATATAATAATAATTTAAAAATAATAAATTTAAATTTAAAAATAATAATAATATAATAATAATAATAAGAAGAAGAAGAATGATGATGATGGTGATGATGATGATATCATATTGTAAAAGTAGTAGCAACAGCAGCAGCAGTAGCTGAAGCACTTTTGGTTGTGCTTCTACTATTACTTCTACTGTTTACTCCCTTTTCTTTCTCCTCTCCTCCTCCTCCTTCTCCTCCTCCTCCTCCTCCTCCTCTCCTCCTCCTCCTCCTACTTCCACTACTGATACAAATAGTAGTAGTATTGGTAGCAGCTGTAGTAGCTGTAGTAGTACTGGTAGTAGCAGTATATTGGTATCCATAATGTACTTTCTAAATGACGCAGGTTGATCATTAAGGAAATGGCTTGTCACTGTTCAATGAGGTGGATTATCGCCGTGATCCTTGGTCCTTGAGGACGCTCTGCCTCCGCTGTCGATCAGGATTCACATGCTACGTTGTGCTCTTCCACTATCATTCAATTTCTTTTACTTTGTCATATGCCTCTTTGCTCCCCCCCCCCCCCCCAATCCTCCCTACCAATGTTCATCAAAATAATAACGTCAATTAAAGAGCTCCTCATTGTTTGTGATGTGTGTTTTGTTTGTTTGTCTTTTTTTTTTTTCCCTTCCACGTTGTTTAGTCACATGCAGCAGTCATTAGCTCCATGAATAGGTATTGAATTTTTGGCAGTCACACATAGTGCAGTGTTCTTTTTAATGAGCTCGTCTGGTTGCACTTGTCCAAAAAAAAGTGATGTGCAGTCGATACCGACACTTACGTGCGAGTTATCCATCTTTGTTACATTGCACAGTACCCGCTCCATGCCAAGAGTGTATCTGTCTGTCTGTCTGGGCTGTCTGTCTGTCTGTCTGTCTCTTTCTGTCTGTCTGGTCTGTCTGTATCTCCTCTCTCTCTCCCTCTCTCTCTCTCTCCTCTCTCCTTTTGGTTGGTTGTGTGTGTGTGTGTGTGTTGGGGTTTTGGGGTGTGTGGTGTGTGGTGTGTGTGTGTGTGTGTTGGGGTTGTGTGTGTGTTAATGTTTAGAAGTTGGGAAAAATTTTAGTAAGAAAAAAAATATTGCCAAAATAATTAAAAAATTAAAACAAACCCCGAAAAAACAACCAACCCCGCCGTGGCGGGGCCCTCC
>CM031605.1:60400607-60405607 GCA_018398815.1 Conus ventricosus | reverse complement strand
CATTTCTAAGGTCATTTATAAGAAAATATTTGAACATGGCTTTGTTATAATTATGCTAACTGACCTCAGACGTCAAAATATCAATGTCTTCGTGTGTTTGTGTACGCCAGTATAGATGATGTCAGGTTCAGCATTTTACACAGGGATGTGTTACGGATGACTTTTAAACTATTTCCTTCGAACGGGTTTGGAATTATACAGATAGATCACGTTCAGGCTGCATGTGTGAATAAGATTTTAATTGAATAGGCTTTGTTTTAGAAATACACAGGTGGCGACGCATTTCGTTTCATTTCTTTATTCCACAAACATTTCAAATGAAGATAACTGCAAGAGAAGGCAAACAAACGAAGGAAAACAAAACCAAACAAACAAACAAATGGAGGGAGAGCTCAGCCACGTCGACTCTGCAAATAAGCCATAATCATCGTCAGTAGGGGATTTAGAAGGTAGTGTCCTGCATATGTTGGATCAGAAAAGGCATCACAGAATACCACCAAAGTGACTCGCTGGTAGTGCAGTGTCTCCTCTGGTGGGTTGCCTAGTGACGGCTTAACATGGACTATTTCCTGTGGATTGCCGGTGTGGGGGCTGCATTGGGCCGGCCTGCAGCAATGGACGGGGGTGGAGGTGGTGGATCAGAATGTGTTGCATCGGTGCAATGCCACTGAGGTGGCATGGACAATGGGACAGCAAAAAAAAAAAAAAAAAAATGGGACAGAAAAAAGGAAAAGAAATATAATAAAGAAAAAGAAAAGAAATAGAAAATAAAACCAACTGTGTGATTGAATTACTAAACATTTCAGCGGTAAACAAGGAATAAATAATAAACCAAAATCGTTAGCTGAGCTCAGCTCACCCCATCAAGATTCTACTTCAGACCAGCAAATAAAAAAGGAAACAAAACGTTATGTCATCACATGGTCAAGTAGAAAGAAAAATGAAGGCAATAACAAAGACAAACGTCGGGGTCACGACTGTCATATGGTGGTCCTCATGTACACACTCACAAGCACACAGAGACAATCGTACACCCCGAACGCAACATTTCATCTGACTCCTTTCTTTCAATTCAACAGACTAGAACACAATTTTAAATGTCTCTCCCAGTTATAAGAGGATTCTTCATTCTATTCACGCCGTACTTCTTTTGGCGCGAAGGGGTTTTCATACGTTCTCTTCTTTTTTTTCTGTTCACAATAAATTATTTGAGAAGAAGTTACAATAATTATAATTTTTGACCTTTTATATAAAGTGTTGTAAGTGGTCTCGCAGAGGTATGTCTAGGTCACACTGACATTTTCTCATTCGCCCATTTTACACCTTTTGTATTACAAAAAAAAGATTCAGTTATCATTTCCATGAGGCCAGTTATCTCATCAAAGTTCCAACTCAAAATTTGTCTTGACAGCTGACCTTTTTTTTTCTCATGAAGAGAGTTCGTCACGACTGAGAATTGTGTCTGTACTGATAATCCAAAGCCATTAGCTCCTGAAGCATCGCAAGGGCTGTGAGAGGCTCGTTCAAAATAATACCTCCAACAGACAGGGTGCTCACCCCTAGGATAAATGATATACGAGCCTACAAACAGTTGCGATTTCAACTCTCTCCCCATCTAAATCACACTTACTCTTCTTCCTCTCTCTCTCTCTCTCTCTCTCTTCTCTCTCTCTCTCTCTCTCTCGCTCTCTCTCTCGCTCAGCTAGTCTGCTGCTCCTGCTAGAGTTATATGCAGTCTCTTTTTTTTTCCCACGAGTATAAAATTGTTATATAAACAGTATAACATGTCGGGGAAAATGTGTGAGCTTATGCTTGAGGGCCTATTTAAGGATGCAACGGAGGTCAAAAGATGTGCGACAGTCAGAGTGGTCAGCTCTGCTGTTTAATAATCCAAGCACAGTCAGCAGCTGAGAACTGTCCAGAACAGACTTTACTTGGATCTTGTAAGGGATGTCATCTCCCACTGAATGACCAAACAATATCATGCTGAACGATATAGTGTGGGTGTTAACAAGTGCAGGTTGAAAATTCTTCTGTCATGAAAGTAATGACTTGGCAGATATTTTAACAACAAGAAAAGAACAAAAAATAGAAATAGAGTTTGTTACTTACCGCCAATGACATTGACAAACAAAGCACATGACAAGACACGATGCATTTCAACCTCTTGGGTCTTCTTCAGGCGAAAAAATAAATCACATTTAACATTTAGGACAGTACAAACAAAGAACGAAAATGACTCATCTGTTGTTGTTTCCCTGTGGTGGGGAGAATAGCCGCTAAGCGGAAATGACAAGGGAGATTATGGGAGAGGAAAATGAGGGGGGGGGGGGGGTTGCGTAGGGGGAGGGGTGTGTGTGTGATACGATAGGGTTGTGTGTCTAGTTTAGTGGGGTGGTGGATATCTTTGTGACGGTTGTGGTAATGGTGGATTGATAATAATGGTAAGGGGGAGGGGGGAGCGAAACTGGGGGGTGGGGGGGGGGATAAAATAAAATAAAATAAAATAAAAATAAAAAAGGTTTAGGTGAATAAAATAAATGATTTCGCTGGGTGATGAAAGAGGTGGTGGTAGTTATGTGTGGGTAGTTGTGAAAGGTGTGTGGGTAATATTAATAAGGGAGGGAAGGGGATGGCAGATAAATGGGTGATAAGGTATGATTTGGGGGGGGGGGGGGGGGTTGAGGGAAAAAAAGGGGGGATGGGTGGGGAGGAGGGTAAAGTGTTTGTGTGTGTGTGGGGGGGGGGGGGAGGGGGGCAAGAGAAGGAGAGCTCATATCTCTTCATCCACTATGGGGTGGGGGGTGGGGGTGGGAGGTTGATATAAATGATGTTGTTTTAAAAAAAAAAGAAGTAAACAATGCTGTGGATGATGTTCATAGTGTCTTACAGCAACTCAAAGCGGCTAGCGAGAGTTAGAAAAGTAAAACGAAAACAAAAAAGCGTGTTGGTTAGGAATAAGTTGCTGAAAAACTAAATAATCACAATTATAAACAGTATACACTGTAGGGGAAATCATTGAGCCTGTGATTGAGGATCCGTTTAAGATTGCCAAGGGAGGTCAAAATATGTCCAGCACAGTCAGATTGGTCAGCTTTGCTGTTTAATAACCCACGCATTGCCACAGCTAAGAACTTTGCAGAACAGCCTTTACTAGAATCTCCTAAGACATGCAATATCCCTGATTGAGCAAAACAATATGTTGAAGAAAGGCGTGCAACTCCAGGTGACATGAACTTTCATGCAGTGGCTGAAAGTGTGTTTTTTAGACTTAGTAGGGTGGCACTCCTGGTTGCCTTGCATTTGTGTGGAAATTACACCTGTGTCTGGGGGTAACTTGTAGGGAATGTGAAACAAACACACATTTTGGTTTGGACTCTTGTCATGGGTCATAGATAAGCTAGCAGAAAGCCCATTTAACCCTGCTCGCAGAAAGCCCATTTAACCCTGCTAGCAGAAAGCCCGTTTAATCCTGATAGCAGAAAGCCCATTTTACCCTACTAGCAGAAAGCCGTTTAACCCTGCTAGCAGAAAGCCTGTTTAACCCTGCTAGCAGAAGAGACAAACCTAGGATGGTGCGCAAAGTTTAGAGGGAATGAGGACAGCACTTTCATGTCGATCTTTATTGTGAATAGGCATCCTATGTGGTCTTGATGAGTTCGCACATGCGCACATCACACAATAAAGTAAACAATCTGCTGTTATACCCCCCCCCCCCCTTTCAGAGCCAATTTTTCCATAGCAACTGTCGAACTTTCTATATATACAAGTATTATATTCTATACCCCTCCCACTAGGGTGAGGTATGGGAGGGATATGGCCATGTATGTAGCTAACCCCCCCCCCCCCCCCCCCCCCCCCTTGGTCTATCTTAAACTAGCACCTGACCTTCCCTCACGAATCACGACCAAGCTGCTCTTGTCACTTGTTTGTCTGTTCGTACCCTGGCGTGTCTGCCTTTACCTACCACAGGGTTCTCCACACCTCCACCGCCGCCACCCTCCGCATTCCACGTCATCTGGCACTGGCCTTTGCTTGCTCACAGGCATCAGTCCATTCTGGCTACTAAGTCACAGTCTGAAAGAGTTGATCCAGCCCTCGCTTCGTGGAAACTAAACTTAATGCACGCGTGATCTAGAATATTATTTTTTTTAAAATATAAGGGGCAATCGGTAAACTCACCTTTGAAATTCAGAAGTAAGTGTGATTTTTTCAACGTCTATTCCCCTTATTTTCTTTTAGTGTCTTTCTGTCTTTTTGTATGATTTTTTTTCTGTTGCTGGTCGGTTAATTTCTTTCTTTTCTTATGTCGAATAAGGAAGATCCATTTGTGGCATAAGGATGAACTCATATTTCCTTTTTGCTGGCTCTCTTCTACACCACACTTGTTACATTACTCCTCCACGCTCTGTCCAACTCCCTGTCCACGGGCACATCCTGGCCTGTCAAATCGCAGTCCCTATATTGAAAAACACATGAGTGGTCAATTTCAAGTTGTGATGAGGCAACCCACGAGAGGAGACACAGCACTGTTACTGAGTCGCTTCGCTGATCTTCAGCAGTGCTTGTTCTGACCCAACACACTCAGGACATCACCTTTTAAGTCCTCTACTGACGACAGCAATTCCTTACTCGGGGAACCTGCGTCAGTGGGCGTCCCCCTCACCAGATGCCATCACATCCCACCAACAGTGCCCATGAACTTGCATATACCGTCGAACCAGACATTAACTCACAAGGACATAGACGTGGAGAGGAAATCGAAATTTGGAACACCACGAGGGCAGGGCATAAAAGAGATACGAAATTTGAGACCCCTTCCTTTTGTTTTCTTTTTAGCATTGCTGATCAATGACAATTAGAATGATGGATCTTTGGAGTTCCATCTTGGGCTGATACTGCATGACAGGGCTGTACTCTATGTTTAGTTTAATGATACATCTTGGTGTCGACCAGGCCCGAGAGATACATTCACCAGCAGCGTTGGTCAGGAAATTGAA
>CM031605.1:60372618-60394607 GCA_018398815.1 Conus ventricosus | reverse complement strand
ATTATATTATATTTATATTTTATATATATTATATATTATATATATAGTAGGTATTGTTTATTTTCCGGCTTTGTTTTTTTTTTTTAAAGTGCTCAACCTTGCCGGGAAGTCAGCGAGCTGCTAAAATAATGATTTTTAAGCAAATCTTTAAATCCAAGGGACTTCAAATTTGTTTCGAGGTCTTTTCCTCTCTTCAGATCCCGTTTGCCAATTCCCCTTCTGCTCTGACCTCAATCGTTTAATATGTGTTTTGGTTTGTGATACTGTAGTCCAGTGGGGTTGGTTTGCACGTGGTCTGTGACAAGGGGGGCCTGTTTAGGTTGTAAGGCTTTTCTTTTCTTTATTGAGTCTTTTTGTTATGAGGGGGTTCCTGGTCCTATCAGGGGTTGCTATTTTGGTTTTTGTGTGATTACATTTTTCCTTTTGTACCTGCCAATGTCTCGTATTTTCAAGCTTTGTGTTCAATGTTGCCCTACTAGGTTTGCTCATAGAATCATCCACTTTTTGTTGTAGCACAAATTACATTTCTTTGTGCATTATTGGTATGATGCTGCTGATTTTCTTATTTCCAGTTGTGATGTTAAAATCTGTATATTTGTTTTATTATGTCCCATATTTGTTTTACTTATTTCTGTTTGGTTGTTTTGTATTTTTCATAACTTGAAAGATTGCTTGTGATTGGCGTACCTAGCTTTGAATTTGTTTTCGGTGTATCCCTATGTATGTTCCATCTGCCTCTTTTCATTGTCACAGTGCTTGGTGGACGATGTTATCAGAGAGACATTGGTTGTGCTGAGGGGGGCGCATTGCTCTTTGATTGTGCAATTGACAAGCTTTTCGTTTTGTCACCACTCGTTTTTGAGTTGGTTTTATTTTTGTTTGAAGCTTCAATTATTTTTTTTTTAAGATTTGGGCATACAAGGCGAGTAGTTACTTAGATGATACTCCCATTATATGTAAATTCCATGAGTAAACACACACAACAATCATAAAAACGATAGCACAAGGGGAGATATTTATATATAACAACGAGGTTATCCAACCTTTCCTGATCAAAGATGTTATATTCAATTGATGCAGCTGCAACAGACTACCATGAAGCACTGTTGAAAAAGTTGGACACAACTACAAGTTGAATATGAACCCGAAAGTACCACTGGATCAGGAAGAAAAGATGATAGAATAGAGGATTAATAACCTGGTTTAAATACCCACAATATGATGGTTTAGACCAGTGAAAAACCAACATGGCAAAGAATTTCTTCAAAAATACTACCAGAAATCGTCCCAGAAAGGCCATAAATTTCAAAATATTTCTATTGGGAACCACTATCAAACTCTTGTATGCCAAATCTGAAATACATATTGATGCTTCAAACAAAAAGAAAACCAACGTCAAAGACGAAGGTTGACAATCGGGAAAAACTTGAAATTGCAAACGCGGTGGTGAAAGCGGTCGGTTGTCAGTGCTGGGTCGGATGGGTGGATGGAAATGGGTATTTGTATTCATGTCTTACTTGTTTCCTTCAAGAGACACTGCTCAGAGGCGAGCTTGTATTTCTTTCATATACGTTGTAGGACGTTGTTAAACATCCTTTGCTGTCGTTCTGTTTAATTACGGCACCCCAACACGCAAAGTCATACATAAAGTCCCGTCTCACTGACAAATTTTAGTTTTATTAAGTAGTGATAACTGTCCCCGCTATAAAAACTTGATATTTCTATGACTGGAAGCGCTGGGTGAACAGGTGAAAGTGAACAGACAAGCTGGGATCATGAGTTGGCATAATTTATTAGGTGTTGTCAGATTGTAAACCCATTGTTAGTTTGGTATTATGGGAAGATCATGCGACAATTTTTTTATACTTCCTTCGTTTACATCATTTGCATAACTGTTCAGGCTGAACTCTTCATTCCCCGATGGGATGTTCAAAAGGTCGTTTTTTTTTTTGATTTTATGGTTTATTATTATTACACTGGGACAATGCTGATAATATCATAAGGCCAGAGGCAGAAGCTTTTTCGCACAGAATTGAAAGACACCATGTTTAGTACTATTGGTTTCCTGATTGGGGCCTGGAAAATATCATCAACATGGCGTGTGTTCTATAAAACTGTGGTTTCAATGGTTCGCTGTGTTTAACCTGTGTCTCTTCGCTTTGGCCTTAGCAGACCGAACTCTACTTTATCATGCGATGTGTACAGCTGAACTGGCTTTCACGCAGTTCACAACTAAAGAAAATATGGTCACATGTTTACCTTTTTTAGGCCAACAACTATTTTACGGTCTGATTGGTTTTGTTTATGTTTCATCATTGTTAGGTCGCCCATCATAGATAGTGAAAGATGTACTGTGTCTTCAGACCACTCAAATTTCTTCTCTTGTTGCGCAATAGAACAATGACGGGGCAATTTTTCATTCTCGTTGTATTGTGTATGGTGCTGTTGGGCCTTCATTTCATTAGCAACATATACCTGCTTCTTCCTTAGGCTGCGTTTATAATCCCCAGTCTGGTTTCACAGAAAAGGGATTGTCGTTATTGATAAGCCTTTTCAAAAAACACAAAAGTGTGGTGGATTATTTTAGATGGTTTCTTTTTCGGTGTTGTTGGCTTACAGGAAGTGTTGATTGATGCTGACCAATAACAGCAACGACAATCACTGTATGAAACTTTCGTCAATTGTGAACATGGCGTGCAGGAACATCTCATCCCTCTCCTCTTCCCCGTGAAGTGGCTCTCCAAGATGCTGATTGGGTACTTCCATCCTGTTCTTATCTGTACCTTATCCCTTCGCTGGTGGATAGATTTGTTGTGTGTTTTTGCCAGAAATGAACGCCGGGCCGTCGGAACCAGATTTTTCTACCTGTGTTCATTTATGGATCTTTGGATTGTTGACTTACCATTACGCTCAGCTTCACATTTTTGTAGTATATTACTGCTATGGGATCTCGTTTTTAGGGGCACATTTCATGATATTCAACTGTTCAGAAGGAATTTGATAAACCAGAAAAAAAATCTGAGTGGTTCCTAAGGCATTTGGCTTATGAGCTGGTTGGTAATTTCCATAGAAACTGTTTTTAAAAATACATGCAGTCTTGTTTATAGACTGTTTATGCGCTTGCTTGGCATGCCGATACTCTGACGAGGTTTTGGGTTGGATTGTTTCTTGCTTGTCAGACCATTGCCAGAAGAATGAAGATTACTTATGTGGGGGTCATTATTTGCAGGTGTTTGCATAAGGTTATTTTAGTTTGTCTGCTGTTGAATGTTTTGGCCATTGTCACGGGTTCATTTACATCTTGTGTACTCGTCTCTTTTCTATCCAAACGTAGGCCTTAAGCATTATTGCAGGTCAAATACTTATTCAAGCCTGTTCTTAACAGAAGAGTGAGAGGCGATGTTGAGAGGAGTGAGGGATGGGTGTTGTTTGAACGATGAAGGTGAGATGGGAGTGCAGGGTAGCGAGAGAGGGGAGAGAACGCAGACGGGGTGTGATTTGTTGAGAGCGGTGAGGAGAGAGTAGGTGGACGAGAAGTGGAGGAGAGTGGATGAAGACAGTGGATGCTGGAAGGGGGACGAGAGATGGGGGAGAAGACTGGAACGAAGTGAGTGTAGAGAGAGCTCTTGTTTTCATGAATTGACAGGATCAAGAGATTGGGAATCGAGCTTCGTATCTTCACCTATACTTCCCAATCTTTTCAGTTGCGTCATTAGACTTATAGACAACATGGATAATAGCTCTTATAATATGACGGATACACATGCGTGATTTCTCTGTGTCTCATTGCTCTTTCAAGTCAGGCTTTTGGATTGTGGCTCATTTTCAATCGTTTGACTAATATTTTCATGGTTGGGTAAGCGATGAGAAATGATTAATAGATGTATGATGAAATATATTATTTATAAATTTATAAATCATTTAATTATTTTATTCTATTTTTGTGTTGGATATGGTTCCACGTAGGCTCCTCCTCGTGTCCTGACGTGCCACTATTGCTATTGTATGGAGACCTCATAACAATTTAATTTTTATTTTGTTTTTTTTTTTTTATTAATCATAATATAATGCAAACGAAACTATACTGTTGAGTAAAGTTATTCCTGTCAAAGGTATGACCTGGATTTTGCACTCCCCCCACCTCCTCGCCCCACCCACCCCTCCCCCCCCCCACCCCCCCCCCCCCCCCCCACCCCCCCCCCCCCCCCCGATCTCTCACCCTAAATCATCAACATTAGTGTGATGGCTATAGAATCAGTTAAACCAATCGATCTTTTTGCTGGGTGTCAGTATTCTTTTTCTGCCATCTTGTTTTTATCATTATTGATGTGATGTCGGTGATAGAACTTTCGACTCCCAGCCACTGTTTTCTGTAAAGATGTTTTGCTTTTTTCGCTGGTCCCATATCTCTCTGTGAGGCTGCTAACTCGGGCTATTGAGGCGTGATGTTTTAAACTCTCTCTCTTCTCTCTCTCTATCTCTCTCTCTCTCTCTTCTCTCTCTTCTCTCTCTCCTCTCTCTCTCTCTTTACTCTCTCATCTCGCTCTCTCTACTTGAGGACTCAGCTTTAAAGGCACGTTGATGTGATGGTCTATATGTCCCTACCCCCCCCCCCCTCCACTCCCTACCCCTTCCCTCCTCTCTCCTCTCTCAGGCGCAATGTTCGTTCTGTGTGTGTGTTTCTGTCTGTCTTGTCTCTGTGCTGTCTGTTTTTTGCGCGCGCGCGCACGCGCGGCACGTGCGCGCGCATATTGTGTGTGTGTGTGTGTGTGTGTGTGTGTGTGTGTGTGGTGTGTGTGTGTGTGTGTGTGTGTGTGTGTGTGTGTGTGTGTGTGTTCGGTTATACTGCCTCGGTCACATATCAGATTCTAACTCATTCAATCAAAAGAGAGACTTGGATAAAAACAAAGATTCCAATTTGTCAATGATCCATTTTTACCAGAACAGAATATTCAATCCGCGTTTTTTCTGGCAATTTTTATTGTCCCATCGTCCATTAAGCATTTCTTACGATTTCCTCTTGCGTTCTCTCTTGTATTACATGCATAAAATATTTGCATTTCTCTTTCCTCCTTTTAAATGAAAAGTCAATGTACATAAGTTTCTCTTTCTTTATAATGATCACCTGCGGGACTTCAAATAAACAGGTGGTATATTAGGTCAAAGGGTTAGGATGCTCTGAGGTCCGTTTGGGGAATCTACGCCATACAAAATCCCCTAGAAGACTTCTGTTTGCAGCCACATTGATGATCACCTCACTGGTCGTTACACGGAACCCAAGATTTCCTCTTAACCTCCAAGGCTGGAAAATTACTGGTATTCAATCCATGACCAAACTTAAGAGACCATCTGCCTCTGTACCAAGTTGGCTCCATCTCTTGGGCTGCCATAATAGATCGGGAGTACAGCCGTCGTAGCACAAGTGAGCTTCCCTCACATTTCTCATGCTTCAGCATCCAATCGTTATCAAACAATAAGGAAAGGTAAGGAATCTGAGCCAGTATCCACATGTGATCTAACATTTGGTGGCCACACTTTTATATTCACAAAATCTTTCTTTTTTTTCTTTTTTTTTTCCCCACCCCCCCCCCCCCAAAACGCACCGGTACTCTTCAATATGGAAATTTACTGATCTTTCAAAAATCAGTCCATTGAACGACTTACTTTAAGTCATGGCTCGATACACTTCATCTTCTCGTTAGGACATTACTTCCATCTTCTCCTTCCGTTGTTCTCGGACCGTGCAACCTATCATCACAGATTACTTATGCATACCACAAATTTTGCATTGCCTTAATAATAATCAATTGATTAATTCATCCTTCAAGAATGTCAATATAATGTGATCATAATAAATAGGGAATATAATGAGAATGTATTACTACTAATGATGGACGATGTTGTTAATGATAATTGTGATGATGATAATTAATAATAATAATTAATAATAATAATAATAATTAATAATAATTATTCATAATAATAATAATTATAATAATAAAATAATAATAATAATAATGATAATATGAATGTATGATGATTGTTGTTGATGTGATGATGATGATGTGATGATGTGATGATGATGATGTTGAATGATGATGGATGCTGATATTAATAATAATAATAATAATAATAATAATATAATAAGGATGATGATGATGTTGGTGATGTTGTATGATGATGATGATGATGATGATGATGATAATAATAATAATAATAATATTAATATATATTAATAATAAATTATATTAATAATAATAATAATTTTAATAATAATAATAAGAAGAACGAAGAATGATGATGATGGTGATGATGATGATATCATATTGTTAAAAGTCAGTAGCTACTGCAAGCAGAGTTGTGAAGCACTTTTGTTGTGCTTCTTCTATTAACTTCTACTGTTTACTCTCCCCCCTTTTCCTTTTCCTCCTCCTCTCCTCCTTCTCCTCTCCTCTTCCTCCTCCCTCTCTCCTCATCCCTCCATACTTCCCATACTGATACCAAATAGGTAGTAGTATTGGTAGGCAGCTGTAGTAGCTGTAGTTGTATGGTAGTAGTCAGTAATATTGTATCCATAATGTACTTTCTAAATGACGCAGGTTGATCATTTAGGAATTGCTTGTCACTGTTCAATGAGTGGGATTACGCCGTGTCCTTGGTCCTTGAGGTCGCTCTGCCTCCGCTGTCTGATCAGGTTTCAACATGATACGTTTGTGTCTTCCACTATCATTCTATTTCTTCACTTTGTCATTGCCTCTTTGCTTCCCACCCCCCCCCCCCCCCCAATCCTCCCTTCCAATGTTCATCAAAATAATAACGCAATTAAAGAGCTCCTCATTTGTTTGTGATTGTGTGTTTTGTTTTGTTTGTTCTTTTTTTTTTCCATTCCAGTTGTTTAGTCACTTTGCAGCAGTCTTTGCTACATGAATAGGATATTGAATTTTTGGCAGTCACCACATAGTGCAGTCGTCTTTTTAATGAGCTGTCTGTCTGGTTGCACTTGTCAAAAAAAAGTGTTGTGCAGTCGATACAGACACTTACGTGCGAGTTATCCATCTTTGTTACATTGAACAGTACCCGCTCCTATGCCCAAGAGTGTATTCTGTCTGTCTGTCTGTCTGTCTGTCTGTCTGTCTGTCTCTCTGTCGGTCGGTCTGTTGTATCTTCTCTCTCTCTCTCTATTCTCTATCTCTCTCTCTCTTCTCTATCTCTCTCTCTCTCTCTCCTGTGTGTGTGTTATGTGTGTGTGTGTGTGTGTGTGTGTGTGTGTGTGTGTGTGTGTGTGTGTGTGTGTGTGTGTGTGTGTGTGTGATGTGTGTGGTTGTATGCTTTTTGATGTTCACAGAAACGGGGAACAAATTTCCTATATTAATGAAACAAAATAGTATCTAAGTTTTGAAACCAGACAGTAAAACGAGGTGAGTAAAATTAATGTGCTAAACGAATTAACTTGAAATAGAATCAACCTAACAGCGGCAGTGGCGATGTTAAACTTCGCGAAATCAGCCTTGTGGGTAGTGGGTTCATTTTCATCTATGTCATTTATATGATTGCGTCTCCAGAATGTTGCATCGTACACCTAAGTGTCTCATTAAACTAATACTTAGTGTACTGCCCTGTCTCTGCTGTAATCAGCCCATGATGGAAATCCTAAGATCCATCTTTCTCTATTGTCATTGATCAGCAAATGCTAAAAACAAAACCAAAAGGAACGGTGGTCTCAAATTTTCGTATCTCTTTTATGCCATGCCCTAGTGGTGTTCCCAAGTTTCGAATTTCCTCTCCACGGTCTGTGTCCTTGTGAGTTATTGTTGTGTTCGTCGGTATATGCCAAAGTTAATAGGAACTGTTGGTGGGATCTGTGATGGCATCTGGTGACGGGGGGCGCCCATGACGCAGGCCCCCGCGGACTAAGGAATTGCTGTCGTCAGTGTCACCTCGGTGTAATGTCAGTGGAGAAGGACTTGGCACAGCCAAAACACACTACAGCTGCTTTCGTTCTCATTCTATATCATGCATTCGTCACATCAAACAACTTGTAAAGTCTATTATACTTTATACACACATGTTAATAGGAACGAATCATCAATGCTTATGAATCACAAACATAAATAAAAACTTTCTCTCTTTCTCTGAATTCACATAATCATTTATCTAAAACATTCATTAAACTAACCCGGGTATGTATGATTTCTACTTTACCTGGCCTGGTGTTCTTAACTATTCCGAAATCACCTGTCTTTTCTTTTCTTTTATTTTTTCTTTGCACTGTCACTTTCACAAATCGACAACAAACTGACTGGCACTGGTTTTGGTCTGATGGCGCCTGGTCAGGTGAGACTGTGGCGCACACCCTTGGTCTGGGTTCTGCTTGGCGAAGTGAGCTGCCAGGTATGAGGTCGAACCACCCGGTTAGGGTGGAACAGTGACTATCCAACATCGATCTGTTCTTCTTTCTTTCTCCTGCATTAACGTATTGCACTCTCTCTCTCTCCCTCTCTTCTTGTCGCTCTTATCAAATGGACATGGGGTTGCTTTTCTTTTCCTTTTTTCTTTTCTTTCTTTTCTTCTTCATAAATTGCACACTCTTCTCTACTTTCTCCTCCACTTTATCATCAGTCCTTCCTCCTGCAGACTATCATCATGCTTAATATACTCAACTTGGTTCTCTCTTCTCTCTCCCCTCTATCTCTATCTCCTCTCTGCCTTCTCT
Organism: Conus ventricosus; assembly: GCA_018398815.1. NCBI lineage: Eukaryota > Metazoa > Mollusca > Gastropoda > Neogastropoda > Conidae > Conus > Conus ventricosus. The sequence continues at coordinate 60,385,894 of CM031605.1, read as the reverse complement.
CCTGCAGAGCTCCACTCGAACTCTCTCTCTTCTCTCTCTCTGTTCGTTCATTTCCCTCGTTCTCCCGTTCTCTCATCTCTCCTCCTTCTTATGTGTTCCGATCTGTCCAAAATGGGCGAGTACCATTGGTCAGTATTTTTACCGAAAAGTTATCTCCCTCTTATTCATTGGATATTCAAATCACGGACAGTCCACGTCTACACGCCCTACTCTCTGTGGTGGTCAATTGAGTCATTTAATTGATTAGCTTGATTTCACCCCCACACACTCTACCTTACCCCTTGCCTACTTAATGGTGCGTGTGGTCACTGGTCAATTTTAAGTGGCTTTGCTGTGTCCTGGGTGGGGCCACGATTGGCTAAAAATAACTGACAATGACTGCTGGGGCTTCTCTTATTGGCCGGTTAAGGCTGAGCCCAGGTACTGAGGTTCCGTCTGGGCAGACATCGAGGCGTCCGGTTTCTCAAAGCGCTTAGTCAGTCTGGGTGGGTCGGACCGTCTCGGTGAAACCTCTCCACTAAGCTTATTGGCCGGACCCGACCTATGGGCCCTGTCTTTCTGTCGCTATAGATGGTTTGTGTTTGGACTTAGGTCCGAACAAAATTGGTGGCGACTCCACAAGTTAGGTTGTCTGTTTCCCCCATGTTAGGTTGTTTCATTTTTTTGTCCGTGACAATTTCCCCCTTGCCTAAATAGACCTTGCTCCGCATTGTCTCAAAACAACGGGTCAAAAAGGACAACAACGAATTTGCTGACACACAGCTACACGCGCAAAGTTTGGAAAATACTTTACCATAAAGTATATCCAACGGTTTATAAGTTATATAATTTACTATTACGTGAATACCACTCCTATGAGTGCATCATTGACGTGCGCTCTTGCGTTTATTTCAAACTCATTTTATAACGTACCTCTGTGGCACCTACGCAATCCCCCTTCTGCGGATTTGCCTTATCTTCTCTTCACAATTCTTATGAAAAGAACAATATAATATGTTCACGATCATGACACTCACTGTGGAAATCTCCGTCCGCACTTATTGCATAATGCTCACTACACAAGCGACTGTATGCTCCATGCATAACTACATATCTCATGATCAAGGCTCACACAAAAAAATATATGAACATGAGCCAACTGGGAATGAACCATATCCGATCAACATAAATGTCATCAACACTTTAATATCATACAAGCACCCGGATAGACTGAACTTTCTCTGAGTTGCAATGTTGTAGACTACCACGGCTTAATTAGTCTGCTCCGACGATTCTGTCGGTCCGGGTATGTACTGCACTCGTACCTGTAGGGCTGCAATGCCATTGCCCAACGTAGAAACCCTGTGTTTTTCAAGCTGTGCCTCCTGCAGGAATTTGAGTGGTTGGTATCTGTCTCTATCAACGAAACTCTTTACCATACAAGTAGTTGTGGAACTCTGCACGGCCACACTACTGCCTAAACAATCCTTCTCCCCGTTGCGTACCCTTCTTTCTCTTTGTCTACTTCTGCTAGCATATCTCACAGGTAACTCGACTCCTTCATGCTCCTGCTTCATATATGCACCTATCACACGCCGGATGCATCTGTCCGATACAAAAAATGGTTTGGACATATCTGGTGCGTCTAGAGGGGCGGGAAACCTAGTCTTTCCAACACTGTCTGCAGTGCTTGCTCTGCAGCGTCTGACCACTCGGTACCACTGCCGGTTTCCCTGCCTTTGATCAAAATCACTGAGAGGACCGTGATTGCTGCGAAATTTGGAACCCCCAAACTACCTATAGAACCCATAAAAATTAAAATAAAAAAATCCTTGGAGACTCCTGACTTCTGTTTTGGTCTTTGGTCTCTCTGAATCTTCATCTTCCTCCACTTTCCTCCTTTCCGGCTGCTGTTGTGTTCGCCTACGGACAACAAAACCTAGGTAACTCCATGGCTTGGGAAAGACACAACTGGCTCTTTGTTGGTCTGCTGTGAGATCTGGCTTGTCTCAACCTCTCCATGACTGCTCTTGCTGCCTATATGCTCCTCCCATGTCTCGGATGCTATCGAATGTCATCCATGAAAATTCACAACACCTTCCAAATCCCGTCAATAGCTTCTCATCTTCCGAGAAAGACCGCAGGTGCGTTGACCATCCCAAAAGGGTGTACTCGCACACTGGTATAGCCCCATATGGGTGGTGGAGAATGCTGTTGACTTCCTTGGTCCTCACTCAAGGCTATTTGTCCAGTAACCCCTTAACTCAGATCGTTCTGGTGATAATACTGGTCTTGCTTGTGGCGATCTGAGCGAAAAGGTCTTCCATGTTGGGTATGACATCTGCATCGATCCTTGGTGACATTGTTCAGACGTCTATAGTCGACACAGAACGATGGCTCACCTGACTTTGTACTCACTTAAGACGGACGGGGCACTATATGATGATTTGGACGCTGGTTCAATCACCCCAAGGTCCATCATCTTTTCTACCTCCTCCTCGATAACTTGATTGGTGGCTTATGGGATCGGGTAGCTTTCACATGTAAGGTTTCTGGGATGTCAACTCCACCGTACATGTCTCTAGAGTTGTCTGCCTGGTTTATCAGTCAGGAACGCCCTTATACTGTTCGAGGAGCCACTATCTTCCCCCTGTTCTCCTACTGCCTAGCCCTTCATACAGTTGACACATACCTGTTTGATTCTTTCCTGAAATCAGGCAACAATAATCTCCCCTTCTTCTGCTGGGTCTCCTTACCGCACATCAGATGATTGCTGCGGCCGATGTATGCTGAGTATCACGTGAATGTATTTGCGAGTTGTTTGCATGGAAAAGTTTTGGTTTCCCATTCTAACATCGATTCGGTTTAGTCCTGATTACTTTTCAATGATGGTGAATGGTCATTCCAATGGCATCAGCAGCTTGTTGTGATCCGTGGGAAGCAGTAACAGGACTTGATACTCCCACCTTGAGGAATTGCTTCATCACCCTTCCGGCTCATATTGCTTCTTCTGGACGACCCCTAGCCTCCTGCAAAACTCTCCACTTGCGAACTTACATGTCTCCTCGAGCTATTGCGTAGTCTACCACATACTGGTATGTGGTTTTGACTTCTTCGGGGCTCCTGTTCCTCCGGACACAGCTCTTTGGAATGCACTACGGTCCCGAACTGTCCGCCCTTACAGCAGCTCATATGGCACGGAAAAAGCCTGTGCTTTCCTGAGGGGCCTCCCTGTAGGCGAACAGTTGCCGCTGGAATGTAGCGGTCCAATATGCTGCTTTCCTCACAGAGCTTCATTTAAGTTGCCCTTCAGCACACCATTGTATCTCCTCACAAGCCATTGCTATTGTGATGGTATATGGGTAGTGAGCAGCTGGGTGTCCCTAGCAGCCTGTTGACCTCCCTCATCAACGCTCGAGGTGAACTGTGACCCCCTGGTCACTGAGAATTTGTGCATGGCACAACCACGCGAGAGAAGTTTCTACCTGCCCTTCAGTCGACCTGTTGCGTATCTAATACGCCTTTCAATGCAAATCGTTCTGGGTATCTGGTCGCGTAGTTCCACAAGTGTCAAACACCATACCTGTGCCCACCTTTGGAAACAGGGCGCGATTGGGCCAATCAGATCAACAGCCATCTCCTGGACGGTGTGTCAATGAAAGGGGGAGGTTTATAGTGGCGCCTTCGCTCTTCACCCCTCTTGTGGCTGACCTTTGACACACATCACATGACATGCAGAACCGCTTTATGTCTGCCATTGTTCTCCTGGCCAATGAAAGTCATTCAAAGTCTCGGTTAAGCTGGTTTTGCTGGTGCCGAGATGACCGCCATGAGCCGACTCGTGACCCACTGACATGACAGTGTCACGATAACAGGCTGGTACCTCTAACTGAGTGGTCACACTTACCTGTCTTCCCCTTGGTGAATACTCGGTTCATAACAGCCCGCTTTCACAAGAATTCTGTCTCACCTCCTCTAACCTTCCGTTTTCTCTCCACCTACTCTGCCAACTCCAAGACTTCACGAGCGAAGGGTCCTTGTTCTGCGCTGCCCTAATATCATTCAGGCGACACATCTATGCCCGACTTCCTTCCTGGAACGACTAACGGTTAACACCTTTTCCTCATTCTTGATCCGGTTTGAATGCTCTGCCCCTTGTAGCAGTCAACAACTCAGGTTCCCCTGGATTATTTCCCCTGCCCCTGGGAATATTTCCAATGTTCAAATCGGGGAAGGGTGTTGTCCATCACCAACGCAGACAACTCGCTGAGAAGTATGGGGTACGTATCTTCTTTTTAGCAACTGGAAACTCCCTCACAAGTGCCTTCGATTTGAGTAAGGTTGGATTTTGCCCTGTCAAATCCCCTTTATCGACCGCGTTGTTCGTTTCTACCCGCCATGAACAACCTGTGTTCGTTAACCTCTTTCACCCTTCTGCTGGCCAATCCACCCTTCTTCCAATCTCAGGTAACGAAACCTACTCAGCTAGTGCCCTCCAGCCCTGACACTGGACTGCTTCCAGTGTAGCCATAGGCTGCACTCTTACCCTTCTTCCGACTGAATCCCTTTTGGTTCCACTGCAGGTCGTTTCCCTTGACGTACCCTTATCCACTCTTGCAAGGCTGCTGCCTTCTGGAACCTCATGCGACAATCCCTCGGCCACATGTCCTTCTTGTGTACAAAATGAAACACCTAATGTCCTTTGCCCTTCTTTGACCCACCTCTGGTTTGCAGACTTTGCAGAAAATCTCCTAGTCTCCTTGCCACTCTTCTCACCCTGTGCCTAGCACTGTTTCTCCTGCACCAGAGTGCCCAAGACGTGCCTCTTATACTACTCTGCGAACTTCAACAATCTCCTGCTGTCTCTGGCGGTCCTCTCTTTCTAAATGTATGGTTAAAAACTCAGGGCCCGCAACCTGACATAAAATCTGTTCCTTCATAATAAGCTCTTTCAATTCAGCGAAAATCCTTTTCGTACCACTCAACTCTAACCACTTCTCATAAATAGTGATCAAACGTGCCCACCAAACTGAGTGTACGTCTCACATGCCTGGTTATTTGCGGAACGAAAATTTTCTTCCTGAATCCTTTCTGTGAAGGTCAAATCATTTCATCAATCGATTCCTTCACAGCACAAAATCAGGAATGTTTGTTCTGCTGTTAAACGCAGTGAAATCTGTAATGCCTTTCCCGTCAAGTAACGCCGACTAATTGACTGTCCCCATCTTCGGGAGGCCAACCCTGACTGGTCGCAAACGTTTCGAATACGTCTGATTTATGCATCAATCGAAATCGGTTCCTTCCAGGGAATTTTGGCAACTTGGGTGGGGGGCGCAATTAGCTGCGCACTGAGTTCTGGAAAGTGTAAATACGCATCATCACGGTGCCTCCCTTTGTATTCTTCACTTTTCTCTAGCTCTTAATTGATCCTTTAATCTCTTTCTGTTTCCTGGTCTTCATTCTTTCTGTTGTCGACTGCCTTCCTCATTCTTTCTGGTTTCCTGCGTTTCCCTAGCCTGATTATCATTAGCCTGAATCTTAATTTTTTCTGTTTCCTGCTTCCATTCTTCGGTTTCCTGCGCTTGCCTTATTTCTCTCAGTTCCTGCGTTTGCGCTAGCTTTAGTCCTTTCCTGCTCTGCTATGCTATCTCTACCGGCAACACGGCGTTTTCCGCGCGTTCATCCATTTCCATCTTTTGTGGGTTTTCAACAATTTGAACGCAAAACTCATTTCTCTGAAGTAACACCTAGATCACGAGGCTCGGACGCTTACAAGTTGTTCATGAGGTGTGTTTTTTCTTCCGCCATTATATCTCTTTCTCTTTTTTTTTTTTTTTGAACAACTTTTATAACTACGACAGCCAATTGGTGGTTACCGACACGTGTGACGTAATAAGCACAATTCCTATGAATGATAATATTAGCTTGGGGACAAAGTAATTAGGTTTTTTATAGACGCCCTGCGCCTGATCCAACTATGAGAGCGAATTATAGGGCAATCTGTGCGAAATGATGTACTTGGGCTGAATGCCTAAGTCCTGTATTTAACTATCTTGGAAGCATGCCAGCCTAGTATTTAACTATCTTGGGAACATACAGTAAGGGGACAACCCTTGTCTTAGGATTACAATACTTGAATCCCACCCAGCTTACTCTCTGAAAGTTGGACAATTATAATAATGGGCCAGAATATTCTGGCAAGCTAGCATTAAATTGTCAAACCTCGGTGTAATGTCAGTGAGGAAGGACTAGCGCACAGCCTCCATCACACTCACAGCTTGCTTACGTCTCATATCATATATCATGCATTCGTCACATCAAACTCTAGTAAAGTCTATAACTTTACTACACATGTTCATTGAAACGAAAAACATCAATGCATATGGAATCAAAAAAATAAAACATTCATCTTTTCCTGAACTTCACAAATTCATTATCTAAACATCTTTAACTAAACCCAGGGTATGAATTTGATTTCTACTTTACCTGGCCAGGTGATCTTAACCCCTATTCACGATTCACTGTCTTTTCTTTTTCTCTTTTCTTTTCTTTTACTGTCACTTTCACAACACGACACAACTGCTAGGCACTGGTTTTGGTTCGATGGCGCCTGGTCAGGGTGCCCCCCCCCCCCCCCCCCCTGAGAGACTATTGGCGTTGGTCTGAGGTTCTGCTTGGGCGAATAGTGACGCTGCAAGGTATGAGGTCGATCCCCCGGTTAGGGGTGGAAAACAGTGACTATAACATCGATCTGTTCTCTTCTTTCTTCCTTTGCATTATCGCATTTGCACTCTCTCTCTCTCCTCTATTAGTCTGCTCTTATCAAATGGACCATGGTTGCTTTTCTTTTCCTTTTTCCTTTTCTTTCTTTTTCTTCTTCATAATTTAGCAACTCTCTCTCTCTCTCACATCTCTCCTCAGTCTTCCTCTGCAGGTTTTCTCTGCTAATCTCTCCATACTTGTGTTCTCTTCTCTCCTTTTCCCCCTTCATTTCTCTCTTCTCTCTGCCCTTTCTCTCCTGCAGAGCTCCACTCAGGAACCTCTCTCTCCCTCTCTCTCTGTTCGTTCTTCCCTCGTTCTTCCCGTTTCTCTCTCGCTCACATCCTTCTTTGTTTTTTTGTTTGGGGGTGTTCGATCTGTCCATAAAATGGCGAGTTACATTGGGCTGTTATTTGTACCCGAAGTTATCTCCCTCCTAATTCCATTGGGATATTCAAATTCACGACAGTCCCGTCTAACGCCTTACTCACTGTGGTGGTCAATTGGTCATTTAATTGATTAGATTGATTTAACCCCCCACCACTCTCGACCTTCCCCCCCCTTTCCTTCTTACTGGTGCCGTGTCGGACATGTCACTCTAAAGTGGGTATAGCTGAGTCTGGGTGGGCGCCACGATGTCTAAATGACAATGACGGCTGGTTCACAAATTGGCCGGAAAGGGCTGGCCCAGTACGGAGGTCCGTCGGGGCAGACTATCGAGTGCGTCGGTCCAAAGCCGCTTAGTCAGGCTGGGTGGTCGTCGGACCGTCTCGGTGGAAACCTCGCACTAAGTTAATTGCCGGACCGGACTTATGGCCCGTTCTTTCTGACGCCTTGAATGTTTGAGTTTGGACTTAGGTCCGAAACAAATTGGCTGGCGTTCCCAAGTTAGGTTTGTTTCCACCCAAGTTAGGTTGTTTCATTTTTTTGTCCGTGACAGTCAAGTAGAGAATTAAAAGGTGATTGTCCTGAGTGTTGGGTAGAACAAGCACTGCTGAAGATCAGCGATGCGATCAGTAAACTGTGCTGTGTCTCCTCTCGTGGGTTTCCTCATCACATACTTGAAATTGACCTACTCCATGTGTTTATAATGTAGGGGGTCTGCGATTTGACAGGTCAGGATGTGCTGTGGACAGGGAGTTTTGGGACAGAGCGTGTCAGGGAGTATGTAAACAAGTGTGGTGTAGAGAGAGCAGCAAAAGGGAAAATATGAGGTTCCATCCTATATGCCACAAAATGAATCTTCCTTTTGGACATAAGCAAAGTAAAGGAATTTAACCGACCCAGGCAAGAGAAAAAAAAATCATAAAAAGACAGAAGAACTCTAAAAGAAATTAAGGGGAAATAGACGTTGAAAAATCACACTTACTTCTGAATTCAAGGAGAGTTTCAGATCTTCTATATTAAAAAAATAAATCTTCTAGATCACGCGTGCATTAAGTATAGTTTCCACGAAGCGATGGGCTGGATCCATCTCTTTCAGACTGTGACTAGTAGCCCAGTAATGACTGTTGCCTGTGAGCCCTGCAAAGGCCCAAGTGCCAAGAGCTGGAATGCTGGAGGGTTGCAGGCGCCGTGGAGATGGTGTGGGAGAAAACCCATGTGGTAGGTAAGGCCTCACGTCAACGCCAGGGTACAGTATACAGACAAACATGCTGACAAAGAGCAGCAATTACTGGAACTGTATTCTCAGGTGTGGGGAAGAGTCAAGATGATGCTAAGATTTACACAGATACGATCACTAGGGGGGGGGGGGGGGTTAGCTACACTGTCCATGGCACCCATATCCCTCCCATACCCCCCCCCTAGTGGGAGGGGGTTATAGAACTTCATCTACCTATATTGTATATCTCTTTAGAAAGTTCGACAGTTGCTATGGAAAATTTGGCTCTGAAAGGGAGGTAGGTGTGGCGGGGGTATATCTCAGCAGAGTGTTTACTTTTATTGTGTGATTGTGGCCACATGTGCAGAAATCTCAAGACACATAGGATGCCTATTCACAATACAGATCGTATGAAAAGTGCTGTCCTCATTCCCTCTAAACTTTTGCGCACCATCTAGGTTAGGGTTTTGTCTCTTCTGCTAGCAGGGTTGTTTAACAGGCTTTTGCTAGCAGGTTTTAAACGGGCTTTATGCTAGTAGGGTAAAATGGGCTTTCTGCGAGCAGATTAAACGGGCTTTCTGCTAGCAGGGTTAAATGGGCTTCTGCGTAGCAGGGTTAAATGGGCGTTCTGCTTGCTTATCATATGACCCTTGACAAAAGTGTCCAATCCAAAATGTGGTGTGTTTCACATTCCCTACAAGTTACCCCAGGACATAAGGTGTGGAATTTCCACACAAATGCAAGGCACTAGGAGTGACACCCTACTAAAGTTTTAAAAAACATCACTTGCAGCACTGCATGAAAGTTCATGTCACCTGAGGTTGCACGCCTTTCTTCAACATATTGTTTTGCTCTTTCAGAGGGATATTGCATGTCTTAGGAGTTTCTAGTAAAGTAATAGGCTGTTCTGCAAAGTCTTAGCTGCTGGCAGTGGCAGTGGTTATTAAACAGCTTTGCTGACCATGCTGATACTGTGTGGTCATTTTTTGACCTCTCCCTTGCATTCTTTAAACGGATCCTCTATCACAGGCTCAATGATTTCCCACATCGTGTATACTGTTTATAATTGTGATTATTTAGTTTTTCAGCAACGTATTTCCAACAATCTCGCTTTTTTTTGTTTTCGTTTTACTTTTCTAACTCTCGCTAGCCGCTTTGAGTTGCTGTAAGACACTATGAACATCTTCCTACAGCATTGTTTACTTCTTTTTTTTTTTTAAACATCAAATAAATCCATTTATATCAACCTCCCACCCCCACCCCCCACCCCATTGTGTATGAAGAGATATGAGCTCTACTTCTCTTGACCCCCTTCCCCATCCTCCCCCCCCTCCCCCCCCCACACACCACACACTATCTCTTTACCCTCCTCCCCACCCTTCCCCCCCTTATTTTTTTTCCCCCTTCATACCCCCCCATCCCCCCCCCCACTCATACCTTAGCACTCGTTGATCTGCTCCCCTTCCCTCCTTATTTAATATTACCCACACACCTTTCACAACTACCCACACATAACTACACCACTCCTTTCATTCACAGCGAAAATCATTTATTTTTATTCACCTAAACCCCTTTTTTATTTTTATTTTATTTTTTTTATTTTATCCCCACCCCCCACCCCCCACCCCAGTTTCGCTCCCCCTCCCCCACCCCCCTTTACCATATTATCAATCCACCATTACAAACCGTCACAAAGGTATCCACCTCCAACTAAACTAGGACAACACAAACCCTATCGTATCTCACACACTCCCCTCCCTACGCAACCCCCCCCCCCCCTCATTTTCCTCTCCCATATCTCCCTTGTCATTCGCCTTAAGCGGTTTATCCCACCACATGGACAACAACAGATGAGTCATTTTTCGTTCTTTGTTTGTACTGTCTAATTGTTAATGTGCATTTATTTTTCGCCTGAGAAGACCACAATGGAGGTTGTGAAATGCATCGTGGTCTTGTCATGTGCTTTGTTTGTCAATGTCATTGGCGGTAAGTTAACATATCTCTATTTCTATTTTTTTGTTCCTTTTTTTGTTGTTAAAAATATCTGCCAAGTCATTACTTTCATGACAGAAAGAATTTTTCAACCTGCACTTGTTAACACCCATCACTATTTCGTTCAGCATGATATTGTTTTGGTCCTTCAGTGGGAGATGACATCCCTTACTGATCCAAGTAAAAGACTGTTCTGGAGTGTTCTCAGCTGTGACTGCTGCTTGGATTTATTAAACATGCAGAGCTGACCACTCTGACTGTCGCCACTCTGTTGACCATCCGTTGCATCCTTAAATAGGCCTCAAGCATAAGTCACCCATCACATTTCCCGACATGTTATACTGTTTATATAACAATTTTATACTCGTGTGAAAAAAAAAGAGACTGCATATACTCTAGCAGAGCAGCAGGGACTTGCTGAGCGAGAGAAAGATAGAGCGAGCGAGAGAGGGGAGAGAGGAGACGAGAGAGAGAGGAGAGAGGGGTATGAAGGAAGTATGATTTTAGATGGGGAGAGAGCTTTAAATCGCAACTGTTGGTAGGCTCGTATATCATTTATCCTTGGGGTGAGCCCCTGTATGTTGGGAGGTATTATTTGAACGAAGCCTCATCACAGGCCCTTGCGATGCTTCAGGAGATAATGGCTTTGGTTTATCAGTACAGACACAATTCTCAGTCGTTGACGAACTCTCTTCATGAGAAAAAAAAAAGGTCAGCTGTCAAGCACAAATTTTGAGTGGGAACTTGAGGGAGATGCAGATAACTGGGACTGCTCATTGAATGATAAACTGTATCTTTTTTTTTGTATACAAAAGGTGTTAAATGGTGCGACTGAGAAAATGTCAGTGTGGACCTGTAGACATACCTCTGCGAGACCACTTACAACACTTTATATAAAAGGGCAAAAATTATAATTAGTGTATAACCTTCTTCTCAAATAATTTATTGTGAACAGAAAAAAAAAGAGGAGAACGTATGAAAACCCCCTTCGCGCCAAAAGAAAGTACGAGCGTGGAAAGATTGAAGGTATCCTCTTATAACTGGAGAGACATTTAAAATTGTGTTTAGTCTGTTGAATTGAAAGAAAGGTGTCAGATGAATGTTGCGTTTCGGGGTGCACGATTGTCTCTGTGTGCTGTGAGTGTGTACATGAGGACCACAATATGACAGTCGTGACCCCGGACGTTTGTCTTTGTTTATTGCCTTCATTTTCTTTCTATCTTGTCCATGTGATGACTTAACTTTTTGTTTCCTTTTTTATTTGCTGGTCTGAAGTTGAATCTTGATGGTGTGAGTGAATGCTCAGCTACGATTTTGTTTATATTATTCCTTGTTTACCGCGAAATGTTTAGTATTCAATCACACAGTGGTTTTATTTTCTATTTCTTTTCGATTTTTTCTTTATTTATATTTCTTTTCCTTTTTTCTGTCCAGTCCTTTTTTTTTTTTTTTTTTGCTTCTCCATTGTCCATGCCACAGCTCAGTGGCATTGCACCGATGCAAACACATTCTGATCAACCACCTCCACCCCGTCCATTGCTGCATGCCGGCCCAATGCAGCCCCACACCGGCAATCCACAGAAATAGGTCCATGTTAAGGCCGTCACTTAGGCAGAAACCACCTGAGGAGACACTGCAATACCAGCGAGTCCACTTTGGTGGTATTCTGTGATGGCTTTTCTGATCCAACATGAATGCAGGACACTTACCTTCTAAATCCCCTACTTGACGAATGATTTGGCTTATTTGCAGAGTGACGTTGCTGAGCTCTCCCTCCATTGTTTGTTGTTTGGTTTTGTTTTCCTTCGTTTGTTTGCCTTCTCTTGCAGTTATCTTCATTTGAAATGTTTGTTGGGAATAAAGAAATGAAACGAAATTGACGTCAGGCCATACCCTGTGTATTTCTAAAACTAAGCCTTTTCAATTATAATCTTATTCACACATGCAGCCTGAAACGTGATTCGATCTGTATAATTCCCAAACCCGTTCGAAGGAAATAGTTTAAAAGTCAATCCGTAACACATCCCCTGGTGTAAAATGCTGAAACCTTACATCATTCTATTCTGGCGTACACAAAACACACGGAAGACATTGATATTTTGACGTCGGAGGTCAGTTGCATAATTATAACAATGCCATGTTTCAAATATTTTCTTATAAATGAAACCTTAGAAATGGTCTAAGAGGCACCTGTAACTTCGTTTGATGAAGATCAACAAAATCAAAACTGACTAAGAGAAGAAGATCCTTTGCACTGCAAAACTTGGCAGTTTGCAGTTTAAACCAGCCGCCGTGGCGAAGTGGTTAGCATCGCGGACTCCGGCTGGTGGTCGTGGGTTCGAATCCATCAGATTCATGTGGGTTTTTTCTGCCCAACCGGCTCCCTACCCAGTGTTGAGTTTAGTTGCGGGACTCAAGTTGGAAGACTGGGACACTCAGATCGAGTTTCTTCCACTTAATCCGATGCGTTTCTGAGTGTGGTTGCCCTCAAAGTTCCTGACCAACCTGCTGGTTCTGTATCTGCTCGGGCTCTGGGCTGCGCTGGGATATATTATGATGGAGCGTTAGAGTACAAGCCCTGTCATGTAGTCTCAGACCGAAATGGAAATCCGTCCTAGCATATCTTAATCATCCTCATTCTCATTGCTCAGCATTTAAAAAAAAACCGTCTCAAATTCTGTGGCCTTTCATGCCCCTTCTCTCATGGTGACATCATGTTTCGATGTCCTCTCGCACGTATGTGGCCTTGGTTTGGTTCCGTCGGGTGCACCGGTTATTGCGTGAGTCCTTGGGGACTGTCGTTGGACGGATCGTGGTGGCGCCCCTCCCGGAGGGAGAGCTCACTCACGCCGGCTCCGCGACTAAGCATTATTGTCGTCAGTAGGGGCTTAGTAGGTGGTGTCCTGCGTATGTTAGATCAGAACAGGCGCCACTGACACCACG
>CM031605.1:60352618-60367618 GCA_018398815.1 Conus ventricosus | reverse complement strand
GATTTAGTTCGTAAAACTAGTTTTGAAGGTAAACAGGTAAGAAACACTATTATGAGCTGACACATGGTTCCAACATTTTCAATCTTTGCTACAAACAGATACAAATGTTATTCCAAAGGGTGTTTTTTAAAAAGAAAAGATATAGATAACTGTATAAACCGCCCAATTTCTAGAGATGGAGTGTTGCTAGCTATAAGAAAACGTTATAAACCGAAAAACAGCTGGACTTGATGGCATATTAGGCAAATCATTTAAACACCCAAATGAAAAGGTAGTTCCATATTTTCTAAAATATTTCAAAAAGTTATTCGATAATGACACGTTTGACGTTGGACCGAGTCTGTCAGTTTGCCTATCTTTAAAAAAGGTAGCTGAAATAACCGTAACATCTGCAGCTGTATATATGACATGTGTGATTTTTTTTTCTTTTTCTTTTTTTCTTTTTTATGTGCCTGATTTGAAACCCCGATACGCCTGCTTTGCAACTGTATCTATTGTTTGATTTTTAACCCACATCTAAAACATACTCGTAACAACAGGATTCAGGCTGGAATCTCAGATCTAGTGATACATAGCTTTAGATACAGAACTGTCAACAGAAGTGTTTACCTCGTCCAGTGTGTAATGAAGCAGAAGAAAACGAGGCACATTTTGTTTTCAGCTGTCCAGCCCTTACACATATTTGCGAAAGCTACATAAAACCTAAATATTGTTTACAACCTTCGGCATCCAAACTCAATTTACTAATGTCCTCACAAAAGTCTCACGACGTGCGGTTTTCTTTCATTATTCCTGTCTAAGGCGTTTAAGTTTAGAGAATTAGTAACGTCTATGGAGCATATTAATTTTCTTCTGTTTTTGTCCCTGTTTCTGTGTCTATGGATTTTTATTGGTACATGTTAAGTTTTTTCTCTGTATAAATTTGAACTCACCTATGTTTTTTGATAGATTGCTTGTATGATGATCACATATTCCTTCATAAGGGGTCATGGTCTATTGAATCCGAATCCGAATCCGACTCTCTCTCTCTCTAGCTCTCTCTCTCTCTCCTCCTCTCTCTCTCTCTCTCTCTCTCTCTCTCTCTTCCTCTCTCTCTCTCTCTCTCTCTCTCTCTCTCTCTCTCTCTCTCTCTCTCATCCTTCTCCTCCTCCTCCTTTTTCTTTTTCTTCTTGAGCAGGACATTTGACGTGTATATCCTGCGTGACGCTGAAAATACTTTCGTTCTGTTTTGTCAATTCTTTCACAATATCAAAAGATACATATACGTTGCTACTGTCGAGGGTTTCACAATGTTTCCACGCTGTAGTTTGACACAGTTTCCCCCTGCATTTTCCCCATCTTCACCGATCCTCTTGTTAGAATGTGCAAAGAGTGTATGTTTTATATGTTGGTTCAGTTCTTACATTTTTCAAGCCCACCTGCACCTTTTTACAATTCAAGAGGCGGACGCGAGAATGTACTTTCCACAGATACTCTGTTGTTGTTTGTTTTGTTTTAGTTCGCCCCGATAGAAGTCAACACAATGATGTGGTCATTTATGATCTGGACAGCAATTGATTATCATTGATCTTGATCTCCGTTTTTTTTTTGTTTTTTTTTCTGTCCCAACCTCTGCGCCACCTCAGAGGCAGTGCACACACGCCGCTCATCCCGACACCCCATCGACAGCCACAGCCCGGTCAGGCCCGCCGCAGCCCCGCATCGGCAATCCACAGGGAACAGTCAATGTCAAGTCGTCAAGAGGCAACCCACCGCAGGAGACACTGCACTGCTGCCGAGTCACTTCGGTGGTGTTCAGTGGCGCCTGTTCTGATCTAACATACGCAGGACACCACCTACTAAGCCCCCTACTGACGACAAGTCGCGGAGCCGACGTGAGTGAGCTCTCCCTCCGGAGGGCGCCACCACGTCCGTCCAACGACAGCCCCCATTGACTCGCCGATACCGGTGACCCCGACGGAACCAAACCAAGGCCACAGACGTGGAGTGGACGACGAAACTGAGGTCACCGTGAGAGGGAGGGCATGAAGGGCCGCAGAATGTGAGACTTTCTTTATGCTGATCGATGAGGATGAGGATGATTAAGATGATGCTACGGATTTCCATTTCGGTCTGAGACTACATGACAGGGCTGTACTCTACGCTTCCTTTCATAATATATCCCGGCGTCATCCAGGCCCGAGAGATACAGGCACCTGCAGTGTTGGTCAGGAAATTTGAGCAACACTCTCAGAAACGCATCCATTAAGTGGATGAAACTCGACTGTGTGGTCCCAGTCTTCCCAACTGAGTCCGCAGCAAACTCATCTCTGGGTAGGAGCCGGTCGGGGGAGAAAAACCCACATGACTCCGATGGGATTCGAACCCACGACCTCCCAGCCGGGAGTCCGCGACGCTAACCACTTCGCCACGGCGGCTGGTCCGTTTTTTTTTAATCCATGTAGTGTGTCTTGCGTACGTCAATCTCGCGAGGCCTGTATCTCTTCAGTGTCAATTTTCTTCTTGGCTTTACGGCTCACGATTGGCATGTAGTAGTACTAGTGAAAGCTGTTTTAGTACGATACATAGGGCAATATGAATTTAGAGAAAAGAGCATATTTTAGGAATTCAAATGCCCAAGAAAGATTCTGCAAAGCAGACTGGTTTGTGTGTGTGTGTGTGTGTGTGTGTGTGTGTGTGTGTGTGTGTGTGTGTGTGTGTGTGTGTGTGTGTGTGTGTGTGTGTTTCAAGAGCACAAATCACTACTCACCAGGAAAACAAGCAAACAAACAAATATACAAAAAGAAAAACAAACCACCAATGAGGAACAAGCACCGGTGAGTTTTAAATGCAAGTTCAACTACAGCACAAATCACTACTCACCAGGAAAACAAGCAAACAAACAAATATACAAAAAAAACAAGAACAAAACAAACAACAACAACAACAAAAATAGAAACCAACCAACGAGGAACAATCACCCTGTAAAGGTGAGTTTTCAATGCGATTTCAACATGTTTTTTCCTTACAGGGGCGCGTGACAATAACAATAATGATGATGGTGATGATGATGATGATGATGATGATTGATAATGATATAATATATAATATTAATATAATAATAATAATAATAAATAATAATAATAATAATAATGATTGGAATGGAAGACTGCAGACCATGTGGTAGATTTTCGAGAAATCACTACGAAAATGGGGTTTTCTACGTAAGGGTATGACGATGGATACCTTGAACTGTATTCATAGAGAGTCAGAACGATAAATTTTAGTTCGAAATTTGAGCAAAGAAAATAATGTTGTTAACAGCCCATCCGGCCACATCGGGGTTATCTGAAGAGATGGTCTGAATATTTCAACAGTACCAGTGGACATGAGATCCAGGAGAACAAAATGTTACTTTAATATCACTAAAGACTTTGTTTCTAAGAAATGAATCGGTGTCAGCTGAATCTGGTAAAGGAGGAACAAAACTAAGCTTCATAAGGCTAAAATTCCTAATTTACAACAGGTATACCATAGTTAAGTGGTAAGCTCATCCAACACAAGGCGGCGTGGCTTTCAAGTGCATGACTATCCTGTAGGTTCGAATGTGTGCATTGAGTGAAAAAGAATGATCGTAGAGGGCTTCTGAAAGTCATGTCCGGATGTGGCCTAGCCCCTTAGAATGCAAGAAGATTAGGCTGAAGAGATCGGGGAATGAGGCGAGCGGGAGGGGGGGGGGGGGGGGGGTCTCTGAATAATGTTTGCACTCCAGCTGTCCCTAAAATGTCTTCCTGCTGACACTAAAACGTCGACTTCAGGGAATAGTCTGGGAGCTTTGAAGAAAAACCAAACGACAACTATAGTAAGCTTATTGCTTGTAGTGTATCAAGCGAAAAAAACTGTGGGTAAAGTGGATAATAAAACAGATGTGTTTGTTTTAGCATAAGCAGATCTTAACCAAAAGACAGGAACGCACCGTACGTTTTACATTCTGCTAAAATTATACAAAATAGGCAACAGTCTGGGGAGAAAATATTGTTCGTCTGTCAGATCAATGAGAACCACTTTAGTCATCTTGGGGTTCAGTGGGTGAGATGATTTGTGGATACTCAGGTGGCTGATCAAGCCGATGCGTGCGCGGTATGTATGTTGATAGCTCAGACAGGCAATGTGGGAGACCTGCTCTTGCTTACTGGTGTGGGCTTCTCTTGCCTGTGTCTTTTGTTGTTCTGCAGCTGTCCTCCTTTCTTTAAATAAACTGGCACCTCGGTACCATAGTAGTCCCATCTACCTCGATCGATGATGCGTGGGTTGATGCAGAACTTCCATCTCCTTTGTATTTATGGAGAGATCGAAGTTGGCGCAGGCTACAGAAAACTTGCTGATACTGGATTGCACGTCAGTTTCTGAGCCAGTATTGAGAGCACAGTCAAAAGCAAACAGAAATTCCCTGATGATGCTTGTCATAACCTCAGATTTTGCAGGAACCTTTCGAGGTTAAACAACTTTATATCTGTTCTGAATCTGATGTCGGTGCCTACGTCACCTTCTCTGAAGCCATCAGTCAGCATTGCACAGAGCATGATGCTAAACAGAGTGGGTGTCAAAACACAATCTTGCTTTACGCCATTTGTGACAGTGAATGGGCTAGATGTCTCACCGTTTTACTGAAGACAGGCCTGCATGCCATCATTGAATTTCTGCACTATAGAGATGAATTTCAGTGGACATCCGAATTTTGCTCTGATCTTCTGCACACCCTCTCAACTGACAGTATCGAAGGCCTTGGTCACATCTTCCACATACCCTCTCTACTGACAGTATCAAAGGCCTTGGTCACATCTTCCACATACCCTCTCCACTGACAATATCAAAGGCCTTTGTCATATATTCCACATACCCTCTCCACTGACAATATCAAAGGCCTTGGTCACATCTTCCACATACCCTCTCCACTGACAATATTAAAGGCCTTGGTCATATCTTCCACATACCCTCTCCACTGACAATATCAAAGGCCTTGGTCACATCTTCCATTTACCCTCTCTACTGACAATATCAAAGGCCTTGGTCAAATCTTCCACATACTCTCTTCACTGACAATATCAAAGGCCTTGGTCACATCTTCCACACACCCTCTCCACTGACAATATCAAAGGCCTTGGTCATATCTTCCACATACCCTCTCCACTGACAGTATCAAAGTCCTTGGTCACATCTTCTCATTTACCCACACCACTGACAATATCAAAGGCCTTAGGTCATATCTTCCACATACCCTCTCCTTTCACTGACAATATCAAAGGCCTTGTCGCATCTTCCACATACCCTCCCACTGACAATATCAAGGCTTGGACATATCTTCCACATACCCTCCTCCACTGACAGGTAATCAAAGGTCCTTGGTCACATCTTCCACATACCCTCTTCCACTGACAATATCAAAGGCCTTGGTCACACTCCTTCCACATACCCTCTCCACTGACAATAGCAGAGCCCCTTGGTTACATCTTCCACATACCCACTCCACTGACAATACAAAGGCCTTGGTCACCATCTTCCACATACCCTCTCCACTGACAATATCAAAGGCCTAGTCATATCTTTCCCACATACCCTCTCCACTGACAATATCAAAGGGTTTAGTCAGCTTACCATAGGGGCAAACAGTCGGATTTGTTCCTGACAATTTCGTGGATCGCCTAGCAACAAATACCGTATTAATGTTTTATCTGCATTTTTATCTGCACGGGCTCTCTGGCAAAAGCACTTGCTCAAGGTAATTACAAAAGGGCGGTCCACAGAATCCCTGGTGAGTAGTTTTGCCTGCTATAGAAAAGTAGGAAATGCTTGCTTCATTGTGTCTTCACAAGCCTGAATATCCCTTTGCACTCGTACAAACGGATCACTGATTGCAATCATTGAACTTTCTTTAGGAACCGTCACCCTGCTGCATACTAGAAGAAAACAAATGATGAAGCTTCTCAGAGTTTGTGTCACCTTCTTTGTATTCTTCAGTTGATATGGAGTCTGAGTCAAGAGCTTCGCAACTGAAACGCTTCTGGGTCTCCACGAGGGTTGGTGTTTCGTCCATTTCTTTGTTGCTGGGCGTTTGAGGGAATCGCCGTTGGCTTTGTCTTTGATAGATGGTGGGCGGTTTAGTGTCGAAGTGTTCCTGCCCAGCGTTCCAAGATCTTTGTCTCGTCCGGTGATCAATGTGTTTTCCTTCAGTGCCGAGCAGAGAAGATGATCCTGATGATGTAGGTTCCATAAATTCTTTCAGCACATAAGCTCTTTCGTAATCAATGCTTGAATAAGTCCATGTGTTTGGGATTTATCCTTCTATTTTATATTATAAAATCTTTCTGAGGAAGTTATATGGAAGTGATCCCACTTCTGGACATACCATTGTACGCTGTCCCACTTTTTCATAATGCAACAGGAGTTTGGATAAAAGTTACTTTATACACCGTCCTCTTGATCTCTTAGACAGATGTTGCT
Source organism: Conus ventricosus (assembly GCA_018398815.1). Classification (NCBI taxonomy): domain Eukaryota; kingdom Metazoa; phylum Mollusca; class Gastropoda; order Neogastropoda; family Conidae; genus Conus; species Conus ventricosus. The sequence continues at coordinate 60,361,138 of CM031605.1, read as the reverse complement.
TTTATCCAACCTTTAGTGCTAGTTTGGCCGAGGGTTGCACTTTGCCGTTGTAACTCTGAGGTTCACTCATCCTCGTTGCTGGTGACATCAGGACAGTGTGCTACCAAAGTGGGTGAATATAGTCACGCCGCTAGTCTCAAATTATTGATTGGCTGTCATGCAGGTCCTAGGGTCTGCCTAGTGCATATTGATGCAGAACGTTTTTCCCCTTTGTATTTATGACAGACCGCAGTTGGCGCAGGTAATGGAATACTTGCTGTGTTTGATTGCATTCCATTTCAGAGCTTGAATTGAGAACACAAGTCATCAGCAAAAACAGAAGTCTCTGATGCTGGCCTGACATAACGTAGATTTTTTGCTGAAAGTTTATGGTGTTAAACCACCTACTATCTGTTCTGAATGATGGTCAATGCAAAACATGATCTGAACAGAGTAGGTTCAAAACACAGACTGCTTTACACTATTTGTGACAGGGTATAGGCCTAGATGTCCCTCATTGTCCTGAAAATGGGTCTGCCTGCAATCATGGAATAGCCACACCATAGAGATATGAATCTCATACATCCACATTTTGTCACCATCTTCACAGGCCTCTCTAATTGACAATATTGAAGGCCTTGTTTAGGTCACCATAGTGGAGAACATGACCAGTATTTTGTTCCTGACAGATTGCCAGAGCTGTCCTAACAGCAAATACCATATCAATGGTCCTCTCTTTTTGACGCCATATGGTTATCTCACACTCAACACACACACACACACACACAACACCACACACACACACCACACACACACACACACACACACACTACACATCACACCACACACACGACACACCACCAGCACACACATACACACACACTACACACCACACAACACACACACACACCCACATACACACACACACACACACACACCACACACACACACACACACACACACACACACACACTCAAAACACACACACACACACACACACACACACACACACACTCCTCTCTCACTCTCTCTCTCCTCTCTCTCTCTCTCCTCTCTCTCTCTCTCTCTTCACACGCACCACACGCACGAACCACATCTCTCTCTCTCTCACTCTCTAACTCCTCTCACAACTCTCTCTCATCTCTTCTCTCCCTCATCACTCTCTCTTCTCTCTCTCCTCTCTCCCTCTCCTTCACACGCACACGCGCACACACACACACACACAGCACACACACACACACACACATCACACACACAACACACACACACACACACACACACACACACACACACACACACACACACACACACACACACACATCACACACGCGCGCAGCGCGCGCTCGCAGCGCTCGCACGCGACGCACGTACCATGCACACACGCACACTAACGCATGCACGTACGCATGCACTCAACGTATCCACGCGCGCACGCAACGCAATGAGCGCATGCCACGCACACGCAAACGCACTGCAAGATCCCCACATCATTAACACGCATGCGAGCGCCTGTGTGTGTGTGTGTGTGTGTGTGTGTTTGTGGTGTGTGTGTTAGTGTTGTGTGTGTGTGTGTGTGTGTGTGTGTATTGTGGTGTGTGTAGTGAGTGTGGTTGTGTGTTGTGTGTGTGTGTGTGTGTGTGTGATTGGCGTGTTTGTTTGTGTGTGTGTGTGTGTGTGTGTGTAGAGTGTGGAGTGAGTGTGAGTGCTGCGTGCGTTGCGTGCGTGCGAGCGTGTTGTGGACAACTCCATGTCACGCCATCTGCTCGGATTAAACTCAAAAGAGAGACTTGAAAAAACAACGAATCAATTTGAATGTGCCCCCTTACCAAACAGAACAAAGAAATATTAAATGAACAATCAACATGAATTGAAAGTACAGTAGATTTTTTCCTGGTAATTCATTCCAACTTCCCTTAAAGCCATCTAACTATTTTCCCCCTTGCTTCTCTCTTGAATGGACACTGCAATAGAATGTTGCCACTTCCTCCTCCTCAATTTAAAGGAAAGTCGCCATACAATTTCTCTTTTGTTTATAATGATCCACTCAGCGGGACATCAAATAACAGGAGGTAAACTTTTAGTCAAAGGATTGATACTGCGGTCCGTAGGAATCAACGCCATACAAAACCTAGCAGACTTCTGTCTGCATCCACATGATTACCACTCACTGGGTCACAACCTAAACCCCAAGTTTTCTCTCACCCCCCAGGTTTGAAATACTGTTAATCATCCATGACCAAAACTCAAAGACCAACCTCACCTCCTTACCCACAGTTTGTCATCTCCTGGGCTGCCGCCATAAATAACGGATTACAACCCGTCCTACGCACAAGTGAGCTTCCCTCAATTTCACATGCTTTCAGCATACCCCATTCGTATCAACAATAAGGAAAGGTAAGGAATGTGAGCACTATCCACATGTGATCTAACATGTGGCCACAACTTCTATATTTCACAATCTTTTCTCTTTTTCTTTTTTTCAAATCGCCACCGGCACTCTTCAATATGAAAATTTACTGATCTTTCAAAATCAGTCCATTCGAACGACATTCTTTCAGTCCATGGCGATAACACACAACATCTCTTGTTATGCATCTACTTCCATCTCTCCCTTCCGTGCTCTCGTACCTTCCACCTACTCCATCAACAGAGTACTATTGCATATACCACTAATTTCTGGCATTGCCCTCTAATAATAAATCAATTGATTAATTACATCATTCAAGAAATGTCAATCATAATTGACAAAATAAATAGGCAATCATAATCTAGAATGATACTAGTACTAATGATGACGATAGATAGATAATGATAATTGTGATAATTAATAATAATAATAATAAATAATACTAATGAATAAAAATAAATACCTAATAATCAATAATAAAAATGATGATGATGATGATGATGATGATGATGATGATGATGATGAAATGGATGATGATGATGATAATAATAATAATATTAATAATAATAATAATAATAAGGATGATGATGATGGTGATGATGATATACTTATTGTAAAAGTAGTAGCAACAGCAGCAGCAGTACTGAAGCACTTTTTGGTTGTGCTTCTTACTATTACTTTCAGCTGTTTACTATCCCTCATTCTTCTCCTCCTCCTCCTCCTCCTCCACCTCCACCTCCTCCTCCTACCTCCTCCTCCTCCTCCACCTCCTCCTCAAACTCTACTACTGAAATACAAATTAGCATATTGTTAGCAGCTGTAGTAGTTGTAGTAGTACTGGTAGAAGCAGTAATATGGTATCCATAATGTACTTTCTAAATGACGCAGGATTGATTATTAAGGAAATGGCATGTCACTGTTACAATTTGTGGACTATTAACCGTGATCCTGTCCTTGAGGATGCTCTTCCTCTGCTGTCATATCAGGATTCAACATGCTACGTAGTGCTCTTCCACTATCATTCAATTTCTTCACTTTTTCATATGCCTCTTTGCCCCTTCCCCCCCTCCCCCCCCCCCCCCCCCCCCCCCCCCCCCAATCCTTCCCTACCCCATGTTCATCCAAATAACGTCAGTTGAAGAGCTCCTCATTTGTTTTGACTGTGTTCTTGTTGTTTGTCTTCCTTTTTTTCATTCCACGTTTTTTAAATTTCGCATTGCAGCATCATTAGCTTCATGAATAGGTATTGAATATTGTGGCAGTCACGCATAGTTCAGTGTTCTTTTTAACGAGCTCGTCTGGTTGCACTTGTTAAAACAAATAAAAGAAAATGTGATGTGCAATCGATAGGGACACTAACGTGCGAGTTATCCATCTTCGTTACATTGCCCAGTACCCGCTCCACCCCAATAGTGTGTGTGTGTGTGTGTGTCTGTCTCTCTGTCTGTCTGTCTGTCTGTGTGTGTGGTGTGTGTGTCTCTCTCTCTCTCTCTCTCTCTCTCTCTCTCTCTCTCTCTCTCTCTTCCTCTCTCTCTCTCTCTCTCTCTCTCTCTCTTTGTGTGTGTGTGTGTGTGTGTGTGTGTGTGTGTGTGTGTGTGTGTGTGTGTGTGTGTGTGTGTGTGTGTGTGTGTGTGTGTGTGTTGTATGCTTTTGATGGTTCAGAAACGGGGAACAAATTCCATATATTAATGAAACAAAATTTCATCAAGTTTGAACCAGACAGAAAACGAGGTGAATAAATGTGCTAAACGAATTGACCTTGAAATAGATCAAATTAACCAGCGGCCGTGCCGAAGTTAACATCGCGAAATCACGCCTTGTGGGTCGTGGGTTCCATTTTCATCTATTCATTTATAGATGTGTCTCCCAGAATGTTACTTCAATTTCCTGACCAACGCTGCTGGTGAATGTATCTCTCGGGCCTGGTCGACACCAAGATGTATCATTAAACTAAACATAGAGTACAGCCCTGTCATGCAGTATCAGCCCAAGATGGAACTCCAAAGATCCATCATTCTCATTGTCATTGATCAGCAATGCTAAAAAGAAACAAAAGGAAGGGTCTCAAATTTTGTATATTTTTTATGCCCTGCCCACGTGGTGTTCCAAGTTTCGATTTCCTCTCCACGTCTATGTCCTTGTGAGTTAATGTCTGGTTCGACGGTATATGCAAGTTCATGGCACTGTTGGTGGGGTGTGATGGCATCTGGTGAGGGGGGACGCCCACTGACGCAGGCTCCCCGAGTAAGGAATTGCTGTCGTCAGTAGAGGACTTAGTAGGTGATGTCCTGAGTGTGTTGGATCAGAACAAGCGCTGCTGAAGATCAGCGAAGCGACTCAGTAACAGTGCTGTGTCTCCTCTCGTAGGTTGCCTCATCACAACTTGAAATTGACCACTCCATGTGTTTTCAATATAGGGACTGCAATTTGACAGGCCAGGATGTGCCCGTGGACCGGGAGTTGGGCAGAGCGTGGAGGGGGTAATGTAACATGTATGGTGTAGAAGAGAGCCAGCAAAAGGAAAATATGAGTTCATCCTTATGCCACAAATGCATTTTCCTTATTCGACATAAGCAAAGAAAGAAATGAACCGACCAGGAACAGAAAAAAAAATCATAAAAAGAACACTAAAAGAAAATAAGGGGAATAGACGTTGAAAAAATCACTCTTACTTCTGAATTCAAAGGAGAGTTTCAGATTTTCTATATTTAAAAAAAAATGTTCTAGATCACGCGTGCATTAAATTTAGTTTCCACGAAGCGATGACCTGAATCAACTCTTTCAGACTATGACTAGTAGCCAGTAATGACTGATGCCTGTGAGCCAAGCAAAGGCCAGTGCCTAGAGCTGGAATGCTGGAGGGTTGGCCGGCGTGTGGAGGTGTGGAGAACCCTGTGGTAGGTAAAGGCACGACACGCCAGGATACAGAACAGACAAACAAGCTGACACAGAGCCGACAATATGGTACTTGAATTCAGTGAGGGAAGAGTCAAGAGTGCTAAGTTTACACAGATACGACACAAGGGGTTAGCTACATACATGGCCATATCCCTCCCATACCTCACCCTAGTGGGAGGGGGTTATAGAATATAATACTTGTATACAATAGAAAGTTCGACAGTTGCTATGGAAAAATTGGGTTTGAAAGGAGGGGGGGGGGGGGGGGGGGTATAACAGCAGATTGTTTACTTAATTGTGTGATGTGCGCATGTGCGAACTCTCAAGACCACATAGGATGCCTATTCACAATAAAGATCGACATGAAAAGTGCTGTCCTCATTCCCTCTAAACTTTTGCGCACCATCCTAGGTTTCTCTCTTCTGCTAGCAGGGTTAAACACATTCAGTCTATTCAACCAGGTCACAATAGGCCGGAAGATTATCGTGTTTCACGGGTGTTTACAGCTGTATATTCATTTTAATATTTCGTTTGTTTTTACACAGCATCGAATTTTTTTTCGTTTTTGTCTTCTTTCTTTTTTTCTCTTCTTCCTTTCTTCCTTCGTTTCTTTCCTTCTTTTTCTCTGTTTGTTCGTTTAAGAAAAAGTTGTTTTCATGTATGAGCAGACATGATCAGAGTGAGTGTGCCAGTACACCACACATTAGAACATTAATAAGCCCAGACACTTTGTATCAAATGCCAAAACACTAAAATCAGCAAAAGTTTGTCCATTTTGAAAGAGAACATACAGACCATGCATGGTGTGTAAGAGACTGGTTGTTAAAAAAAAAAAAAAGAAGCTAGTTGTGGAAAATTGATTTTTTTTTTTTTCCGCTTTTTTTTTTTTTGCAGATGAAGAGGACAGTGTGAAGCACCAAAAAATGAAGAGGTGGATTTTGGCCTTACGAGAAAGAAAAAGAAAAGAAAAAAAGGAAGTCGCCACCTTAGGTGCTCCATTGATCCGACAACTAATGCCTCAAAAAAAAAAAAAGCAGGGTTAAACAGGCTTTCTGCTAGCAGGGTTAAACGGGCTTTCTGCTAGTAGGGTAAAACGGGCTTTCTGCTAGCAGGGTTAAATAGGCTTTCTGCTAGCAGGGTTAAATGGGCTTTCTGCTAGCAGTATTAAACAGGCTTTCTGCTATCACGGTTAAATTGGCTTTCTGCTAGCAGGGTTAAACGAGCATTCTGTAGTAGGGTAAAAAACGGGCTTTTTGCTAGCAGGGTTAAACGGGCTTTCTGTTAGTGGGGTAAAACGGGCTTTCTGCTAGCAGGGTTAAACGGGCTTTCTGCTAACAGGGTTAAACGGGCTTTCTGCTAGTAGGGTAAAAGGGGCTTTCTGCTATCAGGGTTAAATGGGCTTTCCGCTAGCAGGGTTTAAACGGGCTTTCTGCTAACAGGGTTAAACGGGCTTTCTGCTAGTAGGGTAAAAGGGGCTTTCTGCTATCAGGGTTAAAGGGGCTATCCGCTAGCAGGGTTAAACGGGCTTTCTGCTAGCGGGTTAAACGGGCTTTCGAATACCAGGGTTAAACACGCTTTCTGTTGACGGGCTTGAACGGGCTTTCTGCTAGTAGGGTTGAACGGGCTTTCTGCTAGCAGGTTAAACGGCTTTCTGCTGGCAGGGTTGTAAAGTTTTTGTTGTTGTAAATTTCACTTTCAACTACCGGAACCCAGAACAGCAAAAATAAATTAGGGTATGTTGAACCAAACAACTGCTGACTTGTAATTCAGGAATGTCACTTCCGTGACATAGGAATTCCTCATTAACCCCTATCCAACCTCACCACCTCTCTGTCTGTCTGTCTACCTGTCTGTCTGTCTGTCTGTCTGTCTGTCTGTCTGTCTGTCTGTCTCTCTCTCTCTCTCTCTCTCTCTCTCTCTCTCTCTCTCTCTCTCTCTCTCTCTCTCTCTCTCTCTCAAGGGAAACGAACACTATTTGAAGCAATGTTCGTTGTCTGAAATACACCGTACTAGCTGTTTGACCATGTGATGCTTTATACACCACGGGAGCCATTAACATACACAGTACAGCAAGACCTTACAGCTTTTATTCACTTGGGATAGGTTTGATCTTATTTCCTTAACACGATTAATTTCGTTTTACTTTTCTACCCTTCGCTGCCATTAATATTCACATTATATTTCCATAATTGTTTGTTCTCATTTTATCTCCCTCCTCTTCCCTCCATTGTTGTTTTCGTTTTTGCTTAAATGTTTGCCAGGTCATTAATGAAATGGCAGAAGAATTGTTCGCCTGCACGTATATCCCTCCACAAGTAAATTGCATAGCAAATATTATTTCGTCAGTCAGTGGGAAACTGCATCTCTTACGAGATCCAAGTAATTGCTGCTCTGCACTATTCTCAGCTGCTGACAATGGTTGGGTTCTCAAAGAGCAGGACTGTCAATCCTGGCTGTTGAACATCTTTTGACGTCCTTTATGCCCTTACATGCATCGTCTAGCTCAATCTCAAAGGCATCCCCCTGTATCTTATACTGTTTATATAACGATTTTAGTTTTACGACAACTTGTTTCCTTACAACACTTTCTTTTCGTTTACTTTTCTACTTTTCTGCTTTGGAGCGCTGTTGGATTCTATTTTTGAAACCTTGGTGGTGAGAACACCTCAGAATTCTAGACTGTGGTGTATCTCAATCTGATGGCAAAGATGCACAGGCATGATCAGCTGTGCCCCTCTGCTGTTTCCGATCCGGTGTACGAAAGGTCTGTGAGCAGGCAATATGAATGGATCTATCTCAAGATAGATTACAGTGGTTCCCATATGCTGCGGGGGAAGAGTTTAATGTTTATAATATATTTCCCAAATTGCTTTTTCTCATATTCTTCCTTCCTTTCTCCCTCCCACCCCCTCTGCCCTCCCACTCTTTTGTTTTTGTTTTGCTTGATTTCTTTCTTGTTCTTGTTGTTAAAATCTCTGCCAAGTCATTACTTTCATGACAGTTATTGCCTTCATTTTTCTTTCTACTTGACGATGTGATGACATAACTTTTTGTTTCTTTTTTTATTTGCTGGTCTGAAGTAGAATCTTGATGGTGTGAGCTGAGCTCAGCTAACGATTTTGGTTGATTATTATTTTCCTTGTTTACCGCTGAAATGTTTAGTAATTCAATCACACAGTTGTTTTTATTTTCTATTTCTTTTCTTTTTTCTTTATTTTATTTCTTTTCCTTTGTTT
>CM031605.1:60295118-60345118 GCA_018398815.1 Conus ventricosus | reverse complement strand
AAACATCATCAACATGGCGGTGTTCTTAAACAGGGTTTCAAGGATCGTGTCAACCTGTGTCTCTTTGCTTTGGCCTTAGCTGACGAGCTGTATTTAATTATGATGATGGGTCACCACGCCCAGCAAGCTTACACGCAGTTCACAACAAAAAGAAAAGTATGGGCACATGATTACATTTATGATCAACAAACCCTTTAAGTGGTCTTCTTGGTTCTCTTTACGTTTCGCAAGTTCTGACGGCCATCATAGCTAGTGAAAGATGCTACTGTGTCCTCAGACCACTTAAATTCCAATCTTTGATGCGCAATAGGACAATGCTAGCAATTATCATTCTTGTGTATGTGTTAGTGATAGGCCTGTATTTCATAGCAGCCTTCCGATTTCATATAGGGTGCGTTTATAATCCCCAGTCAGGTTTCACAGAAAAGCTCTCGCTATTGGAAACCCTTTATCAAAAAACAAACAGATGGTAGATTATTTAGATGGTTCTTTTTCGGTGTTGGTCTCCCGGGAAAGTGTGATGATGTGACATTAGGATCGACAATAATCACTGTAATTAAACTTCGTCAAATTGTGACATGGCGTGCTGGAACATCTTCCTCCATCTCTGCCGTGAAGGGGCCCCTCACCAAGATGTGGTTGGCACTTCCAATCCTGTTTATTGTCTGTGTCTTTCCCTTTGCTGTGGCTCGAATTACTTGGTGTTTTTGCCAGAAATGAACGCAGGCCGACGGAACCAGAATTTCTACCTGACTACTTTATGGATCAATGAAGTGTTGAGTTGCATCAACGCTAGCTTCAACATTTTTGTTTATTACGCTATGGGATCTCGTTTTAGGGAAACGTTCATGTCACTTTTAAGACATGTTTTTAAATGTATTCATGGTATGGGTTTTTGCATACGAATGGTGAGTGAGAGGGCGACCAAATGGTAGCTAACCAGTCGTATCTGACTCTGGAAACAGTGTAAACGATCATTTTATATGTTCAAAAGACTTTTTGTGAAGTTTTGATCTGGAGCGCATTACGTCTGACCACTTATCTATTTTTGTTCGTATTTCCTTTCCATGTCAAAATAGAAATTTAAAGTTGATGAACGTAATCTTGATTTTAGTGAGAGAAAATATGGCTGGAATGGAGAATATGAAAAATTTTTACAGGGATACTATTGTAATGAAGAGATGCACGCAAAAAAATAAGTGTTGTACTGGATTTACTTGACACTAATGTTGATGTGTTTAAATCATACTATTAAGAAAAACGCTGATTGCACGAAAGTGCAAATATTCCCTAATAGCACAAATGCATGTAATGATTCGTTTGATTTGGAATGTAAAGTGATTAAGAAAATGTCAGATGTTTAATAAGAACTAGCCAGCGTTTAAGAGACCGCCTTTACGAATGACTCGCTTCAGGACTACTACTGGTGACAGATCTTTCTCTTTTCAAGCTCCAGCGCGTGGAACAGACTGCCAGACTCTCTAGACATTCAGATTCTATCTCTTCTTTCACGTCTAAACTTAAAACCCATCTGTTTTCTCATAATTAGTCAATGCTGTGTGTGCGTGTGTGTGTGTGTGTGTGGGGGGGGGGGGGGGGGGTACAACCTATCTCATAGCCGTCTGGGCCTTTTACAAATGTAGTGTATGTGTATGTTCTCTATTATATGTATTTGTTGTATGATTGAACGTTATAGGATTAAGCTTTTGTAGTGATATTTGAAAAATAAGTGAATGTCACACTCGTAGGATAAGGATTTGTTAGTTATTGTAGTAATAGTATTTGTAGCTGGGTGTAAGGTGTATTATTGCATATGAGAAGGGTGAATGTAGTATGACTTTGTAAAGCGCTTAGAGAAATTCGATTGATTAAGCGCTATGTAAGAAACCATTATCATTATTATTATTATTATTATTATTATTATTATTATTATTATTATTATTATTATTATTATTATTATTATTATTATTATTATTATTATTATTATTATTATTATTATTATCCTGGAGATATCAAAGAATATGTAACGTCAAGATTACAGTGGTTCCCATATCCTGCTGGTGATGAGTTTAATGTTTATAATATATTTTCCCAAATTGTTTGTTCTCATATTCTTCCTTCCCTTCCCCTGCCCACTTTTTTTTTTGTTTTGGATTTTTTGTGTGTGGTTTTGTTTGTTTGTTTGTTTGGTTTTTTTTTTTGCTTGGTTTCTTTCTTGTTGTTAAAATTTTTGCCAAGTCATTACTTTCATGACAGAAGGATTGTTAGCCTTCACTTGTTGACACACACCACTGAATCGTTAGCATGATATTGTTTTGTCATTCCGTGGGAGGTGACATCCCTTACAAAATCCTAGCAAAGACTGTTCTGCACAGTTCTCAGTTGCTGACAATGCTTGGATTATTTAAAAGCAGAGCTGATCACTCTGACTGTTGGACATATTTGACCTCCGTTGCATCCTTAAATGGGTCCTCAAACATGTTTCCCGACATGTTATACTGTTCATATAATGCTTTTATACTCTTAGAAAAAAACGAGACTGCATGTCACTCTGGCAAGAGCAGCAGACTAGCTAAAAGGAGTGTGAGAGGAGAGAGAGAGAGAGAAGAGAGAGAGAGAGAGAGAGAGAGAGAGAGAGAGAGAGTGAGAGAGAGAGAGAGAGAGAGGTGGAGGGAGGGAGGGATGAAGAAGTATGACTAAGATAAAGAGAGTTGAATTCTCAACTATCCATAGGCTCGTACATCATTAATCCTAGGGAAGAGCAACCCTGTCTATTGGAGGTATCATTTCGAACGAGCCCCTCACAGCCCTTGCGATTGTCACGTACGGCTCAGCTTTTGAACTCTTTCTTGATAGGTCAGTGTAGTGAAACTAGAGTTCTCTTCAGTTGATGGTTTTATATGGTCCCTAGTCACTTTTAGATATGTTCGATACTTGCCATATTCCTTCATATTCCCCTTTCACACATAAGGATCAGGGAGAGAATGTCTTTATACGGGTTTAAACTCACCTATCTTATTTTGCACGAAAACCCCCCTTTTCACATACAAATCACGTCCATCTCATATCAGTTTTGACCAAAATTAACACCTGTTTTTTAAACAATATTAACACACAAAAACCTCTAAAAATCGACGTAATCGTTAATTTAAAACGGGGGCTTACGTGCAAGATAAGATTTGGTGATCGAGAACCCGTATAAAGACATTCCCCTCCAGGACATAAAAATTCAGTTAGCAAATACTATTTTTTAACTTAATGTGTTTGGGGGGACAACTTGCAGCTCTTCACGAACAAAGGATCTTTTAGGGGCAGGCTTTTTAGAAGAGAGAGTCTCTCTTAAATAATATACGGGAGGGGTTGTTTTCATGATTCTTTTAACTTCATATACATCTACGCTCCATATGGGATCTGTAGCTCTAATTCTAACATCGCCCTCTGCCTCTCCAGGAGCATACAAGTATCTTACTTTTAGCCCAAACGGCAAGATTTTTTTGAGTCCCCTGCGCATCTTCAGTAATGCTATTTTTTTTTAATTTGATTGCGTTTACTGGCTTCAAACCCTGTTGCTTTAAATTCTTCATTGTTCATGGCACGTAAGACTGCTGGCAATCTCCTAACCCATTCTGTGTTGCGTTCTCTATCTATATTTCTCTGTGATATTAATAGGTAAACAGGCGTTCAGCTAGATTCTTATTAAATTTTTTCTACTAGGGCTTGTGATCGATGGTTGCCTGGGATCCCTCTCTTAACTGTAACATGATGTTTTAAAAACAGTTGGTTTACAGAACCTTTTAAACTCTTTTCCATCATCAACCTGGATCATCCTAGGATACTTTAAAAGCTACAGCCACAGCAGTTGAGCTTTTTTTCTGTTAAAGGTTTCAGCGTCTTTGTATCTTGAAGCCATGTCAACAACTGTCAGAGCATACTTAAACTTTTTTTCTTCTAACTTTGTCGTGTGGAAGATACAACAAGTCCATCTGGTGGGTGTCATTTGGAACTGAGTTAACAAATCTAGGCCTTATTATTCTTTTTGGGGCAGGCAGATGTATTTGCCAAATTGCCTGTTTTGAAAGCCAGTCTTTCGCATCTGATTTAGACACTTTAGCAGCTTTACTCAGTTTTTCAATAGCAGTCTTTCCTTTCCAATACCCTTTAGGAGAATAAATATATTTTGTACTTCGTATTGTCCATATTTTAAATGCATTTTATTTTAACACAAGAAAGTGAGAAAACAAGATAGACTGAGGTCATGCCAACTGGCAATAAAAACTATCTCTGCAGTCTTCTGTTCCTCAGATGGTTCATAAAAGTCAGACAGTTCTGGCGGTGGCGATGTTAGAAACTTCTTTCCTGTCACTAAGTAATACTCATTCATTGCGTCATCAACGTTTGTAAATGTGTGCTCTGCATGACCCTGTTCTCTTAACTTTTTATTAATAAAGTCTAAGTGAGCAATTCGTCTTTTCTCATAAGCGTCTCTTGCCTTAGCTAAATCTTTCATTGTGTTGTTATGGCGTTCTCTCTCTTCATCGGACCTCAATTTACTTAACAATAATTGCTGCCAGAGAAGGCCAAAGCGTTAACAATAGCTCCTCCCACCATCAGAACTAATCCAGACATCTTTTATAAATCAATATTTTCTAGATTAATCTTTCTATGTATTAATATTTTCTGGGATAATCCCCTGCGTAATAAGAAAGTCTTTTGACGCAATCCCTGCAGTAATTACAACTATAACCTTAACAACATCCTCAATGTCTAACCTTCCTAGATCAGCCGGCTTCATTTTAAACATGTTTTTGCTAACACGCTATAGCCTATCATAAGGCCGCTAATTACAGCAGAGTGGTAAATCGTATTGATAATCTTTTTTTCACTCATCTTTTTATTAACTAAAAAAATAATTAAAATAATCATAATACGAAAGGCTGTCTATGTGCTTTTTAATCAGATAATCTTTTGTTGTTAAAGCTAAAAATAAGGTTCCAACTAGTTTTGGCGAATCTTCTATCTTTCCCATGTTGGGCGGTTTTATTTCCTAACAAACATTTTGTAAGGGGTGAATAGACTATAACACCAACGATAGGCACTGCATAATTAACCAGCGTTAAACTCATGGTTTTAAAAGTATTATATTTTTTATTGCTTTTTAAAATGGATTGTGACGAACTATTAAAGTGTGAGGAGCAAGCAGACCACTCAACAGACCTCTGCCATAAAGAAAGATTATACTCTCTAGCTGCGTGTGGAAAAACTAAACAGTATTTAGGCACTGAACTAAGTATTGAGCAGATCCAACAACTGTCTACTTCAGACGTTGAGAAGTACTACGCTAGGTACGAAGCACAGCTAGGGTCAAAAAATGGTTAGATCGGTGGGGCAGACAATGATTAGTTTATATGCTAAGTTAGTAAGTAAGATGGCGCCGGTTGATTCAGAAGAAGATTTAAAATATGACTTATCACAAGATCCGGTTTTAAACAAGTCCCTAGAAACTCTTGCGTGTGACATATATTACAGATTTGGGACTATGCTATGTCCATTCATCATGGATTAATTACTTTTAATCATATTAATTTTGATCAAATTAAATTAATCGCAATAAAAAAAAATGAGCGATCGGGGAGAAGACGCCGCAGGACAGTCCGCAGGAGCAGAATGTGCCACAGGTGAATGTGCCACAAGTGAATGCACCACAAGTGAATGTACCGCAAGTGAGTAATGTTACTAAAACTAAAAATCCTGGACGTATTGAGGCTGGGTGTAAACTAGCTGAATGGAACAGACTGCAAAAAAGCAAACCAATCAGCAAACAAAAATTGTTAGATAGTAATACGGCATCGCCACCACCAACAACAGCCCAATTAACAACAACACAATCACAAACAAACGATAAGATGTATTATTATGTATTTGCTGCTGTTGTTGTTGGCGGGGGAGTTTTAGCATACAAATGTCTAACGCCATACTTAGCAGCAAAGTCACAAACCCCCACAAAGCCAGTAAAAGAAGAAGAACTAACTTCTGCAAAAAAAAGAGCAAACTCCTGCTGTAGACCCATTTTCTATGGAATAGTTATTTTAAAAACTAAAAATTAAAGTACAAGTTAAGAACTAGATAGTACAAGTTAAGTTAGTTATAGAAAGTACTTTTTAAGTTAAGCGCAAGTAATTACAAGTTAAGTGCAAAAAAATTAAGTTCTAGTTTAAGTTATTGTTAGGTTCTTAAGTTAAGTACTAGTTAGGTTTTTAAATAAGTACTAGTTAGGTTCTTAAGTTAATACTACTTAGTCAGTCAGTTAATCTTTTAAAGTTCTCCATGTCCTACAGCATAAAACTCGAACTGACGTAAATTCTCTTGTTATTGTTAGGACTAGTGATTTTTTGTTAACTGCAGTTTGTTTACTTGATGAAGAGTAGAGCGCAGATTAACATTTGTGTGATAAAATACTTTGTTTTCAAAGAGGGCTTGCTTGTAGTTATCGTGAGTTATATTTTTTTGACAACTTCTTTACTTATACCCTTAGCTTTTTTCATTACAGAAGTCTGGCTAGCAACGCTATACATCTTTGACCGCAAACCAACAATTCTTTTTACTTTTCCTTAAGTTCATCCTTCATTTTTCAATACTTTCTTTGTTTACATTTTTTTTGAATGGGGCTTCTTTAATACCCCCCCCTTTTCCCACCCCCCCCCTTTACACTTCCAAACCTTGGGGGGGAGTCTAAAAAAAAAGAGTCAGTTCGTGAAAGATCTTGTTTCTGGGTAAAGGGGTTTTAAAGTCCGTCAGAAATTCTAAATCAATAACTTTGACAACTCTAATACGGAAGCCGAAAAACAGGGGGTTTTGTCCAACTAACCCCTTTTTCCTTATCATAATCCAAACCAGGCGTCTTAAATCTTCTAAAGTCTTGTATTTAGGTTTTTAGAGGCCAACTAATTGTTGTTTTTTTTTGTACTAATTTCACATTTTTAGTTTGTGTGGTTTTCCCATATTTTCCCAAAACAGCTTTTTGTTCTCAGTTTAAAGAATCTTTTTCTAAAGCGTCATGTTTGGGGTTCTAAGACATATTCTTTTTGTGTTGGTTCATAAAGGGGTCTGTAAAAAGCAATGTTCAAACAGCGTCATTTCCCCCCCGTGTTTTTGGAAAACTGTAACAGCGTAATGAAAAACATACTTTTTTGTGGCGAAGTTTGGGGTACAAGTTTAGGAGTTCGAAGGCTCATTTTTATCTTTCTGCAGCCAAGGATAATCGTTGGGGAGGTCATGCATTTCATGGGGAATTCAAAGTCTACTTCTAGAATAAAACCATACTGTTATCTGAGTAAAAAGTTAAAACCAACTTTAAATCCCTTAAAAATTTATTTGTCCCATGCCCTGTGAATTTTGAAGTTCTTAGGGAAGCTTTTAACTCAGGGGCCCACCCATACGATTTTGGCGCTAAGTACATTAAATGTTGGATTTTTTTTGGGTCATAACTTCTAAATATTTGTTGTTAGCTTTCAGAAAATTGAGGCCATCTAATACCTCCCCAAACCGTCTTCAATCATTAAAGTGGGGTAGATCAGATATAATAAATCTTTATGTTGTAACTTTAAAAAACGCACCCCAAAAAGGGCCGGGCGCAGAGATGTAAGGGGATATTTAAGACATTAATTTTTCATCATGTATCTGTAATTCTGAAAGACGCTCCAAAAAAACATTGGGCCATCAAGTAATGATCAGATAATCACCATTTTTGACATTAATTCTGTCCAGGCTTTCTGTGCGATTCATGTCAGAAAACATTTATGATTTTTCCAAAGAAAAAAAAAAAAAGCCCCTTTTAGGGGGAAGTGAGTCTTTGTAAAACCTACCCCACATTTCTGTATTCAAAGGGATAAACGCCTTTACGATAAAGATGGGTCAAAATATTTTTTTATTTATTGGAAATCTTTACGACCCTGCTAATTTATCAAAACTACCATCGCCCGGTTGACAACAACAGTCGTTAACGATAGCGTCGCTAAATCGCTATGCGGTACTAGGGCACAAAGAAAACCCTAACGCGTTGCACATTTTCCCTTTTGCGGCAGCTAGCTAGTTTAAAGGTAGGCTCTTAGCTGAAAGGAAAGGGTGTTGCTATAAATACACCGGGTTTTTTCCCTCGAACAAACGGGCTTCGACAAGTAGAAAAAGCTTTCCAGAAAGAAAATTTTCACACCAACCGAGATTTTCGTTAATCGAGGAGTTTTGACACGAAAGGAGTGTTACAAGAAAATTTTTTAAAAAGTCCCTAAAAACAAAGCAAGAAAAAGGGCTGGAAACGGACAGCGCTGAAGCGTCGGCCCCCTGGGGGGTCTGGCAAGTTAAGGGAAGTGGCAAAGCGTCATCGATGCCAGGGCACAGCTCCGGCCCAAAGCACCCCCAACGGCTCTGGAAAAGCGGGGGGAAATGCCGAACGGGAGCTGTTTGAAAAATTTTTAAAGACTCCGTTATAATAAAAGGGAAATTTTCAGCTAAAAGGGGATTTTTTGGGACTCGGGTGAACCCCCCCATCATGAAGGTGGGTTTGTGGGTGTTGAAAAAAAGTGTTGAAAGTTGTTTGTTGTAAATAAAAAAAAGACATTTTATCAGTCAAAAGTCTAAGAAACTAACACACACCCACCCACGCAAGCCGCACGCACGGCCGCACGCACGCACGCACGCACCACGCACGCAGCACGCAGCAGACACAACAACACACACAACAACAACACACCCACACAAACACCACACACCACACCACAACACCAACACCACCCACACAATATAATATATAATTATTAAAACAATACGCATAATGAAGTAAAAAATTTTTTTTTTATGCGCCACACAGAGACACATCATATAAAAAGACCATGTTTAATTAGTACATTTAATTATAAACGCGAAAATCCCACACATAGGTGGATTAGTCCACTGCACATGCTGTATGCTTCAAGTGCACACGCTGCACACACACACCCACCACACACACACACACACACCACACACACACACACACACACACAAACACAAACACACACACGCACTCACACCTAAAATAGCAACTACTTTAAAAACGCGCCGATGCATACATATGCAAAACCCTCCCTGTACATGCATAGAGATAAGATTTACTTCTTTCAGCCAAACCCCCCTCGGTCCGACTCCTGAGCCTCACAGCCCACCACCACAACCCCTTGTGGGAAATCAGGCCTACGAGAAAGGCATTTGCCCCTGACAGGTTCCGAAACCGGGCCATCTTCCGGGGCATGACGGGCCCCCAGCACGGCCAGGGGCAGCTTTGGACGGCATCAGAAATTTTACTGATGCAGGGGGCAGGTGTGGCGCCAACTAGAAAAGGGATCTCAGGAAGAGGACACAGCACAAACATTGAGCGTGAGGCTCTCTATGGGAAAAAATTTTTATTTTCCCCTTGAGCTAAAAAAACTTTGAAAAGAAAGCTGGTCTGATGTTCCCGTGCCGTGAAAAAGAGAAAAAACACAAAGAACTACAGAGCCGCGAGTTGACGGGAAATGCAGGAAAAGGAGAAGGAGAAGCTGAGGCAAAATGAACAAACTGCTGAAATCAGAGATTAGAAAAGGGAGAAAGAAAAAACTCGAAACAAAGGGAAATTTGAAAAGGGAAAAAATCAAACTGGAAATTCACTGCTGAAAGAAAACCCCTAAAGCCAAAAAAGACATGTTTTGAATTTTCCCCTCCTTCTCTCTCTTTCTCTCCCCTCTCTTCTCCTCCTCTTCTTCTTCTCCTCTCTCTCTCTCTCTCTCTCTCTTTCTCTCTCTCTCTCTGTATGTTTTCATTTCCTCTCTCAGTTCAGTCACCAATATGGGGTTTTAGGGGTGATTTTTATTTTTATTTTATTGTTAAATTGATTTTACAAGGTGGTCTGACCCAATAACAAAAAAATTTCTCTCCTCTCTCTCTCTCTCTCCTCTCTCTCTCTTCTCTCTCTCTTCTCTCTCTTCTTCTCTCTCGATTCTCTAAATTTTTTCTGTTTTGGGGGTTTTTTTTTTTTTTTTTGTTTTAATTCAAAATATATTCTTTCCATCCCCATTAAGTTAATCAGATTAAAAAGTTTGATGATATGATTGTGTGTGGGGTGGGGTGTGTGTGTTTGTGGTTGTGTGTGTGTGTGGTGTGTTTTTTGTGTGTGGTGAGTGTGGGTGTTGTTGGTGTTGTTGTGTGTTTTGTGTGTGTTGGTGTTGTGTGTGTGTGGTTGTGTGTTGTGTGTGTGTTGGTTTTGTCACGTGTTTCACTGTTTGTCCTGATGGATTTAAAATCGGTTGAACCTTGGCGAACAGCTTGCCCCTCGGGGGTGGTACTGGCATCATCATCACCCGTCTTTCTCATCTTAGATTCTCCCAGGGCCCCCAAAACAAAGGGGCCAGGGCGTTTATCAACAACGTGTTCGCCTGCCCTCCCGGGGGTTCTCATTTTAAATGCGGGAGTAAAAGACGCTTTAAACACCAAGCATCCTCTACGTTGCCTTTTTGATTTAAAAGCGCCCTTGTTCGCCTCTCCTGATCAGTCTGTGGGTTTTAAAAAGGTGTATAGCCAGTCTCCTGGATAGCGCTGCGCCAAAGGATCATCCCCCAACGGGGGCCGTTTAAATGTTCCATACAGAATTTCCCCGCAACAGAAATCGTGTACAACCGGGTATTTACCACACAATTATCATCTCAGGGCTGCATCACACAATTTTTTACATGATACTGTGCTTACCCCCCTTTGTTTTACATACCGTGTTTATTTCGGGGTGCCAGGATTTTATTTGGGGTGCCCTCCCCACATCCAAGTCATTTGCAAGCCAGGGGGGGACCCACATTTTCGAAGGCAAAACTTCTGTGTGTTCGCTTGTTGTTCATTGGAAATTTGGGTTGTTGTCTTGCCCTTTTGGCACAACGCTGCTGACACAATGTTTGTTTTCCCAAACAGTTGACTTGTGCACGCTGACGTGTCCCCCGACCTGTTTTGGGAAACTTCCCCGTGCATAAAACCGTAAAGCGACGAGTACTTTCTTGGGGGAGGGGGGCCCTTTTGGTTGTATCCAAACTAACCAAAATTTTTCCCCTTTGAAACCCCCAATACGATTATATCAGTGGGCGAAACGGAAACGCTGATAAACTTCCCCTCGTGATAATTTGAAAGGGTTGAAATGACTCTGTACACCTTTTCTCCTTCCACGTCGCTGTCGATAACCGATAAACACCCGGCCTTTTGTCCCTCTACCTTCAGTAAAGATTAAGCCCCGAGCCCTCAAAGTTGCACCGCTAAAATAATGTCAGTTGGGGAAAAAAGACCGGCAAACCCATTAAAAATAGCTTCCGCTAAAAAACCAAATTTGTGATATTACGGATTTAGGACAGGGTGTAACGGCGTGTTGTGCAACCGGCCCATGTTGGGGAGATCATAAGGTAAAAGTCAAGAGTAAAAGTCAGACTTTTCTGAAGCTGTGCAAAGCAAGTAACCTCTTAAATTTAAAGTCCGCTTGCATGATGAAATAGAAAAGTAACCCCGAATTATGAAAAAATAGCATTTTCCCTTTTTTGGGGGCAACCTTAAGTTGAAGATTACAATTGTTGTGTGTCGCTCCTCTAAATTTTCCGCTAATGTGATCGTGGTCTCTTACTGTCACGTCTTTACTGTTAGGTGCTAGTTCTAAGCCGCAAATCCAGCAGTGTGTAGATGAGTCATATAGCGTTCTTGGTCTTCAGGAGTCATAACAATGTCTGAATGGTTCAGTTCATTAGATAACTGATTGCGAAGTTGTTTCATCTGCTCTAAAAATCTACTAGCTGCATTGGGGCCTCTGTAAATCTCGGGTGTTGTGTGTTGACCGTCTGACCTAACAACAATAAACGCATAAGAACAGATCTGATGGTGGGTTAATAAGGTTGTTTTTTGTTCTTGCTGTTGTGGGCCATAGTACTGTGGCAAGATTGATTCAAAGTCGGCATAAACCACGTATGGGTTCATTTGTATTTTGTGTAAATTTTTAAAACTAACTTTAGACCCTGGTTTAGGTGTGAGGAGTTTGGTTTCACAGTCTACAAAACTTTTACAATGAGTTCTATGACTGGCAGCTGCTTTTATAGTTGGGATTCTGACCAGACACCTTCTACAAACCTCTTGTTTAGATTTATCCTTTGATGTAAAGCCATAAGTCTGCTTATTGTTCTAATTAATACATAATGGCTCTTTGTACTATCTGCAGACAGTATCAAGTCTACATGTTTGTTAAGCGGCTCGCCTAAAGTAGGAGCGTTGGGAGAAACCCTTAGAGGCACTATATCAGCTTCTACAGACAATGTGTATACGTTTACAGTGACTATTTGTTTTGCTCTTCAAACTGAGATATACTTTCTATACTCACTGGAAAGGTTATGTTATCAAAGTTCAGCTCTTGCTTATATTGTTCATAATTAGATACTCTTTCTGCGTTCTTTATAACAGGGTGTAAATACGCTAAAACGCACCACATAAAACACATGTTGTCAGGATTTTTTATGTTTAAGACTGCTCGTTTTAAAACTAACTCTTTTGGGAGAGGAAGGTGAGAATTGCCAACTGTAGGATAGAACTTTGTTTGTTTCAATATAATTTGAAGGACTGTTCCTTCAGACCAGCCAGAACCGCGCAATGTTGCTTCTTCACTTGCATGGTTAAACTGTGTAAGCATGTAATCAGCCCAGTCAGAATTAAAGTCGTGATAGCTAATAACTTCTTTCTGTTTAGTTGAAACCCAGACGTCCATGTTAGTATCATCAGGCGTTATATAATCAATCAGAACGGCCAACAGTACTTTTACTGGCGGTTCCATCTGAAGAGACTCTGGGATTTTAGAGATAGCATGTGCTACACTTTCATGAACGTTCGAGGGGTTAATGATGTCCATGTCTACTTCGCTAAACATATTGTTTAATTGTTTGTCACTACCTTTTACCAGTGCGCCGGCCGGCAGTTTTTCAAACTCAGACACGTTTGTGAGGCTCATTTTTTAACTCAAATATTTACGTAAATTAAAAAAAATAAATGTATATAAAAGTAAGTAAAAACGCGCTTTTTATTCTTCACCCAAGCGTTGCAACACTTCAAGACACGTTAACCTTACAATAACACTGCTAATATTTTAGCTTTTTCTGAATCACTACAATCAATGTTCATCACTTTGATTGCTTCGTTAAATAGTTCACTATGATCATTTATTATATTGTTTACATCATTCTCAAAACCAAATTCACTAAAATCAATGTTTAACACTTTCATTGTTTCGTTAAATAGTTCATTACAATTCTTTAAATCAGATTCACTGAGTTCGGCAGCCATTTTTAAATCTAAAATAAATAAAAAAAAATAATTGTAATTCAACTGTTATTTATAGTCTTTTCTAATCGTAAAACCTAATCTTCATTAAAGTGAATAACTACTCCTTCAGGGCTGGTAGAAAAAGTCAGATTAACATCTTTAGAAGCCATATAATCAACTAAAATGGCAAACAAACTTTATAGCCGGTTGGGGCCAAGAATCTGGTATTTCACTGATGGCCTGCTTCACACTTGTTTGTATATTTATGTGATTAAAAAGATCAGTAATTGATTTTTCAAACCTGCTCCTTAACTCTTCTCTATAAGCCTTCCAATTCAACTTGTAAAGTATATTAGTAAGCTTTCTAACTTCTTCGGGCTTCATTTTTAAACCAGAATAAAATTATAAATTAAAAAAAATTAAATAATCCGCAGCATCTCTCTCCCCCTCATCTCTGTCTCTCTATGCCTCTGTCTGTCTGTCTGTCTGTCTCTGCCTCTCTCCCTCTCCGCCTCTCTCCCTCTTTCTCATTCACACACGCACACTGCAACGCAACACATGCTTAGCGGTGGAGAGGGAAAAATCAATAACTTACCTGACAGCTTCTACGTAACGCCGGTGCTATGCCCTTCACTCGGACTGTGATTGAGAATCAGAACTCATTGCTAAATTTTTTAACAAAGATATTTCTTGAGTAACTTGGTCTATCTGCGCCTCTGTTGCTCTTACTTCTTTTGTAAGATGGCGTAGGAGACTCATCTATGTCTAGAATTCTAGAAAACTCGATTTCATTATCCTAATTTATATTACACATGAGCACTCACAAATGTTGTTTCGATTTCATCATGTTATTGTATTCACTAAAGTTAGCACATGCGTACTCACAAATGTTGTTTCGATTCATCATGTTAATGAGATTAGCACATGCGCACTGAAAAAAGTTGTCACGCATTTTCCGGTTAACAAAATTTTAGAAGCGTTTCTGCTTCCGGTTAATTCACTTGCGAAAAATGTTTTTACAGGAAGAGGCGTGACAGATTTTTTAAGTGCGCATGTCTCAACCCGGGCTAGAGCAGACGACGGCCCTGGCCTGCAATCAATACTACTCGGCTACCTGTGTAGGCTGGCGGGAATCAGCGGTGGTAGTGGAGCTGTAATAAATATTAAACAGCCGCTGACTCTCGCCGGCCAGTCATCAGTCCCGCCGGTGTTAATAGTTTTAGGACAGCTAAGTCTGTAAACCATTTTGTTAAATTTTTTTTTTTGGTCTTTTTTGGGGTTTAAAAAACCGATCAGTGTTTTTTTTTTCAATTTTTTTGTTTAATTGAAATCATGTCTACCTGTCGTGAAGTAAAAAGTCTTTCTCCCACTCCTTTAAAAGTTAAAATTTTTTGCCGTCTATAATCCTCACTGTCACCATAAGCTTCTGAAATACTTCGTCCGTAATGTTTTCATCCTGTAATGATTTGCTTATCTTAATCTTAATGACAAAGTTTTGCTGATGCTAGGGCTACAATAGCATGTGTTTTTGTAATTAGGATTAATTTTTTTTAAAACAGCACTTACAATCATAGACGTGGTCCTAAACCTAAACCAAGGCCCCCTAATGCTAAAGAGGCGGCGCTCCAACCCCAGTAGCAAAACAGCAACACTAGACCCAGCACTTACGCTAGCTACAGCTGAGGAGCCAGTAATTACATAAGAAAGAGTATTTAAAGCTTTAGCATATTTTTTCCTAGTAACTCTATAACTTATCCAAGTCGCTTTCTATTTCCTTTGAAGTTCAGTTATTTGCTTTAACCTAAACTTTTTGAACCTCCATTTTTTTAAATATGATTATTTTTTAAATTAATCTTGTAAATATCTTCTTCTTTTTAATTTCTTCTGGCAGCATTTTCATTAACAGAGTAAAACGCAATAAAATTAACAACTTAATGAAATAAAGTCGAGTACTGTTATTTTGTCTTTGTCAACCATCACAGAAAACCTTGTCAGAATGATTTAAGGTGTTTTTTTTTTCACTCTGTTTTTAGTAATTGCAATACCAAGCTTAAGAGGGGCATCCAAGTTTTCAGCCTTTTTTTGTATACCTCTGATTAACGTATGTTCTGGCAAACAATATCGCCCTCCCTGGGAGTAATAAATAAACGAAAAGCATGGGTCATTTGCCTAGTAGTGATTCTGGGCTTTGGTTAAAATTCTAAGCCAAACGTTGTCACCCCCCCCACTTCAGCTAAGGACTTCTTTCTCTGTACATATATTCAGAACCCTGCATATTTTATTTTCAATCTGTTTTTTCTGTTGTGTTCCTGAACTAAGCTAACAAGAATGGGTCCTGCTTTTAAAAGGCTTTCTAAAATTGTTTTTCTTATCAAATATACATTAGGGCTTCGCAGTTCAAATTTTAAAATTTCAAGCAATTTCGGGAAGCAACCCCCAAACATTCTCTCTTTATGAAGTTTGTATTCGTGTTTGCCAAAATCGTTAGCCCTTTAAATTTCTTATCTCTTCTAGGTAGGATATTGCTGTCGTTTTTGTCTTCATTTCTGTTCTTTTGTAAACCCCATCATCTGTGTATTCAAACCATAAAAATTCCGGGCACTCCTATTAGACCCAAACTGGGTTTGGGGTCTGCTAGGTCTTTTAGCTCTACTGCAGTGCATTTATGAGCTAGCTGCGCTTTGATTCTGGCCCTCGAGACATTCTTTTTATAATATAAAAATTATAATAAAGAAATTGTTATAAGCAGTAAATAATAAACAATCTACAATAAACAAACGTATTGAACTAGGGGTGGGTCCGAAGCATAGCTTAGCGAGCTTAGATTTTTCTAACTGCCTTTTTTATTTTTAGCTCACCCTTTGTCCCTTATTATATAATTTTCACTTAAACATTCTTCAAAACTATCTTTGTCCTTAGTATAAAAATAATACAACCGATTTTAACTGCGATCTAAAGTCTTTAAAGACAGCATTGTATTTTTGAGTTAAGAGCCACACAGAAACTAAGGCGTGACGGCCACTAAAGGCTAGCTTTGACAGAGATTTCTTTTTTAACAATGTCCGTTCAGCTGAACAGCCCGTCAATAATAAACAGTGTTTCAGTTCCCTCAAATAGTCTATAGTAATGTTCTAAACAGTCGCTCAGTTTGTCGCTAGGATCAACTAAAAATATTTCTCGTCTGTCCAAATAAACTTCCTTTCTTTGAAAGACTTGTTGTGTTTAATGTTGTGCAAAATATAACAATGTGCTCGTAATGAAACCTGTATAATTGTTTGTAACAAATCAAGTACGAAGACAGTTTTCCCACACCCCATAATCCCCAATAAGAGAACAGTGAGGATCTTTTGGCAGAAACTTCAAACTGTCCATCTTTTTTATTAGAATATTTCTTCTACATTAATAACCGCGTTTTTTAACCTGTTTTCTTCAATGTTTAACTGGGCATCACAAACCAAACAAAAACATGCATTTTTATTTGGGCGTTTCCGCTGCTTTCTTGTGAATATTTATTTTATGCCATCTTGCCCTACCCTTTCTCCACTTCCAAACAACCTATTGTCAAATGTGGATCTAAAATCCAACCACAAGCCCATATTTGGTTATTAAGTAGTCTTCGAGTCTTACATCATAAAGGCGAAGTTTTTTACATACACGATCAACTGCGGGATCTCTTTGCCTACCTCCAGCAAATAACTTTCTTATTTCATCGAAGTGTTGGTGAGGAAAAAAGTCTGCGCCCCGAATACAACTGATCAACTTGCCATTTATTGCACATCAACCTTCTTTAATTTTTTGGATTATAAAACCTTCTGATTCTCTATGAAAAGGAGTTTTTTTCTTCAGTAAACAAGAACAAAATTCCTTTTAAAGACTTCAGAGACTGATTTAGATGTATGTTCCAAGAGTGTCTCGCTTGTTTCTATTTCCCGTAGTGGAGTGTATAACTCTTTCATAATAAATAACTGTTTTATTTTTATACTGATTAAGATTGTTCTGGCTAGTTCAGGGTTTTGTAACAGCATCAAACTCAAGAGAGAGTCACAAAATGTGTATTTAGCTTCAGGGTCTCAGACAGAATGACAGAACCGCTAGGATTAAATGCAGTTCAAAAAGTAAGTTTTTTCTTTTAGCGCGCCTTTGGGAATATGGCATATGCGTCTTTAACAGTTCAAATCTTAGGTATGCAGAATCTGTTGCCAAATGCTTCTGCAAATGCCTCAATCTTTAACATCATCCTTTTCATCCTCCGCAAACCTTGCTTGAGACCGTTTTGGGCCTTGTATTCCCTGATAAACTTTCTCTTTCCTTTCTTTTTAGGCAGCCATAGATCAGAATAGAGGGCAAAAATGCTGCCTCGCTTAGTACAAAAGACTTCTCTGCCCTCCAGTTTGATTGCCATATTTTAACGATAGCCCTGCCCAAATTAGCAACAACAGTAGCATTACCCCTCTTCCGATTTAATATCATTTTTAATGATAGTTTAGCATGCCTGGCATTATAACACCGCCAGCGCCAAAATCAGGAACTTAACTATTAAAACTTGTCCAGGCTGAACTGTTGATGGAGTATTTACACTAATTACAGTCTGCCTTATACCTTTTACGCCATGGGTTCCTTTTCTTTTCTGTATGGATCGAGGGCACAACCATATGATTCATTTTTATAAAACAAAAAGAATATAAATAAAAAATATGGATAAGATTTTTACGCGATTGATCCTATTGAGGAAGAAAGAGATCTGTCAGGGCCCTTCATTGAAGAAATAAACAAATTAGTTCCTTCATTGCGCGAAGAACTTGAAAGAGCACAGAAGGTTCTTCAATCCCCTTCATTAGAAGAATCAAAACACCCCTTCAGTTTTGCGCATCTCGGGCAGAACTATTAACAAATAGAATTAACCATTCTACATAAGCTTAGGGCTAGGCCGCCAGAAGGCCATAGTCCCTTTTTTATTTTAAGATAGATAAAAGCAACCATCTGTATATAAAAACTAGCAAGGGAAATTTTGTAAGAGTTACTACAAAGCCAGACCCCAAATAAGTTTTTTAAAACTAAACACAATTAGACAAAAATCCCTGTTGCTGACCAAAACGATTAAACATTTTTTAAAATTTTGGCCAGGGTGTTATCTTTTAAAAGAACTTGGGGGAGGTTGCCAACACGACTGAAAAGAAAGACCTCTTTTTGAGAGTTAGGTTTCCCAAAAACCGATAAGCAATGCAGAAAAAATTTAGACGAGTTTTAATGAGGGGACACAATTAAAAACAATTGAAGATTCTCCATTACCTATGCGTTTAAATCCTGGGGGTTAATGCTGCTCTGCGAACAATAAGGGGTGAACTAACAAACAATTTAGCAAAACTTGGCGAGCTAGATAGAGAATAGAAGAAAAAAAAATAAGCTGGCAGATGCAGATGATAACAATTTAGGGGAAGAAGAAAAGGCTAGAATCAGCAGAAAATACAGGATTTTAAAGATAGAAAGGGCGGCTAGGTTAGAAACGGGGTCTACTAACAGAGCGCAGCTAGCACACAAACAACAGAATCAGAGAAACTATAAACAGAATATTTATGAAAACACACGCTAGCTGAAAGAAAAGGACTCTGTTCAGGGGAAAAGGGATTTTCAATAGTTAGTATAATTAACACTGTTGGGGTTTTCTATCTCTACACTCGTTTATGCTTTAACAGGAGTGCGCCAACAGGGCCATAGCTCCTCCGACACCCCACCTGGTAAAAGTTGGATTAGAAAACAATTGCATCATCTAGCAAACTTATTTAAAAAAGTTGCACCACAGCGCTTGATGCCTACCTGGCATAATAGGCAGTGTGTTAGTTTTGGGGGTTTTTCAAATATAGGGGAAAGTTGCTGGTTATATGGCTGACCATCTGTGGACGTTAGGAGTGCTAGCTGCTATTAATTTTAGTGAAATAAAGTAAAAGCTAATCCATAAAATTTAAAAATACAACAAGGCGTCTTTTTGCTAGTGTGACGTCAGTGTGAGGTAGATCAACAGGGGGAGTGCTTTCTGGCTGCTTTCTGGCTGTGGGGCGCTTATAACTGGATCACCTTCTTTAGGGCTAGGTACTTTCTTTAAAAATGGAAATGGAGAGGGCCTTGTGTTTAAGCATTTATTGTGCCCTAAGTTTTTGGTCGTCTCCAGCATGAGATTTTATTGTTATAATTCTGTATCAAGGGCCCAAACGTAGTCTAAGGTCAGAGGGTAGCATGTATAATCCATAGCCTACAACAAAGGGCAACCTTTTACCTAGCATGTGCAAGAACGTCTTGATACCTTTGTATGCAGCAGGCAAATCAACAGCAGAGTTAATAGCATCTTCTAAATTAGCTAGAAATTGTTTTCTAGCATCAAAGCCTGTAGATTTATCCACGATGCTAGATTTTGGGCTGTGCTTGCGCTCCTAAAAGACACCAAACTTAAAGCCTTATGGAGTCATTAAGTCTTTTCACTCCTGGCATTTTTAGGGCCCTTACTTTTATCTAAGATAAATGTTGCCCAAGCATTAGGATGTTTTTGTTCTATGGGTCCCAATCGAACTTGTTTTTCTGGCTGAAAAGAGTTGTGGCCAGGCCCGTAGTCATAAGTATATCTCTAAATTCGCCCCACAAATACAATGTGCCCTAACCCATGATTGCGTCAACTTTTGTCTAAAATCATTGAAGGATTAATGTTTAAATTTGTTGCAGATTCTTTCATATGCATTATTGTCCATTGGCTTTTAAATGGATTGAACGCGTTGTCGTTAGGGAGTGGCACTTTTATTCAGTTAGTATTCGCCTGTACTGGTAATAAACATGAAAGTTATATACTGACCTTACTAAAAGATTGATGGTTTTAAATGGTTTGCATATGAAACACCGCAGCCAGTAGTTGCGCAGTAAATGCAAAATTTAACTGATTCTGGAAAAAAGCCATAGGGTGAAAGCCCATGCTGATGGCACTCTGGGCGCTCTTTATTGGGGTTTTAAAAATTTAGTTAGTGGTTTACAAGTCTAACCCGGAAACCGTATACTCCATCTACTGCAATGTTAAATTGCTGAAGTTCCAAAGATTTGGGGGTTTTAAAACGCTCCTACGTTGTAAGCGGCTTTTCGTTATATTTAAAAGATACCATTTTTAAAATAGTTTTTAAAATATTTTTAAAAAGATGCGCATCTATATAAACCACAAAACAAACGTGTGTTCTTAACGCACCCAATTGACAATAGGGGTGGTAATTTTAGGGTTGCCCTTTGAGAAATTGGTTTAAAGTTTTGTGGGTTAACATATCTGAAGAGCTCGGAATAACTGGATCAAATTTTTAGTAACGATGGTGGGCAATCAAATAACTCATGTAAAAAACCTGATGGCTACTACAACTTTTGTTCTTTAAAAGAAGTACTTAGCGAATATGGTATATTGTTAACAATTAACGAGGGAAACCTCAGAATTACTGTAAATTTTCCACTAGAAGAAAGAAGAGAGTATACTTTCCCTAAAGGGCTAGCTCGAATTTTAGGCTTTCACAGTAGTGGCGGAGATTATAGATTTAGTACAAGAGAAAACATCTGGCAATTTAAAGGCAATAAACCTTCTGATTTTCTCGTGAACCCAATGTTGTATGTCCATTTACAAGAGTTAAGAACATGTGCTAATTTGTTTGCTGGCTATCCGTCTACAGTTCTAAAGGTTTTGCTACCAACTAGGCAGGTTTTGCGATTATCAGTTATATACGTTTGATGGAGACAGCCAATTTAAAGAATTAATTAGCGTAGATATAAATTCATTGGACGTAAAAATAACTAATCAAGACGGAAAGCCAGTTGTTTGTTCTGATTTATTAATAGAGCTGGAAGTAGAAGAGCATATTAGAAAAGTAGTAAAGGCTCAGTCCCGCGGACGTTAATAGCGCTGGAAGTAGACGGGCGTACTGTAAACCCTTAATTTTTTATGTCCCTGGAGAGAATGTAAATATCTTTGTTCACGATCACCAAATCTTATCTTGCACGTAAGCCCCCGTTTTATATTAACGATTACGTCGATTTTTAGAGGTTTTTGTGTGTTAATTTTGTTTAAAAACAGGTGTTAATTTTGGTCAAAACTGATATGAGATGGACGTGATTTGTATGTGAAAAGGGGGTTTTCGTGCAAAATAAGACAGGTGAGCTTAAACCCGTATAAAGACATTCTCTCAGGGTCTCTCTATAGTGGTTTATCGTTGTTGTTGTTTTTTTTATTAACATTTTCCTTCTATCCTTTTGGATGTCCCAACTTTTAGGAGTACGAAACCGTGCTTTTGCAACCCTGGTGTGTGGTGTGTGTGTGTGTTGTGTGTGTGTGTGTGGTGTGTGTGTGGTGTTGTGTGTGTGTGTGTGTGTGTGTGGTGTTGTGTGGTGAGTCTGTTTCCCTTCCTCCCTAAAAAAAAAATCAAGTTTCCAGCCACACAAACTTTCTTTTTTTGCCCCATTTCACATGCAGTCCCCGCTTCCCAACTTTTCCCGCTTTAAATGCTGGGGGGTCCAACGCTTTAGCGGGGGGTTTTTGGTTTGGGGGTTTAGGATCGGGAACAATGGGAAAAGGGTTTCAGAGGAAAACGATTCCAGCTAAAAAAATTTTTCCCTTTAAAAACGATTCCTGGGCTGGGAAACCCCCTTTTGTGGGGGGCTGAAGGTTTTCCCGGCCCCTTCGGGGGTCACGTGGGGGTGTTTTTGGGGCCGGGGTTACGTGGGGGAAAACCCCCCCCTCCCAGTTTTTTAATTTTTTTTTTTTTTTTGGGGGTCAGTCCCACGGGCCCAATTAACCCCCGGGGGTTAATCGGGGGGTTTTCCCAAAAACAGCCCCCCAACAGGGTTTGAACGCCCCCCCCGAGTTAAATTGCATTGAACCCCAAAACACCCCCCCCTTGGGGGATTAACTGGAAACCCGGCCCAGAAACAACCCCTAAAAAATGGGGGAATTTAACGGGGACCGGACTGGAACAAAACCCGAAGAGGTTTTTTTTTTAAAAAAAAACTGGCCCAGAAAAGCCCCTTCCCCCCCAGATTGAAACTGGCCCTGGGACAAAAACCCCCCCCCCCCCCCCCCCCCCGTCCCCCCCCTTTTCCGGGGGGTTAATCTCACCAGCCCCAACACCCCTCTGGAAATTTTAAACACCTTCCCCAGAACACCTCCTTCCGGGGGGAAAAATGCACCGTTATGGACAGGGGCCCCCCCGGAATTAAACTCAGTGGAAACCCCCCCATGCGGGCCCCCCTCCCCAAACGGACCCCCTGTTACTAGGGCCACTTTTCCCCTGGCCCAATTTTTCCCTTGGGGATACATTAAAAACCACTTTAAACCCACCACCTCGCGTATCCGGGCCGAACCCCCCCACTTTTGGGCCCCAAAAATGCCAAAACCTCCTTAAAAAAACACCACCCTGTAGAGAGATAAGAGGTTTACCCCCACAACCTTTCCCGGGACGTGTATGCGACAAATGTTTGAAAAGGGGAAAAAAAAATCATTAAAAAATTTTAAAAGCTTTCTTTTAACAGTCCCCCAAGCTTTTATACACCTTACTTTTCGCTTCAAATTCCCTTTCAAAAATCAAAACCGGCAAGGGGAAGGGAAAGGGCAATTAAAAACAAATCCAGCGGGTTTGGGAAAAACGAAAAAAGGAAAATCCAACGACAAACTTGCTCCAAAATAGGGGGGTTTGGGGAAGGGCGCAAGGCCAGAGAATTTTTGAAACGAAAAGCAAATGGATGACGGGGTTTTGGGAAAAAAAACACAAATGATGAAAAGAAAAAGACCAAGCTTGAAAAACACACAGTTTTGGGGAAAAAGATCGACAGTCTTAAACCTTTTAATGTTTACAATGGGGCCCGATTGACTTGCCAATTTATGGAAACCCTTAATACAAGAAAAAGGGCCCAAAAAATTCGCAGAAGCACAGAACAACCCGACTTCAAAGCACAAAAAGGGTTTGGGTCGAAAAAATTCCAAAAAAACGCCACAAAAATCAATCTGCCGGCTATTGGTAAAGCCTTCCGTTGATGCCAAAACAAGTCTCTGCTTGGGAAAAAAAAGCCCAGAGAAAATAAGGAAACAAAACCCCCCGCGATGTCTTTAAAATGGAAAGAAACGGCAATTTTTTACAAGCACTTTCCCAACAAACCTTAGGGGAAAGGGGGAAAAGGGAAAGGGGGGAAGAAACCAAAGGGCCGTTTTCTGCCTCCTTTTTTGGGGAAAAAAGCAAAGGGGAAATTCGAAAAAACCCATCATAGGAAAAAAACGCTAACCCAAGATTTCAAAATTTGACCATATCCGGCACATGGCAGTTCAACAAAAAACTTGGGTAACACTGGGGTTTTTTTGGGATGGGGCAATGACTTTAAACAAAAAAATTTTCGTCGTCAAAATAGGAAAATTTCCCGGTTTTTCCTTTACAACGCCCCCACCCCCTAGGGCCCCCCACTGTCCACGTCAAGAAGGGGTTTTTCCCGCCACCAACACCCCTTCCTCCTTTAACCCCTGGGCCCCAAACATCATCAGGGGCCCTCAAGCAAGGGGGCCCAAAAGGCCCTTCAAAAATTCAACAGAACGGCCCTCAAACTACCAAACAGGGACGGTTTAAATTTTTGGGGCCAAATCCTTTTTCTTGAAACAAAACGCCACTCCTTTTCTTCCGGAAACCCACAAAATTTTGGGAAAAAGGGGTTGGGGCTCCTCAGCCGCAAAACAAACAAAAATGGGAAAACTTTTTAAATGAAACCTTCGCATAAACCCCGCCGGCTTTTAAAAGGGCCTTTTTTTATACCTGTACAGGACAAAATTTTTAAAATTTTGATTTAAAATTAGGCCCCGTGAAAAACGGGCAATAATAAATAAAGAAAAGCCCCAACACAAAGCACAAACCCACTAA
Source organism: Conus ventricosus (assembly GCA_018398815.1). Taxonomy (NCBI): domain Eukaryota; kingdom Metazoa; phylum Mollusca; class Gastropoda; order Neogastropoda; family Conidae; genus Conus; species Conus ventricosus. The sequence continues at coordinate 60,320,876 of CM031605.1, read as the reverse complement.
ACCCCCCCCTCCTTCCCCCCCCCAAATTTAGGGCACACCCCTACCCCCCGTAAGCACCCCCTCGTAAGGGGACCACTTTTTTGGGGGTCCCCGTGGTTGGGGGGGTTAAGGAGGTTTTCACGGGAACAAGCCCAAACACCCCCTCCACCTCCTGGGGGGTTCCCAAACCGGGGACCCCCCCCCAAAAAACCCCCCCCCCCCCCCCCCCCCCGAGTTAAAAAATGGGGCTGGCTTACAACAGCCCCCCCCCCCCCCCCCCCCCCCTCCCTGGGGGTTTTTTCTGGGGGGGCCCGCCTGGACAAGGCCTTCCCCCGGAGTTTAAAATGGCCCCCGGCACAAAAAAACCCCCCCACCCCCTCTCCTGAGGAGTTTAAAACTTCACCAACCCAGAACAGCCCCCTGGAGAGTTAAAAAATGCACCTGTCCCCAAAAAAACCCCCCTCCGGGGGGTTAAAACTGGCAAAACCCAAACATCCCTCGGAGAGTTAAACCGCACCTGTCCTAGAAAACCCCCCTCCAGGGGATTAATTTGGGGAACCCTCATGGAAAAAAGGCCCCCCCCCCCCCCCCCCCTGGGGGTTTTTAAACTGGCACTGGCCCAAAACAGCCCCCAAAAAAATTTTAAATGGGCCTGCCTAGACAGGGCCCGGGCCCCCCCCCCCCCCCCCCCCCCCCCTCCCCCCCCTCTCCTGGGGGGGTTAAACGGCCCCCCTGGAGAGTTTAAACGGGCCCGGGACAAAAAAGCCCCCCCCCCCCCCCCCTTCTCCCCTCTCCGGGGAGTTAATCTGTCACTAAACCCAAAACGCCCCCCTGGGGATTTTTAAAATAAACCCGTCCCAGAACACCCCTCCGGGGGGGTTAATCTTGGGACCATCATGGAACAGGCCCCTCCCCCCCCCCGGGCCCCGAAATTAAAAAATTGACCAAACCCGACAGCCCCCTCCCTCTCCTGGGGGGTTAATTTTGGCGCCCCGGGCCCCAAAACCCGCCCCCCCCCAGGGTTAAACCAACCTGGGCCCAAACAAAACCCCCCCCCCCCCCCCCCCCCCTTTTCCGGGGGGAAATTTTAAACCGGGTCCCCCCGGTACAAAGGGCCCCCCCCTGGGAATTTTTTCTTCCCAGGGATATAAAAACCCCCCACCCCCCCCCCCCCCGCCCCCTCCCCCCCCTGGGGATTACCCCTGGCATCACCCCCAAAAACCCCCGGGGGAGGTTTAAAATTGCCTTCCTAAAACAGCAACCCCTCAAGGGGGGTTAATTTCACCGTTTTGGAAAACCCCCAAAAACCCTTCCCCAAGTTTAAACTAAAAAAGGCCCAGAGCAGCACCCTCCCCCCTTTCCCGGGGGGTTTAAACTGGGACGGCCAAAAACACCCCCCCCCAAAGGGGTTTAAAAGCCTGGGTAACGGCCCCCCCCCCCCCCCCCCCCCCCCTCCTGGGGGGTTAAATCTGGGGCCCCCCGGGGGACAGGCCTCCCGTGGGGGAAAAATGGCCCTGGTACAAAACCGCCCCCCCCCCCCCCCCCTCACTAAATTAACGGGGACCACCCCAAAAAAAACCCCCGGGTTTGTTAAACGCACCCCCAGAAAACCCCCCTCCAGGGAATTAAACTTGGGGACCGAATGAAAAAAGCCCCCCCCCCCCCCCCCCCCCCCCCCGGGAGAGGGAAACTAGACAAAGGGCCCAAAAACCCCCCCCCCCCCTGGGGTTTTTCGGGAAAACCGGGCCCAAACTGCCCCCCCAAGAAGGGTTAAAAGGCCTGGCTTAAGCCCCCCCCCCCCACCTGGGGGGTTTAAAACCAACCGGGGAAGGCCCCGAGGGGTTTTTCGGCCAACCAAAAACAGAAACCCCCCCCCCCCCCCCACTCCCTGGGGGGTAACGGAACCAGCCCAGAAAAAACCCCCGGGGGGGTTAACCCCCACCTTCCCCATTTCAGGGCCCCCCCCAAGGGGTTTTAAAATGGGGACGGCAGGAACCCCCCCCCCCCCCCCCCCCCCCAAGTTAAACTAACAAGGGCCCCGAACAGCACCCCCCCCCCCCCCTGGGGGGTTAATTGGCATGAGCCCAAAAATCCCCCTAAGAGTTTTAAATTTGGGCTTTGGGCCCAGAACAGGGCCCCCCCCCCCCCCCCCCCCCCAGGAAATTAAATTTTGGCTCCAGCCTGGGACACCTCCCTTGGGAGAAAACTGGCCCTGGGACAAAACAAACCCCCCCCCCCCCTCCTTTTCCCCGGGGATTAATCTGGCACCAGCCCAGAACTTCCTCTGGGGATTTAAAAATGGGCCTGGCCTATTAAAAGGGCCCCCCCCCCCCCCCCCAGGGGGTTTTTAAAAGACACCGTCCTGGAAAAGCCCCCCCCCCCCCCCCCCCCCCCCCCCCGGGGAAATTTTAAAATAGGGCAAGGGCCCGAACAGGCCCCCTTTCCCCCCCTAGGGAGTGTTATCTGGCCCCCCGGCCCAAAAAAAGCCCCCTCCCCCCCCCCAAGAGTTTTTACTGGACCTGGGCCCAAGCACCCCCCCCCTCTCCGGGGATTAACCCGGCTCCACCTTAATGTTTTTCCCCCCCGGAGAGTTAAAAGGGCCCGCACAAAACGCCTCCCCCCTCTCCGGGGGGTTAATCTGGCCCACCCAGAACAGCCCCCCTGAGATTTTAAAATCACCGGGCCCCCGAACAGCTCCCCTCCAGGGTTAATCTGGCACCGTCATGGGAAAACCCCCTGAAAGTTTTAAAAAAAACCAAGGGCCCAAACACCCCATTTTTGGGGGTTTAAACCGGCCAACCAACGCCCTACGGGGAAAGTTAAACTTAAACCAACAGAACACCCCCCCCTCCCCGGAGATAAATCTGGGACCAGCCCAGAACAGCCCCCTACGGAGAGGTTTTTTCTGGGAAACCCGCCCCGAACACCCCTGGGGAGCAAAACTGGACCGGCCCAGAAAAACCCCTCCTGGGGGTTAATTTTTCAAACACCAGAATACCCCTAAAGTTTAAAAGGGGCTGGGTCAAACAAACCCCCCCCCCCCCCCCCCCTTGGGAAAGCCCAAAACCCCCCCCCCCCCCCCCCCCCCCCCCCGAGAGGTTTTTAAAAATTTACCTGCACCAAAACACCCCCTAAAATTTAAAATGGAAACCCCCAAAAAAGGGCCCCCCAAACCCTTTTTTTTTTTGGCCAAACCCCCAAAAAGGGCCCCCCAGGAGTTTAATCGGGCCCCCGGGCCCCAAAAACCCACCCACCCCCCCCCCCCCACCCCAACCCCCCCCGGGGGAGGGAAGGGGGTAGAAATTTAAAAGGGGCCAAACCCCAAAAAAGCCCCCCCCCTGAGGGGTTTTTCCGGGGCCCAGCCCCAAACACCCCCTAGATTAAACTGGAACCCTGCCCCCCAAAAAAACCCCCAAAAAAAAAAAACCGGGGGGGTTTAAACTGGCAAACCCCCCAGAACACCCTCCTGGAGGGGTTAGCTGACTCGGTGGGAACACCCCCAAAAGTACTTCCCCCGCCCCAAGTACTTCCCGGGAGTACCTTTTTGGCCCGCCGCCAAATGATTTTCCCCGGGGAAAATTAAATTTTGGGCGGGACCTCCCCTTGGTTTTCCCGGAAGTACTTCCCCCCCATTACAAAATTTTTCAAATAAATTTTTTTTTAGTAACTACTTAAGCGAGATTTCCCGTAACAGGGGGGTACTTTTGGGGACCAACCCCCACTGACCCCCGATTTCCCCCCCCCACCCACCCACCCCATCCCCCCCCCCCCCCTTCTCCCGGGTTCCCATTCTGGCCCCCCCAAAATTCCCGGGAAAAACTTCGGCGGTCAAAATTTATTACTCCCGTTATGGAAAACCGGCAAAACCGGGAAGGGGGTTATTGGGCCCCTGTAAAACATTTAAAAGAATATGCCTCCAAGGGGGGGGGGGTAAATTTGCCGGGCCCAGAAGGACTCCCCCTAAATTGAAACAGGAAAAATTTCAATTTTTGATTAGAAAATGTCCAGGGAGATTATTCCAGTAAAAAAACAACCCGGAACCCGGAATTTTAAAGGGGATTGCAAAGGGGGGGGGGGGACTCTGGGACCGGCCCCAGAAGTCCCCCCTAAATTTAAAATTTTAATCTGTTGTTAAGGAAATTACAGGTAGTATTAACCAGTAAAAACAACCCTGAACACCTTTAAAAAGGGGATTCAAGGGGGGTACTTTTGGGGCCCCCCCCGGGAAATATTCCCCCCCAAATTAAATTCCCAAAATTCCTTTTAATGGGTTTAATAAATGTTCCCTGTTTAAAATTTTGGCCCCCTAAATAACAACCCTGAAAACATTAAAAAGGGATTGGGAAGGGGAAATTCTGGGGCCCCCCCGGTATTCCCCCCTAAAGTTTAAATTTAGACTTTTTCAAAGTTTAGGAAATTTGAAAATTTCCCCGTTTAGTTTTTTAAACCCAAAAAAACAACCCAAAAATTAAAGGGAAAAATGCAAGGGGTACTTTTGGGACCCCCGAAATTTCCCCCCTAAAAATTAATTTAACCTTGTTTAATTGATTCAGGTTTGAAATCCCCGGTTAAACTATGACCATTAATATCAAACCCCCCAACCAATAAAGAAATAATTTCAAGGGGGGACTTTGGGGGCGGGCCCCAAAAACTCCCCAAAAATTGATCCACAATTTTTAATGTTTATTTTTGGGAGTGGGGGATGGGGGGTTTATAAAAAATAAATAACAACCCTGAACCCATTAAAAAAGGGAAATCAAGGAAATTTACCGGCCCAAAAATCCCCCCCAAAAATTGAAACCCGACTTTTTTAAATTTTTAATTCCAAAATTTTCCGGTTGAGTTTATTAAACCCGGAAAAAACAACCCACACATTAATTTAAAAGGGGAAATGCGAGGGGGGTTTTTTTTTGGGGCCGGCCCAGAAAATACCCCCCTAAAGTTGATTCCCAAAGGGTTTTAAAATTTGGGGTTAGCAGGAAAGGGCCCCTTTGGGTTAAAAAACCGTTTAAAAAACAAACCCGGGGCACATAAAAAAGGAAATGCAGGGGGGACTTTTGGGGGGGCCCAGAAAAAAACTCCCCCAAAAATTATTCAGACTTGTTTCCCAAAGTTGATTTTTGTAAAGTCCTGTGAGGTTAAAAAAGTTTTAAAAACAACCCTGAACACATTATAAAGGAAATACCAAGGGGGGGGGTTTTGGGGCCGGCCCCCGAAAACTCCCCCAAAAAATTTAGACTAATTTTTAATGTTGATTCAGGTAAATGTTTCCCTGTTTATTTTTTAACCCTTTAAAAAACAACCCTGCACACATTTAAAGGAAATAAGCAAAGGGGACTTCCCGGACCGGCCCAGAAATACTCCCCCTAAGGTTTATTCAAAAATTTTAAAAGTTTTATTAATAGAATGTCCGTTTTATTTATGACCCTAAATAAAAACCCCCAAAACCTTTAACGGGGGAATGCCGGGGGGGGGGGGGGGGGGGGGGGGGGGGGGGGGGGGGGGGGGGGGGGGGGGGGGGGGGGGGGGGGGGGGGGGGGGGGGGGGGGGGGGCACTTTGGGGGATTTTTACCCGGCCCGAATTTTATTTTTTTGGGGGATTTTCCCCAAAATTTTAGGGGGTGCCCCCCGTATACCCCCCGGGGCACTTTTTGGACTGGAGGACTTTTGGGGGGTTTTTAAAAACCGGGAAAAAACTATTTTGGGCGCACATTCCCCGTTTTGGGGGGGACATTGAAAAAAACGGGGGACCTTTAGCCGCTGTTCTGTCGCTATCCCCCCCCGTTTATCGCTTTTGGGGGCAAAAAGGAAGGGGGGAAAACAGCAGGGCCCCCCCTTAAAACCCCCGGGGCCAGATTAACCCCAAAGGGGGGGGGGGGGGGGGGGGGGGCCGGGGGCTGCCCTAGGGCCGCAGGTCCAGTTTTAACTTTTTCCCTTTTTTGGGGGGGGGGGGGGGGGGGGGGGGGGGGGGCCCGGGGCATCCCAAATTTCTCCCAGAAGGGGGGAGTTTTTTATTCAGTCCTTTTAAAACCCCTTTGGGGGGGGGGGGGGGGGGGGGGGGGGGGGGGGGGGAGGGGGGGGCTGGTTTTGGGTCCTAAAAATTTTCCCCCCGAAGGAGGTCTTTTAGCCAGGGCCACTTTAACCCCTAGGGGGGTTGGGGGGTGTTTTTTGGGGAGTCCAAATTGGGAATTTTCCCCAGAGAGGACGTTCCAAGGGGGTGCTAATTAACTCCCCAGAAAGAGGGGGAGGGGAGGTTTTTGGGCCGGTCCATTTTAAATCTTTATACTGGGGGGTGTTTCGGGCTAGTAACTCTCGGGGGGGGGGGGGGGGGGGTTAGTTCTGGGCAGGTGCCGGATTAACTCCCCATATAAGCTTTCGCTTGTTGTGCTCCATGTTCTGGTGTTCGAAGCACAATGTTCCTGGTTGAATATTGTTTGTTTAAAGTAAAGTAGATTCCAGTTACGTGTCAGTTTTATCAAGTCTTGGTCGTCAGCGCGGGGCGTGCATCCAGGCGCATGCGGAGCCACTTAATTCTTGGGCAACGCTCGCGTTCCCCCATCAGCACTCTCCATGGCCTTGCTCCTTTTCTGTGTTGTGTTTCTGTTCGCCTGTGTAAAAATAGGAGGGTGGGGGGAGGGAGGTGTGCATGGAGAGGGTATTAAATTTTACACGCTGAATTGTTTGATGAAAGCTGAAATACCAAATAGACAATTTCAATCTGCCTTCAGTACCAGAGACTTCCCAGAGGAGGAGTTCAACCAAAGATGTCCCATGCCCCCTCGAAACCTCCAACAGCCTCTCTACCTCTGGCATCGAGAAGTTACTTCGTAACCTCGACCCTACCAAAGCCCCAGTCCAGACCGGATCAGCCCCATAGTCTTGAGAGAACTAGCGACCGAGCTAGCCCCGGCGTTCGCACTCCTCTTCCAAGCATCTCTCGAGACTGGAGTAGTCTCGAAGGACTGGAAAACCGCCCACGTCAGCCCTGTATTCAAAAAGGGTGAAAGATACAAGGCGGAAAATTACAGGCCCATCTCGCTGACCAGCATACCCTGCAAGCTGCTGGAACATGTACTGGTCAGTGCCATCATGGAGTACTGCGAGGAACACCTGATCCTCTGCAAGGAACAGCACGGTTTCCGTCGCGCCCATTTGTGTGAGCGCAGCTACTGGCTTTGTCGATGAGGTCTCCAAAGCGCTTAAAGGGACGGACTGCAGGAAGACTTTACTGGTCTAGACTTCAGTAAACCCTTTGACAAGGTGGCCATAGCCTCCTTGTCCACAAATTCGTCACCTTGGCATCTGCGGTCAGGTCAACGCATGGATTGAGGAATTCCTACATGACAGGAAACAGTCCGTCGTCGTCAACGGGTCAAACAAGAGTTTGTTCCAGTAGAGTCAGGGGTACCACAGGGCTCGGTTCTCGGTCCGACCTATTTACTGTTCATCAATGCCCTGCCGCCGGTCGGGACCTCTACAGCTAGGCTCTTTGCGGATGACACAGCTTGTCACATGAATGTTTGCTCAGTGCAAGACCAGGAGAACTTACAGGAAGACCTCGACAAACTCCCCATTGGGAGGAGAAGGGGAAAAATTGTGTTTCCCACCCCCAGAAGTGCCCCTGCCCAGGCCCCTGACCACCCTCCACCACGACTACCATCTCCGCGGCCATATGTCAAGAGGAATACCAGGCAAATTACCTGGGCGTTACATCGAAATGACCTGGACTGGAAGCCCCACATAATCAAATAAACCAATAAGGCAAACAAAGCACTGGGCTTCATTAGAAAAACATCAGACTAAACAGCAAGTCCATTAAGCAGGCTGCTACAAGGCACGGGTGCGCCCCATACTGGAATATGTGGAACATATTGGACCCTTCACTGATGAAAAAAAATCAAGGCAGTGGAAACGATTCAGCGACGGGCGGCAAGATGGGTCTCGCCCGATTCCGGGAAACAACAGCGTTGAAGAGATGCTCGCGATCTAGAATGGCCAAAGCTGCAGACTCGCAGGAAAAGAGCGAGGCTCACCATGTTTTACAAAATCCACCACGGCATAGCCTGCGTCAACTCCCAGCACCTTCCCCACGTCCGCGCCAGAAGACGTTTTCAAGGCGCGCCCACCACCTCCACTATGACGTCCAACAGAGCCGCACTGACTACCGTCACAAATCCTTTTTCCCAAGGACCATTCCGGAGTGGAACAGCCTTCTGCAGAGACCGTGTCGGCGCCATCCTGGCTGCCTTCCAGGCCAGGATGGCACGCTCCACTAACCCCTCCCCCAAGAAACCCCCCTCCCTCCGCCCCTCCACCCTCCCTCCGCCCCCCCCCCCCCCCCCTATGACTGGTAACGGATTTGGCAATACCACTGGACTTTGAAAACATTTAATATGTGTTCACTCGGGCGGAACGGAAGCTTTTCTCCAAAATTAGTGCGGCTGATTCGTCTGACTGTAGATCTTGGCTGCCGAAACACAAGAAGAAGAAGATGCAGGGTAGGATTATGTTATTGCACACTTTTGTGTATATGTCGTGTAGTTATGCTGATGAGCATAAATTTTGATACTTACTATTGAGCAGTTAATTAGCGAATTTTGTACATTGTAGGTGCTGTGAGTTTTGATTCAAGAATTTTGCTGAATCACGGAACTGGCGTAGGCTTTCAGCCCTTCTCAGATTCCTTGATAGCCTCAGAGTTGTGTAAACGAATATAGATATCACATGCTTGCGCATTACTTTATTTTCCTTTGTGTATAGCAATTTGTCAACCTGTAAACCTTCCTCCGGAAATGAGGGAAGGAGGGCAATTAGAGAGGAGAAAGTTTAGATATCATTGTTCCTTTAATTGTTTCCTTTTATTGATTGCAGTCCCTACATTGTAGGCAGAGGAGGGGTTTTGGGGGAATAGTAGAATTTATAAAGAGAAAGAAAAAGAACAATCAACACATAGCATATGAGGGTTCTTCCCCGTAAACAGAGCAAGTAAACAAGGAGGGAGGGGATTTGACAGTGCTAACCTCTCCTAGCATAGTCACATAAGACACCCCACACGCTCCATATTCTGGAACTATACCCAGACCATGGTTGGTTTGCAGAGTTTGTTTCATCCCTTCCCTTTGGTGCACCGCCCCATGCTTTCGTCACCTGCCCATTTCTCCACCTTCCTAGGTTTTCTACATTCTCTGCACCTTCCTGCCCTGGGAGCGCTGGGCCGTTGACGTCATCCCGGCCGATATCGGAGCCCCCGCTGGGTGCCTGCACCAGGCCTCCCGCCGGATCCCCTGGCAGTGAACCTCGTCGGCGCGTCTTATGTGGTGCTGCAGGGACTCTCGTCCACCGCTCCCATGGCTAGTCCCTTCGTTGGTGTTGTGTCTTGTGATTGTTGCTCGTGAGAGTGTGGCCTCTCTCCCCTTGCCCCTTATATGTGTTTTTTGCAACGAGAGTAACTGTAGCCCGACTCTCGGGATTTGTGACCAAGGTTGGCTACCCCTTGATGACCTTGCTGGGAAAACTTTGAGGCTGAGCTACTGGTCCATTTATCTGTTAGTATTGGAGGAGTATCCCCGCGGAATGAGTAGGGCGTGTTGGATGTAACACGTTGTGACACATGCGCCTGTTAGTTAGTTAGTTAGTTAGTGTTTATAGGTCCAGCGGACTACTAGGAGCCAAATCAGGACCTCAGCTATCATATCTGAGTCTCTTGATACAAATACCCACACTAGTATAACACATCGCTTAAAATTATATGAGGACAAAAGCACAATTATCTGTTCAACTCCGACGACACCTGTATACATTATTAAAACACTATATTTTATAAAATAAGTTACCTCTTTCAAAAAAGAAAAAAATAAGATCTACTGAAATGTCACGAAAAGAACCGATAAATCACTGGTGGAAAAGAACTTCTCTCTGATACACATCAAATCAGCACATTCTGTCAAAAAATGATTAACACTGAACAAGCTGTCACACGCAAACACACCATGGGGGGTCTTCCCTTCTGAATATCCAACTGTGCGTTATTAGCTGTGCCAATATGCAACCGTGACAAAACCGATTCCACTTTACGGTTACGTACCACCGATGGGAAAGGATTGGTTAATCTGGGCAAATTTTAAATAATTTATTATGAATTTGATTACACCATTCACTCTGCCACAGTTCACGACAATACAAACTAGATTTATGACGTAGATCAGAGTGAGGAACAAACAGCATAGGCCTCCTGGAAAGACTTGCAACCGAGAGCTTGTTGGATGCTTTGTCCACCACGAGTTACCATAGATTCCATGTGGCTGGGACCCACAAGAGAACTATATCCTTTCCCGAAGAGACAAGCTGAGTATGAAGATCATGAAATCAGCCAAAACTGGATGACACTTCTCTTGTCGATAAAGCCGACAATGCCGACAATGAATCCGATAAAATAAGGAAATCATTCTGATCTGACCTGGACACCGCACTGAGGGACCAGATTTAAAGCCTTCAGTTCAGCAGTATAAATACAACGACCATCCGCAATCTTAATAAAGTAGGCTCCTGAAAATTGTTATCACACACAATGGCAGCTGCAGCCCTCTCACCTTTTTAGAACCATCAGTAAAAATCTGATAAAATCTTTATAAAGTTCACATTGCTCAATAAAGTGTTTAATGCAGCACTCGTGGTTACCATCCTTTCGAAATTGAGTTAAATATAAATAATCACTGGATTGGCGACTTTCCAAGGAGGTAATCAGTCTGTAATGGACCGTCATCAACAGCATCAAGGTCAATGCAGTCTGCCCGAAGTGGTGGCAAAATACGAATACCCAGTGGAGAATCTCTTTGGCTATAAGTCATATTGGATCTAAGGCGTGGTTCATGACATATCATAGCCGGGTTTTCTGGATTACCCTCAGTTTCAGGTAGTAATTCATGGAAGACACAACCTCCTTAGCTCCAGAGGGGTTCACCAGATTCAACATACAAACACTCTTTTGAGATGTGCGAAGTGCTCCAGAGCAATCTGCAGTCCTTGATGATGAACTGGATCAAGAGCTTTGAGGTAAGACTTTCGTGCAGAACCATATACCACACACCCATAATCTAGCTTTGGTCTCACCAAAGCCCGATACAATCGCAACAAAGTTCGCTTGTCTGCACCCCAATCAGTGTGACTAATAACTTCAAAACATTCAAACCTGACTGGCAAGATTGTTTAATGTACTTAATGTGAGGCAAAAAGAAAGCTTATTATCAAAAATAACCCCCAAAAATTTCACTTGTTTGGAAACTTTAATTACCTGACCATTGAGACTGATAGCCGGTTCTAAGACCTGAGATCTTTTCCTATGGAAATGAAATACACTCTGTCTTAGTAGCTGAAAACTTAAATCCATTTCAGTAACCCACTGCTGAACACGATTAACACACAACTGAAGTTGACGCTCAGCTGCAACCAAATTTTCCCCTTGGCAGAGATGAGAAGTCATCAACAAATAATGACTTATCAATTCCAGACTTTACTGACTGGACGATGTTATTAATCTTCAGATTGAACAGAAGTGGAGAAAGGATGCTACCCTGAGGGACACCCATCTCCTGCTCAAAAGGATCCAAAAAGGTCGAATGAAGTCTAACAAATGCCTGTTAGACAAAAATTAGCAATAAACATTGGTAGATTACCTTGAAATCAAGTGCCTTCAAGTCCTGAAGAATTCCATACCTCCATGTTGTGTCATAACTTTATTCTAAATCAAAAAGATAGAAACTACATGTTCTCCATTAATCAAAGCATTCCTAATAAAAGACTCATATCGAACCAGGTGATCAGTAGTACTGCGGTTGTTCCGAAATCCACACTGGGAACATCTAAGGCCCCCAGACATTCTAACTGCATAAATCGAAATATACCATTCTCTCCATAGTTTTACATAAGCAACTAGTGAGAGCTATAGGACGATAGTTTGTTAGGATCCGAATGATCTTTCCCTGGTTTAGGAATAGGGATAACAACCGCCTCTCTCAAGAAGGTGGAAAATACCCTGAACACCAAACATGATTAAACAGAGACAACAACACATTTAAACCCTCAGCTGGCAAATGTTGAATAAATTGATAATGAATGTCATCTGGTCCAGGAGCTGAGTTGTTGGCTTTCAAAATGGCGTCCTTTAACTCATCCATGCTGAAAACGCAGTTGTAATCCTCAGAACTATCTGGCTCGAAGGAACAAGATTTGACTCCCGATCTTTTGATACGCGGAATTCCTTGCAATAATGATCAGCTGACGAATGTTGATGGATAGTAACAGCTAACAAGTAGCAACTCCTTTTTATTAGTAATAATCGATCCATTACTTGCAAACATTTTATAACGATGTAGCTGACTTTCCTTAATCTTACGGATTATTTCCAGACTTTCTTGAATTGACCTTAAAGGACAGATTTGAACAAAAAAATTTCCAAGATTCTTTCTTCTTAGCTTTAAAAGTATACCGACACTTAGCCCTACACGCCTGATGTTTAACTTTGTTCCCCACCATAGGAACCTAGCAAACAGTCTTTGAGCACCTTTTCTCTTACCCTTCAAAGTTTTGCACTCTTTATCATACCAAGGGGTCTTAACATCATTTGGTTTATCACGGGACTTGGAAAGCTTCCTTAGCACTCTCAACAATCACTTTAGTGACACTGCAAAACAGATCATCATAACTCCGCAACAGATTCATAGCAGTCTACTTAAAATCTGTTGCTGATAAAGACTCCAATCTGCAGAGCGAAACTTCCATGTTTTCCCGAGGGGACTCCTGCATTTGCTTCATAAAATAAATAAAAATCGAAAGTGATCACTCCCGCTTAGGCCCGTATGAACCTGCCATTCTAAGTCCAAAAATAAGGAAGGGTCACAAATGGACAAATCCAAGTGAGTCAAAGAACCAGAAGGAGAACAAAAGGTCGTGAAGCCTGAATTCAAAAGACAGAGATCATGATCCGATATAAAATCTTCAAGAACTTTCCCTTGAGAATTTGTGCAGTTACTTCCCCACTGTGGAGAATGGCCATTCAAGTCACCCAATAAAAGAAATGGCTAGGGAGCTGAGAAATTAAACCATCCAACTACTCTTCGAAATCACAGAAGATGGAGATAGATACAAACAACATATCGTAACGACCTTGTTTAACGAGATACGAGCTGCCACTGCCTCCAGATCCGTCTGAAGTGGAATTTTTATATGTAGTACCGAATTATGAATATAAAGAGAAACGCCTCTCCTTGAAAAGTCTGCAGAAGCTGGCTTGAATAAGCAGGAGAAACCAGGAATCTCATGCTTCTTACTTGCAGTTAAAAGGGTTTCCTGAAGAGCAATTACCGAAGATCTATACTCTGTCATAATAGCTCAAGGTCCCGACAATTTGCTTTAACTCCCCTTATGTTCCACTGGAGTATGTCCATGTTAGGTTGTTAAAAGAATATCTATCATCCCTCTTCTCCAGAAACTTCACTGTCCACCAAAGAACTAAAAACGGTTCTTCAAGACAAGATCAGAAGCCGATGCTCCTGATAAATTTCTAAGTTGTTTGTTGCCATGCTTGGAATTTGCTCTTACTGAACTGAAACCTGCTGCACCAAATACCTGACTTCGAGATTTTCCCCTAGGAGGGTCTGGAGTCCGAAAAGGACGCTCCTCACTGCGTGCCTGTCTCGTACTGCTGTTATTGGCCTGTGAGCGAGGGACATCTCTTCCTCCGATCCTTCACCCCTGACCTCTGATCCACAGCACTTTGTACAACTGAAACACTCTACTTCCCTCACCAGCAGGACTGAAGCCAGTTGTACACTGCTGGACGGAACACTATTGCATTTCTGAGACAAAACCTCAACTGATTGTTCAAGTATGGTAAGCCGATCCAAAACCGATGACAACAATTCTGTCAATTTCTTCTCTAGAGCAGTGAATGGAGCTGCTCCCAGATCATCACCCGATGACCGGTTCGCAGAATCGTTAACCACCTTCTGTGCATAAGTAGCAGCCGAAGGAGTCCTGACCTCCACTAACCTTCTAGCCTCAAGAAAGAACATTCCTCTCAATCTTTACTTTCTGAATCTCGCATTCCTTTTTCCACACTGGACAACTTTTTGAATTTGCTGAATGATCACCCTTACAATTGACACAGTATACAGCATTTGTAACAGATTCATCATGCTTCTTCTGTCCACAGTCACGACAGATCTCCTGACCCCGACAAGCTCGGCTGGAATGCCCAAAGCGTAGACACTTAGAAACACCGCAAAGGAGATGTACAAAAGGCGTAACTTTCACTCGACATAACCCACTTGACAAACTGGGGAGATGGCATAGCAAAAGTCAAGAATAGCGTGTTAGTTTCAATAAGACACTTCCTTTAGAGATTTTATCTCTATGGACCTGCAGAACACCCTGACTTTCCACTCAGTCCAAATTCATGATTCAGCAACTCCAGCCAAGTCAGCACATCTGATTACCCCTTTCGAGTAGTTGAGAAAGGGGTGAATGGAAACTTAACTGTGAACTGCATAAGTTGAGAACCATCTTTTTTCAGCAGCAACCGAGACGCCGCTTCCGTAGCACAGTTAACAAGTAACTACCAGATCGGAGTCTTTTAATCATTTTAAATCCTGTGGATGAAACTCCCTCGAACCACTTGCAAACAGCAAACGGAAATCCGAGCAATGGATTCTTTCGGATCTTGCTTCCACTAAAAGGAAGCTTTGGCCATGTGTTTTGGATACCCTTTCTCTTTGCCACTTCTCTTATCTCTTTTATCGAATCTGAATCTCTACTCACAGTCTCGTCCATAAGCGTGCATGTCCATCATCGTTTCTTCTCTTTTGTTAGGGGGTATTTGTTTAGTTGACATAAAAAAAAAAATAAAAAAACTTCACTCCCTACTCCACCCGCCATCGAGTGCCCACAAGGACGAGCCCCTAAGCGGTTCTCCAGCAAAGGGAAACACCAGGTTATAGTGCAGGTAATACACCGCGTGACACGCACTCCACCCCATCCACCAGGCTCATGACCAACTGCCGGGAACGACAGGAGGCCACTCATCTGGCTTCCAGGGCAAGCAACGGGGCACACGGTTTGACCCATGCCATGCCCACACTGTGAAGCGACCGGTTGACAGCATTGGGCCCCATGCTGCCCCCCGTCTAGGGGAAGTCCGGGCCAAAAGTGGCGTGTTGAGGGCCCCGGATCTACTCCGATCCCTCTCAACCACCAGGACACCATTCCCCGACACGGTCGCACCGCACGGTCAACACGGTGGACCAAGAGGCCACAGAGAAAATAGAAAGTGCTACAGAAGATTTGAAAAAAGGAAAAGAATAGGATAAAGACCCTAAAGGCGAAGTAGACAAAACAAAAAAGCAGATTAAAAAGGAGAAGTTAAAAGAGAAAGCAGGAAAAGAACCAGGTAGCAGAAAAAAACCAAAAAACGAGAAAAAAAAAGCCCACAAAAAACAAACCCCACCCTAAAGGGGGCACAAGAGGTGACCCGAGAACAAAAATAAGACACCCCCACCCAGTCCCCCGGGAAACCCCCGGGGGGGGGTACATGCGCCTGTGTGCGGGGATTAAAAAAACTCTTAACAATTAACCTGATTGTTGTGTATACGTTTTGTGGTAGGTCCTTTATGCTAAAATGTCCCCCTCTGTTCTGCTTGGGTTAGTGGTGGTATTTTTTATTTGGGGTAAGTGGGGGGTGGAAAAGTGGGGGGAGCCCCCAAAGAATTATATTTTTTTTTGGGGGAATCAATTTTAACCCTATATGTAGCCAGATTTCCAAAGGGTACTTTTTTCCTGCTTTCATTTCCCCCCCCCTCCCCCTTCCTTCTTCTTTCTTTCATTCTTTTTGAGGGCGCTTTCTCAAAGAGAAAATTAAAAATTTGGGATTGATTTTTGTTGGGCTTGTCGTTGATAAAAAAGGGTTTTTGTCTTAATTGTTTATCTTCCCTTCTTGTGTTGTCCGGAGTGGTGGTAACCCGGATCCCGCTTTGCTCTCTCCGAACCGTAAATTTTGACACGATGCTTTAGGACCAGTGGCTTTGATTGCATGCAGACACCATTTTGGGGTCAAAACGAACTCTCTCATGCGAAATAATGTAGCTGTTAAGAGAAATTTTGAAAAGGAACTTTGAGGGGAATAAGGGCCTCATTGAAAATCTAAACATTTGAATAAAAAACTTTTGGGAAAAAGGGGGCGAATGAACAAGCAAATGACCTAGACAAACTAGCAGACCAAAAAAATTAACACTTTGATAAAAGGCAAAAATACTTTGTTCACACTTTCTCAAATGATATTATTTTAAAAGAAAAAGAAGAGACGCAAAAAAACCCCTTCGCCCAAAAGGTACGGCGTGAATGCGAAAATCTTTTTTTTTAACGGTAACATTTAAAATTGTATTCTATTCTGTTGAATTAAAAGAAAGGGTTAGAAAATTTTTGTTTTCGAGGGCCTATTGTCTCTGTGCCTTTGTGATGCGTCAGGGGACCCCCATGTACAGTCATGACCCCATGTGTGTCTTTTTTCACTGCCTCATTTTTCATTTTATGCTTATGAATACATTGTTGTTTTTGTTATTCTCCCGGAAAGCTACCTTTTTCCCCCTTTTTTTTTTACTGTCTGAAGTAAATCGTGATAAGTGACTGTACTCAGCTTCTGTTTGATTGCTTTCGCTTATTTTTTTAACTTTCTATCGCTGAAACGTTTTTAAAGATTTTAATTACACGTGGTGGGGTCTACAGTCCAAGTCCTTACAATGCAGCCTTGGGCCAAGATGGGGTTTGTTGTGACCAAAACCCCCCGGGGTACGCCTGGTATTGTCTTATCACCAAATCCACTTGTCCCCCTTTTCGGTTTCCCCCGACTGGAGACCCGGAACGATACCCGTTTTCATTATGTATTGGGGCTGTTGCGTGAAGAAATTCTTGTCCCCATCTGACGTTTCCCCCCATTCCCGTTCCCCTTCCCTTAGTTTTAGTACCAATGAGGCTGCCCACTGCCCCCCCCGTACTGCTGCTGCCACTGTCGATCACCGTCTTCGTGTTTTTCCCGGGGTTGTAGCAAAGGAC
Source organism: Conus ventricosus (assembly GCA_018398815.1). Taxonomy (NCBI): domain Eukaryota; kingdom Metazoa; phylum Mollusca; class Gastropoda; order Neogastropoda; family Conidae; genus Conus; species Conus ventricosus. The sequence continues at coordinate 60,303,797 of CM031605.1, read as the reverse complement.
GCGCCACTCTGCGCCACATCGACTGCTGCTGCCACGCCCTCCCGCCCGTCACGCGCCGTGTCCCCTGGAGTTGTAGTATAGGGGCGCCGCCTCTCGCCCCCATTTTGGGTTGCTGCGCCACGCCGATCACCCACGTCACTGCCTCTTCCTCCACCACCAGACTTTTTTTCCTAAAGCAGGCAGCCTCCCACTGCTGGTTCTTTTTAACGTCCCCGTTTCTGTCCGTCAGCGCCACCACCAAGGTTCTTCTTCATGCCCCTTTTCCCCCGTCGTCAAATCGCCATTTTATCTGACCAACGAAAAAACAGACAATGACCGTGAGGTTTTCCCTCGGAAAACATTGTCTGACCAAGGCATGGCTTCCCAAAAGCATTTCCGACCCCACATTTTGCCAGGCACAAAACCTTCCAACGCCCCCAATACCGCTGTTTTAAAACTCATTGTAACCTTCTTTTTTAAGACCGGGGATGTTAAAAACCCAAAGTTTTCACACGGAAAACAGTCCATTTGTCGATCTTGTCATCCAAACGTAGGGAAAAATCCAGTCATCTTCCATTTTCGACAAATTTTTGTTTCGTTTATTTGTTTCTTTATTTAATCTCCCTCTGCCAAAGCCCACCTCAACACGGAACACTGAATTTCGTCCTTCAGTACTCGAACAGCGCTGTCATTTGCTTTAAAAATTTTAATGGAAATTCCTGAAACTTAGAATTTTTAAAACTTTATGTATTGATTTCCAATTTCATTCTTTGCTTGAAAAAAAACTATCATCAACCACTGGGGCAATTCTCTTTATCACAACTTTCAATGTTCAGCGATGGGTACAACAGAGTACATAAAAAAAATTAAAGAAAACTCAAGAGCTCCTCAAAGCGGACCTGCCTGTTCCTTTAGCGTGAACCCCCCCCCCCCCCCCCCCCACACACACCACACACACACGCTCCGCTACACACCACACAACCACACAAACACCACACACACACAAAACACACACAACAAAAACACACCACACACACCACCAACCACACAAAAACACACACACACACACACTCACGCCCAGCACACACGATGCATAAAACGCCGCGCACATACCAAACACGCACCGTACGCATACGCGCACGCAATCACGCTAATTTCGCGAGCAAGCGCGCGTGTGCGCTAACACACACACCAAAACACACACAACACACACCACCAAAACACACACACACACACCAACACACACACACCACACACACCACCACACACACCAACACACACACACACACACACATTAGTACGCACTCCCTACTCACGCACACACACACACACACACACCACCACACACACACACACACACCCACACACACCACACCACACACACACACCCACACAACCCACACACACACACACACACCACACAAACCCACACAGAGTACACGCCAGGCGCTTAAGGTGTGTGTGTTTGTTGTGTGTGTGTGTGTGTGTGTGGGTGTGGTGGGGGTTTTGGTGTGTGTTTGTGTGGGGGTGTGTGTGTGTGTGTGTGCTGATAGGTGTGTGTGTGTGGGGTTGATAGGTGTGTGTTGTGGTGTGTGTGGGTTGTTTTGGGGTTTTGTTGTGGTTGGGGGTTTGTGTTGTGTGGTGTGGGTTTTGTTAGAGACAGACAAAAGACAGACAGACAAAACAAAAAACAGACTCGATCGTCGTGGGGAGGGATGTACCCTTTTTGGCGTCCTTTCATGTTGTTGTGTCACGAAAAAAAGCCGCGCGTGTGGTGTTTGTGGTATGTGTGTGGTGTGTGTGTGGTGTGGTGTGTGTGTGTGTTGTGTGGTGTGTGTGTGTGGTGTGTGGGGTGTGTGTGTGTGTTGTGTTGTGTTGAGGAAGAGAGGGGAAAAAAAAGGAAGGGGAAATTAATAGACAGAAAACAAAAGGGTAGGAGGGGGGGAGGGAGTGTATGTACCTTTTTTTCTTACATCTGTTTTGTGTAAATTAGTGCGTCCAATCCTTGATTTTTTGGAAGAAGAAGGGACCGTATTGGGTCTAACGTGTTTCTCGAGATACAACTCAAAGACAGCTGATGTTATTTCCCTTAACGTACGTTGTAGGACGTAGTTAAACATCTTTTTTCGTTGTGCTGTAAAACGGCAGTCATATAGATAATCCGTCTCACGACAAACTTTAGTTTAAAGTTTAGCTGTCCCCGCCTGAAACTTACTACTACTATGATTGGAAGCACTGGGTAAGCAAACAAGCTGGGAACATGAGTATAGCATAAAATATTAGTGATAGCAGACTGAAAACTAATTGTTAGTTTGGTAATATGGAGAACATTCGACAATATTAGATACTTCCATCTCATACACTCATGTGCAAACTGCCACCATGAATACTTCATTTTCCGATGGATGTCAAAAGATCGTATTTTATGACATGGATTACTTACCCTGGGACAATGATGATAACATCATAAGCGCATACGTAGAAGCATTTACACACAGAATGAAAGATACAATGTTAGTACTATTGTTTCTGATTGGTGGGCCCGGAAACGTCATCAACATGGCGGTGTTCTATAAACAGGTGTTTCATGGATCGTGTCAACCTGTGTCTCTTTGCTTTGTCCTTAGCAGACGAGCTGTACTTAATCGTGGCGATGTGTTATCATGCTGAACAAGCTTTCACGCAGTTCACAACCAAAGAAAAATATGGTCACATGACTACGTTTTTAGCCAACAACCATTTTACGGGTCAAATTTGGGTTTTGCGTATGTTTCTCAAGTTCTGTCTGCCATCATAGCCAGTGAAAGATGTTACTGTGTCTTCAGACCACTCAAATTTCAGTCTTTGATGCGCAATAGAACAATGATGGCAATTATCATTTCCGTGTATGTGTTAGTGCCGGGCCTATATTTCATAGCAGCATTCCGCTTTTATATAGGGTGCGTTTATAATCCCCAGTCAGGTTTGACAGAAAAGGCTGTCGTTATGGAAGCATTTATCAAAAACACAAAGAGTTGGTGGATTATTTAGATGGTTTCTTTTTCGGTGTTGCTCTGCCTGGAAGTGTCATGGTGCTGACATTAACGACAACGACAAGCACTGTAATGAAACTTCGTCAGATTGTGACATGGCGTGCTGGAACATCCTCCTCCTCTCTCCCCGTGAAGTGGCCCTCACATAAGATGTTGGTTGGTACTTCCATTCTGTTCATCATCTGTACCTCTCCTATCGCTGTGGCTAGAATTTGTTGGCTGTTTTTGCCAGAAATGAACGCCGGACGACGGAACCAGAATTTCTACCTGAGTTCTATATGGATCAATAGTTTGTTGACTTACATCAACGCTAGCTTCAACATGTTTGTATATTACAGTTAAGGGATCTCGTTTTAGAGCAACATTGAGGTCACTTTTCCGAAGAAAGGAAAACCAGAAAAACTGAGTCCAAGGCATACAGCTCACGATTGGTTATACATTTCATAAACTGTTAATAAAGTGCATAGCACCTTGTTATTAACTGTTATCGCCCTGCTGGCATGCCGACTGGCGAGGTTGTTTAGGATGTTTCTTCTTGTCAGACCATGCCAGAATCATGAAGACAAGTTATTTGGGGGTCATTACAGTGCCGGTTCTGAAAGATATATTAGAATGATTACTGCGTATGTATGGTCATGACAGGTTTTACATCTAGTGTAGTCGACACTTTTCCATCCACATCTAGGCCTAATTTTTTACATCATTTTATAAATGATTGAACTAGCACTGTAGGTCAAATTCTTATCAAGCCTACTCAACTCAAAGATACCGCTATTTTACGATAAATATCAGCCTGTCTTGAAAACTGAATTCAGTTTGGATCTTCACAACTTAATTACATAATTCATTCATTAAAGCAAGAGAAAAAAGGGGAGGTGGCAGTATAATATATATATATATATATATATATATATATATATATATATATATATATATATATAAATATATAATATATTAATATATATATATATATATATTATTATATATATAGGAGCAGGCAATACAATAAATGTGCTTTCAAGAGAGATTACGATGATTCCCTCAGGAGCTAGTGAAGGGCTTCTCTAATTTATAATATATTCCACCCATTTTCTTCATCTTCACATTTTTTTTAAAGTTCAAATCTTTGCCAAGTCATTACTATAACAACTGAAGAATTGTTAACCTGCACTTGTTTTCCCCCACTACTTAATTGTTCATGCATTATATATATTATATATATATCTATATATATATATATAATATATATAATATATATATAATATATATATATATATATTATATATATATATATATATATATATTATATATATATATATATACAACAAACTAATAAATTCCAAGGATAAGTACCGAGCACCATTCCAGCAACTTACAGAACAGCTTGGTGTTGCAATGACTGCAAGACATATTGAATTATAAACAAAGCTTGCTCTTATGTCTTAGATTGAAGAATAGGGGAGATAAGCATTCATATCTGCAGTGGTAGGTAATTCTGCCTAACTAACAGTATGTGCTCGATTGGGTGGATGCGGAAAAATAAAATAAATGCCTCTCAAAATGAGCCTTCAGCAAGCTTATAGTCTCCAAAGGGGAGACAATCTCCAATAGGGAGAGAAACTCACTAACATATAACTCCTGGTCAGATACCGATATTTCGAAACCTGATTGTTCTCCTCAGTGACCGCGGAAAGTGGTAATTTGACTCCTCTGCCTTTTCGGTTTTAAGAAGAATGCTATCCAAAAAGGCTGGTGTGCAATGCCGTAGTATGTTTGTTGAGTTTTCAAAAATCCAAAGGTGCCTTCTTCCTGTGCTGAACTCTGAAGCGATCTGAAGGGATCAAAGCTAAGTGAATTTTCGTTGTTTATTCGTTTGTTTCTCACCTGAGGAAGACCTAAGAGGTCGAAACGCGTGTGTTTTGTCTTTTGACTCGTTTGTCCACGTTTTCTCTGGGGGGTCCGCTAACATTTATTTAAGATTTATTAAGGAAATGGCTTGTCACTGTTCAATGAGTGGACTATCACACCGTGATCCTTGGTCCTTGAGGATACTCTTCCTCTGCTGTCAGATAAGGATTCAACATGCTACGTTGTGCTCTTCCACTATCATTCAATTTCTTCACTTTTCATATGCCTCTTTGCTCCCCCCCCCCCCCCCCCCCCCCCATCCTCCCCACTAATGTTCATCAAATAACGTCAGTTGAAGAGTTCTTCGTTTGTTTGCTTGTCTTCTTTTTTCAGTTCCACGTTGTTTAGTCGCATGCAGCAGTCATTAGCTCCATGAATATGTATTGAATTTTTGGCAGTCACGCATATTCAGTGCTCTTTTTAACGAGCTCGTTGGTTGCACTTGTTCCAAAAAATAAAAGAAAATGTGATGTGCAATCGATACGGACACTACGTGCGAGTTATCCATCTTCGTTACATTGCGCAGTACCCACTCCACCCCAAGAGTGTGGGCGTCTGTCTGTCTGTCTGTCTGTCTGTCTGTCTGTCTGTCTCTGTCTGTCTCTCTCTCTCTCTCTCTCTCTCTCTCTCTCTCTCTCTCTCTCTCTCTCTCTCTCTTTTCTCTCTCTCTCTCTCTGTGTGGTGTGTGTGTGTGTGTGTGTGTGTGTGTGTGTGTGTGGTGTGTGTTTTGTTGTGTTTTGTGTGTGTGTGTGTGTGTGTGTGTGTGTGTGTGTGTGTGTGTTGTGTGTGTGTGTGTTGTATGCTTTTGATGGTTCAGAAACGTGCGAACAAATTTCATATATTAATGAAACAAAATGTCACCAAGTTTGAACCAACAGTAAACGAAGTGAATAAATGTGCTAAACGAATAAACCTTGAAATAGATCAACCTAACCATCGGCCGTGGCGAAGTTAACATCGCGAAATCACGCCTTGTGGGTCGTGGGTTCCATTTTCATCTATGTTATTTATAGATGTGTCTCCCAGAATGTTACTTCAATTCCTGACCAACGCTGCTGGGGAATGGATCTCTCGGGCCTGGTCGACACCAAGATGTAGTATTAAACTAAACATGGAGTACAGCCCTGCCAAGCAGTATCAGCCCAAAATGGAACTCCAAAGCTCCATACATGCTCATTGTCATTGATCAGCAATGCTAAAAAAGAAAGGAAGGAAGGGGTCTCAAATGTCGTATCTCTTTTATGCCCTGCCCTCGGGGGTTGCCTCATCACAACTTGAAAATGACCACTCCATGTGTTGTTCGATATAGGGACTGCGATTTGACATGCCAGGATGTGGCTGTGGACAGGGAGTTGGACAGAGCGTGAGGGAGTAATGTAACAACATGGTGTAGAAGAGAGCCAGCAAAAGGAAAATATGAGTTCATCCTTATGCCACAAATGGATCTTCCTTATTCGACATAAGCAAAGAAAGAAATGAACCGACCAGCAACAGAAAAAAAAATCATGAAAAAAAGAAAGACAGAAAGAATACTAAAAAAATAAGGGGAACAGACGTTGAAAAAATCACACTTACTTCTAAATTCAAACGAGAGTTTCAGATTTTCTATATAAAAAAACCCTCTAGATCACGCATGCATTAAGTTTAGTTTCCACGAATCGATGGCCGCAATCAACTATTTCAGACTGTGACTGGTAGCCAGTAATGACTGATGCCTGTGTTGAGTGTGAGCCATGTGAAAGCAGTGCCAAGAGCTGGAATGCTGGAGGGTTGGCCGACGTGTGGGGGTGTGGAGAACCCCTGTGATTAGGTAAAGGCACGACACGCCAGGATACAGAAGAGACAAACAAGCTGACACAGAGCCGACAATATGGTGCTTGAATTCAGTGAGGGGAAGAGTCAAAAGTGCTAAGTTTACACAGACACGACACAAGGGGTTAGCTACATACACGGCCATATCCCTCCCATACCCCACCCTAGTGGGAGGGGATTATAGAATATAACACTTGTGTATAATAGAAAGTTCGACAGTTGCTATGGAAAAAAATGGATCTGAGGGGGGGGGGGGGGGGGGGGGGGGGGGGGTATAGCAGCAGTCGTTTACTTAATTGTATGATGTGCGTATGTGCAAACTCTCAAGACCACATAGGATGCCTATTCACAATAAAGATCGACATGAAAAGTTGCCGTCCTCATTCCCTCTAAATTTTTGCGCACCATCCTAGGTGTGTCTCTCTGCTAGCAGGGTTTTTAAACGGGCTTTCTGCTAGCAGGGTTAAACGGGCTTTCTGCTAGCAGGATTAAATGGCTTTCTGCTAGCAGGGCTAAACGGCTGTCCGCTAGCAGGGTTGAACAGGCTTTCTGCTAGCGGGGTTAAACGGGCTTTCGACTACCAGGGTTTTAAACAGGCTTTCTGCTGACGGGCTTGAACGGCTTTCTGCTAGTAGGGTTGAACGGGCTTTCTGCTAGCAGGGTTTAAACGGGCTTTTGCTGGCAGGGTTGTAAAGGTTTTTGTAAATTTCACTTTATACTACCGGAACCCAGAACAGCAAAAATCAGTTAGCGTATGTTGAACCAATCAACTGCTGACTCTTCATTCAGGAATGTCACTTCCGTGACATAGGTGTTTCCCATAAACCCCTATCCAACCTCACCACCTGTCTGTCTGTCTGTCTGTCTGTTTGTCTGTCTGTCGTCTGTCTGTCTGTCTGTCTGTCAGTCTGTCTCTGTCGTTCTGTCTGTCTGTCTGTCTGTCTGTCTCTCTCGTCTCTCTCTCTCTCTCTCTCTCTCTCTCTCTCTCTCTCTCTCTCTCCTCTCTCTCTCTCTCTCTCTCTCTCTCTCTCCTCTCTCTCTCTCTCTCTGTGAAGGAAAACGAACACTATTGAAGCATGTTCGTTGTCTGAATACACCTTACTAACTGTTTAACCATGTGACATGTGATACACTACGGAACCATTAACATACACAGTACAGCAAGACTTTACAGCTTTATTCACTTAGGATAAGTTTGATAAAGTCATTATGAACGTTCTCTCTCTCTCTCTCTCTCTCTCTCCTCTCTCTCTCTCTCTCTCTCTCTCTCTCTCTCTCTTCTCTCTCTTCTCATTATATATATATAAATATATGTATATATATATAATATATATATAATATATATTATATATATATATATATATATATATATATATATATATATATATATATCAGTATATTTAAAATGCTTAAAACATTTTTTTAAGTGCTCAACCCTTTGGGGAGCAACATTAGATAATACAAGTTAAAAGAGGAATCTTAAAACTATCTACAAATTTGTTTCAAGCGTGTTGCGCTGTCATCAGGATCCTGATGACAGCGCAACACGCTTGAAACAAATTTGTAGATAGTTTTAAGATTCCTCTTTTAACTTGTATTATTATATATATATATATATATATATATTATATATATATATATATATATTATATATATATATATATATATATATATAATATTTATATATATATAATTATATATATATATATATTACAAAATTAGGAACAATCTTTGAGCCTATGCCTGGGATCTATTCAGGAATGTCACATCAGTAAGCGACTTAGGAGTTCATAACTCCCACCCAAACCCTCTCTCTCTCTCTCTCTCTCTCTCTCTCTCTCTCTCTCCTCTCTCTCTCTCCTCTCTCTCTCTCTCTGTCTCTCTGTCTCTGTCTCTGTCTGTCTCTCTCTCTCTCTCTCTCTCTCTTCTCTCTCTCTCTCTCTCTTCT
>CM031605.1:60285914-60290914 GCA_018398815.1 Conus ventricosus | reverse complement strand
TAGGCATAATAGTTTACCTTTAAATTCTTTGTGTGCGCTTTTCATTTTGTGCGTTTTATCCACTACCGTTACCTTTCACCCTTTATTCTGTTGGTTGTTGTTGTTGTTGTTGTTGTTGTTGTTGTTGTTGTTGTTTTTAAACCTATAATTCTCTTGTCTTTTTGTGTGAAAAATCTGTTTCTTCTCGTCGATTTGTGCCCTTGTCCTTATACCATGCCTTCCCATTAAATCCCACTGTCACATGACTTCAAGTTGGACATCTCAATGTCTTCATTTATTTAATAAGGTCCATGAAATCTCATCCACTCTTAAAACCGTCACCCGATCCGTACAAGTATTTGGCATAAGTGAAACAAGGTTTCAAGACTCTCTCCATAACAGATAACTTATTAGCATTCTGGAATACAAACATAGAACGACGCGACGTGATCAACCCCAGCATTACTGGCCTTGCCGTATACATTCAGCAATTCAATTGCCAAACAGTACCCGACGCAGAACTGCTCTTGAAACTGATACTGTCGAATGTTATTGGATTGAAATAAAAAACACTCCAAATCACCGCATTACTAATCGGCATTTATATAGACACCCATCTTCCAACATAAGATATGGTATGACAACCTTTGATACAATGATGATTGGATCTGTCACAACAATTTCAAATATACTATGTTTGGGGACTTCAATAATGATATGTTAAAACAACAACAGCTTGGATCAAAGTACACTATCACTTCATGCACTCCTCCGGTTAGTACAAACCACAGAAATAACTAAACAAACTGCGACACTTATTGATATGTACACCATATCAACAAATCGCAATACTAGATGTTTCAGTGTACATTCTGGTATTAGTGATCCACTGTCCATTCTTCTGCACGTGGTCCTTATGGCTCCAAAACCACCACCCAAAGGTCACACGACCATCCAATACCGCCTTTCAAAACGTTTAATGAAGCGCATACTCTATGACTTTAAACATTTCCCATGTACTTATCTTATAATTACTAGACGTAGATGATGCATTGTCCTTCTGGTACCAACATTCCTCACCATCATAAATAAACTCGCGCCGTTACACTCAAAAAAAGAGTTAGGGCATCCGCAGAGGAACCCGATGGGTAACTCCAGAAATTGCTGCAAGAAATGGTTTACTACGTGGACAATTCAAGGACAGCAAATTGTTTAAACGATACAAAGAGCAGAAGAACTTTGTTTCAAACGAAGTTGAAAAAGCCAAAGAGACTACTCAGTCAAATGATAACGGATGCAATCACAGCGCAATGTGGGGGATAAACACTATTGTACGCAACCAAGGTAAATTCACAATTCAAGCACCAACATCACCCCGGACAAATTTACTGCCACTTCTGTCATTATCCAGATACCCTTATCAAGCTTCACTGGACGTTAAGATCACCAAATGAATATACATGACGACTTCCCTAATATCATTTGCCAACAAAAACTTGGATCCGTAACTCAATTAAAAATCCCCTTCGTGCTGTACATGAGTAGGTATGCCATAGCGCAAATTAAAAGAATTAAAAATCCATGGGTTCCTGATTAACATCCCGATTTCTTCTCAAGTGCTCTACGTACATTGGGTGAGTCTTTAAAACATATATAAGTTATCATTGAAACTAATGTTTTCCCGCAGGCGTTCAAAAACGCCAAAGTGTCCCCCTTCCAAAATCAATGATTTGTCGAATCCAAATAATTTCAGACCTATATCCTTAATATCCGTTTCTATCCAAAACTTGAAAGACCATACACACACACGTATCTCTGTTATGGAGAAAAAACTAAACTATTTCACCACTCCAAATCTGGATTCCGATCTAATCAATTGCCACCACAGATTATCCGTATGTGTGGACTCATGGCTTTCAAATATGAACCAATACAAATAAACAGGGGTTGTTTTCTTGACTTTTCAAAAGGCGTTTGATCTTGTTGATCATTCCATTCTTCTAAAGTAAACTATCTTCTACTTGAACCATACCCGAAATATTCATTATTCCAATCAACTTGAACGATTGGATCAGTATGTGGCGTTAATGGCAAAAACTCCACTCCAGACTTTGTCAGACTGGAGTCAAAGGGCTCTGTACTAAGGCCCCCTATTTTCTGCATCTTCATCTAATGATTTGATTGTCCGTATCAGTTGAAAAGTTCACAAACAGATTTATTTGCTGATGGTCGTCGCTCCAAACGAATGTAGTGATTACAGAATAGAAACTTTCTCAGGACAGTCTAAACGAACGTGGTGTCAGTGACTGGTGTCATTCAAACTCAATGGTCATCACAGCCAAACAAATCGTATGATTATAGCTACCGCCAAATCACCAGTTGACTCCTCTTTCCTAAACTTTCAGTTGCATGCATCTACGAGCAGGTAGACGAGCTCGTGTTTTAGGGTTAACGATAGATAAGAATTGAAATGGCAATCTAATCTAAATAACGTGTATGTCAAGTAGTTCATAAAAAACCTTTTCTGTTTATCTCAATTAATGCGCTACGTCAACAGTAATGTGCTTAAACTTTTCTTCAATGCCCACATAATGTCAGTATCAATTACGCCTCAACAGTGTGGGACGGCAGTAGTGGACGTCACACAAAAAAAGGTGAATTCTCTCCATAGACGTGCAGCAAAGCTACTCCATCCAGCAGTATCTCTAACAACAGACGAACAACTACATGCGTGAACATATTCCTCTGAATCGGCATTAGGACTTCAACAAGGCCTCATTTATGTTTACAATTTGACAGATTACTATGCTGTTATATCAAAGCCATTTTACAAGTCGAACAGTCTTTTCTGGACTCGACGAAATTTTCTTCCCTACCCACGCATTGATCTATACAACAAGCCTAGTTACTCGGGATCCATATGTCTGGAACTCACTTCCACGATCTACAAAACATGAATACTTTAAAATTTTAAGGAACATTTGCATAAACATTATGTCTCAGTAGTTAAATTAATCGATTACAATGATTTAGGTCTCCACTCGTAAGGTTTCTGTGAACCATACTTTGGAATAAATTGTCTAACCTTAAAACCAACTCGTTAAACTCGTCTACCCCTACTCTGTCTACCATCCCTTTTCTTCTTCCCTACGACATTCTCTTCCCCACCTTGACTCTCTCTCTCTCTGTAGTTTTTTGTTTGTTTGTTTGCTTGTAAGTTTCCTTTTGTTTTACCATCCCCCATCTTATTAGTGCTTTTATGAGTAGTTTGCTTATCATTGTAGAATTAGATTATCATGTTGCTATGTTGAATTGTCTGTATGAATGATATGTGCTGAAATAATGTATGCATGACAAGGACAGATTGTAAGACTAGGCTTTGGGCCTAAAATCTTCATCCTTGGTATTAAAGATCAATCAATCAATCATCAATCTCTCTCGCATGATGTGAGAGGATTTGTTTTTGCTTTTGAAATTAAATGTCACTGGAAAGACACAGTGTTAATTGCTAATGGCAAAAGTTTGCTAAACATGTGAAACGACTTGAGTTTATATATTTAAAAGGTATAAGCTTACGTCCCTGTATGACAATTTGTGTTTTACTTATATTTGTAAATAGTGTTTGTTGATTCTTGTGACTTTTTGATTTCATACAATAGTCTTGTAACAGATGGATTCAGATCATGTGTCCCTTAAATTCTATGTGAATGCGTCATGTTCTAATTTTTGTGAAAACGTAAAGCAAGAAAAGAAAGAAGAAATCCGAAAATGTGTATGGAGTACTGCTTGTGCCTCGGATTTCGTGAATGTGATGCATTTAAACGAAATGAAAGTAAAACAAACGATGCTCTTGATATGTTTATCAATCCGTTAAAGAAGATCGTAAATGTAATAGAAAAATGAATATATGTTAACAGGACAAAAAGACAGAATAGCCTGATCTACAGTTACACAGGCTATAGGAAATGTGTGGTTACTTGGCCCCTCTTTACCCCTACCCTCACCTCATTTGCTTGTCGTTTTCCTCTTCTTCACCCATTATTTCCTCCCAACTTTGCTCGCTTATTGTGTCTGTGTGTTTGTCTCATGTTGAACATAAACAGGTTTTTCTTTGTGCTGTTGTATATACTTAAAATCTTAAATTCTATGTTTTCGTGTTGTGTTGTTTTTTCTTGACACCAAGGCTCTGAGTATGAAAGCGATCGTGCTTATTCTAGTTCCTTCTATATAAGGAATATGATCTCTCTCTCTCTCTCTCCTCTCTCTCTCTCTCTCTCTCTCTCTCTCTCTCTGTGTGTATGTGTGTGTGTGTGTGTTGTGTGGTGTGTGTGTGTGTGTGTGTGTGTGTGTGTTTTTCTGCCGCTCATTAGTTCTCAACCCATCTGCGACTGACTTACCACTGCTTCAGTGTCGGTCTAGTTATGAGCGGGTATTGCAGATGGGAAGTGTGAAGAGTGTGGCGAAATGTATGCTGGAGATGGAGAGCTGAGACGTTCATAATGAGGGTGTGAGCTACTCTCCATCGGGTGGCGCTCATAGGATATTTGGAGGAAAGACGAGAAGGAGAAACGGCAAGAGTAGAGTCAGGCACATTAAGATACTGAACGCCTTGAATCATTCAAGGAAAGACACACATCTGCAGGACAGTCCATCTCACATTAAATTTTCAGCTTTTATTATGTCACAAAGACAAACTTGCAACTAAAACCAGTGCACTCACACGAGCAAGACTGCGATATCTCTCAGAAGTTTAGGCCAACTTGAGTGAATAAAAAAAAGGGGGTTTGAGAAGGGGGGGGGGGGGGCGGGGGGGGGGGGGGGGCGAAAAGAAACGAGAAGGGAGAGGGGGTTATGACAATGGCTCTACATGTCATCATGTTAAAGCGATGACTTAGCATATCAAATGTTCCTGACAAGACAAAAGGGGTTAGAAAGAAGAATATCAGCACACAACAAACTCCCCTCCCCCCCCCCCCCCCTCATCTGGGAGACAAAGGGAGAGAGGAAGCAGCTGAGAAGAT
>CM031605.1:60280914-60283414 GCA_018398815.1 Conus ventricosus | reverse complement strand
ATATAGAACGTGTGAGGGTGAGAGATCAGGGATGAGAACAAACTTCTTTTTTTTTAAACCTCGAGCTGAATTTCGCCACTCTCTCTCCAGGACTGTAAAGTGAAGAGTCTCTTCTTGTAATCTCCAGGTTCCAAACTGGGCAGTGATCACGATCTGGTCATGTCAAAAAAGAGAAAAAAAAAGGAAAGAAAAAAAAAAGAGAAAAAGAAAAAAGAAAAAAAGGAAAAGACGAGAAAGAAACGCATCCTGGTAGTTGGAAGAGCTCAAAGCTTTTACAAAAGAAAATCAACAAGGTAACGATTGAAAGAGCAACAAAGGTACAAAAGAAAGTCAAAAGAAAAAGAAAAAGCCATGGCAACCAAGCGAGAAGACCGAGTGTAAGAAATATAGAGCTATACAAGACAGGGTCTATCAAGACACGGAGAAAACATGGGCCTCTGGATAGAACAACAGTGTGGAAGAAGTTGAGAGAAGCCACGACAACGACTCGAGGAAAGATTGTAAGACTGTAGTGACCAAACAGACACAAGGTGAAAAACTTCAGCACCACTCGGGACAAAGACAGCTACTGTCTCACAGAGTTAGATGAAATCATCAGAAATGAACTGAATATAGCTTAACAACAAACAGGGCAAATGATTATTAAGTATTCTAACAGTACAGAGTATTAACATAGAAGCCGATATCCTGTGAGGAATCATGGTAGCAGTGAAATCACCAAGATGCAGTACAGGCTGCAGGCATTGGCGACATCCATGCAAATCTCTTAAACTTGGTGGAGATCCAATTCCTGATATCCCAGCTACCGTCTGCAGGACTAGCTTGGGGCCTATGCTATTAGCTAAATCACTACTCGGAGCCTTTCTGTGATTTTTATGACTTCGGATTGATTACAAGCAGCCGATAGAAAGCGTCCATACATCTTGATAAAAAAAGTACAGAGTATTGAGTAATGAAAATAAATGGGAAGAAAGAAAGGAAAAAAGAAGAAAGAGAGAAAGAAAGAGAGAAAGAAAGAGAGAGAGAAAATACTTGCAAGTTTCAGCTTATTAGATGGAAAGCAACGACAGTTTCACCACCATAATTGGTATATACGAGCATAGAAAATTCAGATGCTCATCTTTTGCTATGAGAGATAAACTTTTGCATTGGACGACCAGATGGTCATCAGTCTCTCCAACATGAGTGTGACTGACGTCCATCCAAAGTCTCAAGCCCGCCCCTCTAACCTTAGCCTAAGACAAATGGAAGAAGGCATCAAATCCTGATGTAGATCTGTGAGACGTTTAATGAGAAGGTGACAGACATTCTTCTCCATATTCTTTGACGAAAACATTCTATGAGCCAGGAAGAGGACAACAAACGCTAATTGGGACTCACTCTCACTCACTCAGGCCCATACCTACAGAAGTAGTCGTTGGGGAAACCTGAGGACCGAGACGCAACCTCCCTTTTCCATCTGTCTCTGTCAGCAGCGCCGGCAGCAGCTCACGTGTACTGGGACACATATCGCCAAAAGGTTCAATCAAAGATCGCCACTTAATATGGCTGAAAACGAAGAGACAGAGCCCCCAACGACAAAGACAGGAATGTCTCTTCAACAGCTGTTTGAGATGGTCTTATGTATGACCACGTGAATAAGCTGAGCGTAAAAAAGAAACCGGTGGTAAATCAGAATGCTACCACGTACAGGGATTATAGTGTGTCAAGTCGAGGTAGTATATCTGATAGGGGTGCTTGTCAAATCCTTCTAAGGCTGCAAGTCCAGCGTTGGTCGTCACTTGGCACTCAGCTCTCACCTGTGGCTCCCGATAACTCTTACTGTGTGAAAGCAACCATACTCTGGAGGTAGCCAACCTGTCTTAAACCCTGGTGAAGTAGGGCTTATCTGTCTAAGGGTGTTAAGACTGGACTCACCGGACTGCACAAAGGAAATCGCAAAGTGACTCAACAGGCAGAAAGGCGACTCCTCCAGCAATGCACTGTGAAATGCAAAAAGCACGATGAGACATGAAAGACTCACGATCACCCATTGCATCCAACTCCATCTCCAGCCATCATGACCCAGTCTTCTGCTGGACTCTGGTGATTCTGGACGGGAAAATGAGGTCGACGGATAGCGGAACTCCTCAATGTAAGCAAAGTTTCTATTGCAAGTCACTTCTATCATTATTGTCCATCCGTTATTCTATCTCATCCCAAAGTTCTCTGTCGATTGACAAACAACAAAGAGGCGGGTGTGGGTACACCAACAACCATTGGCCGCAAACCTGCACACAGGTGGCTCAGACCATAATTATGGTCGTTCTCCACTGAATCGAACAACAGTGGAGTTGGCAGCCATCTGAGCGACTGAGCAGCCTTTTTGGATATGCATGCACACCTGCATATGAGGATGGGGCTAGAAAAGGTGTCCTAAACATTGCCTGCTCCCTTCTTCCATAGACAGTCTACAGTAGCTGGAGGAAACCCTATTACAACGGTTGAACAGCAGGGGCCC
>CM031605.1:60265145-60279914 GCA_018398815.1 Conus ventricosus | reverse complement strand
ATTCACTTGGCCTTAAATTCTTTTCATATCGACTTGAATCATGCGAGATAGTAAGGACCTCGTTGGTATATTAGTTGAATGGCAACAGCAACAGCAGAAGCACTCTTTTGTGATTAATGGCTCAGCATCTTTATATCTTGAAGCTATATCAATGACTGTAAGTGCGTACTTAATCTTTTTCGTCTAATCGTATCATAGGGTAAATATAGAAGATCCATTTGAGGGTGTCATTCGGTATTGTATTCACAAAGTGCGGTCTCTGTATTCGTCTGGGCGCAGGTAAAAAATTTGCCAATGGGTTGTTTAGATAACCATTCTTTTGCTGTTTGTTCGCTGACTCCCGCTGCTTGGCTTAGCTTTTTTAATTGCCGTTTTTTTTCCCCTTTCCCCAATATCCTTTGGTGAATAATAGATTTTGTTCTTTTTTTTATTCAGCAATATTATGTGCAACAAAATACACAACGGTCATACCAAAGGCAATAAACGCGATTTCTTGCATTTTTTGTTTTTCGGGATGGTTGATAAAAGTCACTGAATTTTGGCGGGGGAAATGTCTCGATTGGTTTCCCCCCGTTACAAATATAATTTCTTTTATTGCTTGATCAACATCTTTAAATGTGTAAGCTGCATGTCCCTGTTTTTTCAGTTTGTCTTTAAATAAAATCTAACTGCTCAATTCTCTGCTTTTCATAGGTGTCTTGTGCTGCGGCTGTTGCTCCACAGCTTTGTTATGTCTTTTTCTCTCGCCGTCATCCCGTAGTTTACTAAATGCATAATTACTTCCGCTAAAAGCAAGCGCATTCACCACAGCGCCGCCTATCATCATTATGAGCGAAGCCATTTTTTATAAATGTATTTTTTTTTTACATATTATACTGTCTGGAATTATTCCTTGCTTAACTAGAAAATCTTTCGTAGAAAAAATGAACTGTAATAACAGCAATCAGTTTTGCTGAGTCTTCGAAGTCTAGTTTGCCAAGATCTGCTGGTTTTATTTTTAACGGCTTTTACCAAGCATCGTGTATCCTACACTTAGACTCCAATAAAAAGCAGAATGGTATACAAGTTTGGTAACAGTTTTTTCGGTGCTCATTTAAAAAAAAAAAATTATAATTAATAAAAACATGAACAGCGATGATCTCCTAAACCTTCCTGAACTTATGATTCCAAATGATCAAGTTGATGACCAAGCTATAGCCCAAAAAGGAAAGGTGTATTCTTTAGCGGCAAAGTGGAAAAAAAAAAACAGTTCCTCGGAAAGAAATTCAGCATAGAACAGATTCAACAGATGTCGCCACAAGACATTTTAAAAATATCAAAACAGGTATGAAGCGCAGCTGGGGTCGAGAATGGTAAAAAGTGTTAGGCAAACGGTTCTTAGTTTGTACACTAAACTAGTCAGTAGATTTGCTCCCATTGATTCTGAACAAGACTTTATGTATGATTTAACGCAGGATCCCGTTTTAACAAAGTCATTAGAGTCTCTAAGCTGTGATCTATATTACAAATTTGGAACATTACTGTCGCAAATTAATCATGGGAATTAATTACTTTTAATCATATAGATTTTATTTCCCCTTCAAAATGACCAAGCCAGAAAAATCAGCAGAATCAGGAAACATTGAATCAAAAACATTGAATCAGGTGGAGAATGTGACCAGTAAAAAGGGCCCCCTCATCCTGGGCGTGTTGCGCAGGAAAAAGATTAGCAGAGGGAACAAACAAACAAAATTAAATTACAATCCATCATATAACTCATAAAAGAAAAATGCTAGAGCCGCAGGCCAGTTGTTTCAATGCCAGCTATAAAAACACCAGAACAAGTTGATTCAAGACCTACCCCGCCAAAGTCTCGTGGATATTGAATTTAAACTTTGTCATTTTTTTGGCGTCTTTGCTGCGCTGGGGGGGGTTATTACGGTTATAAAATATAAAAAAAACGACAGCAAAACCAAGCAGCCCCAACCAATTCTGGCCACAAAACAGAAGCCGAACCAAAAAAGCATCCAAAACCGCCCCAACAAAAGCATTTTGTCCATTTCTAATGCAATAATACTTTATTGATCCCCGCAATCCAACAATGGTTTGGGTTTTTGATTTATTAAAATGAATTTGTTTCTTTGATAAAAATAGATCATGAGGTTTATTTTTTGTTTAAAATGAGGAGTCATTAAATAAAGAATGGAGTCTAAAAAGACTTTTTCCATAGCCAGAATTGAAAACAATGCAGTTGCTTAAAATTTAAAAAAACTTCATTAAGATCATCTGCCCAAATCCGCCCCAAAGGGACGTTGACAAGACACCCGACGATACGCGTTTTTGGGGCTTGTGTACAATTTTAGGCACACATTTAAGAAAAAACATAGATGATTGTTTTTTTTGAAAAATTTATAAGAAACAAATAAATTTGGGTGTATTTAGGGGAGACTTTTACGATCTTGGGGCGTTTTAATTTTTAAGAATTTAAAAGGTGTCTTGTCAAGTTCCGAGTTACTAGATAAGAACTTAGAAGTCGGGGGGTGACTTGGGGATGACTTGAGTAAGAATTTTAGAATGACTTGAGTAAAACGAGATGACTTGGGGACGACTTGAGTAAGAACTTAGAATGACTTGGGGGACTTGATTTAAAGAACTTAAAAAGTGACTTATGTTGCACCCGTGGGTGGGGGCGGGGGGGGGATGGGGGGGGGGGGTGTCATGCTGGGGGTGGACAAAACACACACACACCACACAAAAAAAACAAAAACAAAAAACAAACACAAAAACAACAACAAAAAATCAAACACACACCACAATAGACGGACGGCGCTTGTGGGGAAGGAAAGGGGTTTTTTTTTGGGTTTTGCATTTAATACAAAATTCCAGACGCCGCCAAAAGCACTTTTTGAGTCCAATCAAAATCACAGGATCTCTTCAAAAATCTATCGGGGGCCGCCCCAAGGGAGCCAAAAGGAGGGTGCAGGGCGTTGAAGCAGGTTTCAGGAAAAATGTTTTCCAGGCGGTCCCGAACCGTTACTATTTTTTGAAGCCCGTCAACTATCAGTATCCAAACCCCACAACGCAGGTCTCACGCTTTAGGGGCGCCCTGTGGGCCTAACAACCTAGCCTTCGCTGCAAACCAGGCGTACGGTGTAACCGTCTATTTTTTTGAAGCCCGTCACATATTCAGAACCGCGTCATTCAATCGTCAGTTTCACAAAACTTTCACATTAACCGTTTCTTTATTGGGAACTTGGAGCCATCTGTTTTTTTGGGATGAAAGGGCGGAAACCCAAAACTTTTAAATCAGGGGCTTGCAACAGGAAATAATCTGTTTTAACTTCAGAAATATACCTCATGGGGAACCGACAGTGAAAAACGGATATCCAAAAGGATCTTTTCAATACATGCAATTTTCGCGCAGATCAAAATAACACTTTCCTTTTAGCCCTTGTGCCATTTTTTTAGCAACCTACCTTCTTTTTTTCCTCACAAACATTTTTTTTTCAAAGATTCAAAAAAAGCCCAAATAAGTAAACATGATGTTTGAGCATCCCCGCTTTTTCACGTTTCTCACGCCCTTTTTCAGCCGTCAACAATTTTATTTTTATTTTTCGTTTGTGAAAAAAGTTACCGAAAACGTTTCCTTGAAATCTTATTTTAAAATTTTGCTTATTTGATGCAAGATATTTTTGGGAGCTCAATTGGGCATCCTTCCTCTTTTTTTTTCCTTCCTTTTGTTTAAACAATTTAAAAGATATTTTTTTTGGGGTGTTTTTCAGTTTTTTGGGGCCTTCTCTCCTGCTTTATGAGCTACTTTAAACATTTTTTTTAAAGTATCTTTCTTTTCATGTAAAAATTCTTTTTCTTTTTCAGTCCACAATTCCGTTGGTGTTTTCGATGGTAATGGGAGATTTTGAGCTTGTTGAAAAGTAAAAGCTTGATCCATGTCAATAGAATTAAATTGAGGCTGGTTTTATAAAACAACAATTTTTTTTACAACGCATTCCCAAATTTCCCTCAATTCCCGAAGAAATGTGTCTTAAGACATAAAAATTTCTGGTAAAATCACTTTTCCCCCACGTTTGGGAAAACACAACCCTCCAACATCTGCACAGCACGGCCCTCCAAGTAAATGGGGAACATTAAAACATAAAATTTTTTTGGGAAAATCACTTTTCCCGCACGTTTTTCAAAAGCACAACCCCCCACATGTCTGCTCAGCACGGCCCTCCAATTAAAATGGCGAGACGTTAATACAGGTTCTAACAACAAAAAAAAGTCAGGATTAAGCCCAGCACTTTTATTGAAAGGGCTACAGGCGGGGAAAAATGTCTGGGAACTGTTTTTGCATAATAAGACCTGGGCCTTCCCCACTAATTTTCTGGTGCCATACCCACGCGTCGGCACCAGCAATTAGGGTTGTGGGGCCCCCTTTTCCTTTTCAATTACCAGTGACAAGACACACAGTCAGTAAACGGAAAAGCGGGCAGATGCATTATTTTAGAACTGTTCCGGCAAAAAAAAAGAAAGGAAACCCCTAAAATAAAAAAAGAAAAAAACCCAAAAAATTTTTCGAAAAACGGGGGGCTTTTAAAGTGGGAAAAGGCATGGGGAGGAAAAAAAAGGGAAAAAAAAAAACATAGACCCAGAATTGTAATCAATGCAGTTGCTTACAATTAAAAACTTCATTAAGATCTATGCTGACCATCTCGCGCCAAGGACGTTGAGCAAGACATCCCGACGATGACGCGTTTTTGAGGCGTTGTGTGTACTATATTAGGCATCTACTATTTAAGATAAAAACATAGATTGTATTGTTTTTTTGATAATTATAAGATAACTTGAATAAGAACTTGGTTGTACTTAGAGGATGACTTAATTACGATCTTGAGGCGATTTAAGTTAAGAACTTAAGGTGTCTTGATCAAGTTCCTGAGTTGACTAGAGTAAGAACTTAGAAGTGACTTGGGGTGACTTGAGGATGACTTGAGTAAGAACTTAGAAGTGACTTGAGTAAGAACTTGAGGATGACTTGAGGACGACTTGAGTAAGAACTTAGAAGTGACTTGGGGTGACTTGAGTTAAGAACTTAGAAGTGACTTGAGTGTGTGCATCCGTGGGGTGGGGGCGGGGGCGGGATGGGGTGGGGGGTGTGCATGCGTGGGGTGGGACAAAACACACACACACACACACAAACAAACACAAACAACAAACAAACCAAAAAAACAAACAACAAAAAATCAAACACACACACACAATAGACGGGACGGCGCTTGTGGGGGAATGTGAAGGGGCTTTTTTGTGGTTTGCACTTGAATGACGTAAATTCCAGACAGCCGCCAAAAGCACTTATTAGAGTCCTGAATCAATAATCACAGGATCTCTTTCAAAGGTCTATCGGCGGCCGCCCGAAGGCAGCCTGAAAAGGAGGTGTGCAGGGCGTTGAAGCAGGTTTTCAGGAAAAATGTTTGCCAGGCGGTTACATGCGTAACCGTTACTATTTTTAGAAGCCCGTCATACTATCAGTAGTCCAAACCCCACAACGCAGGTCTGCACGCTGTTAGGTCGTCCCTGTGGCCTCAACAACCTAGCCTTCGCTGCTAGCCAGGCGGTTACGGTGTAACCGTTACTATTTTTAGAAGCCCGTCACAGTAGTTCAGAACCGCGTCATTCCAATCGTCAGTAGTTCACAAAACTTGTCAGCATTAACCGTTACTTTATTGGGAAGCTTGGAGCTCATCTGTTTTTGGTAGTGTAAGAGGGCGTGACCAATACTTCTTAAATTCAGGGACTTGCAACATGGAAGTAATCTGTTTTAACTTGCTAGAAATATACCTCATGGGAAGCCTGACAGTGAAAAACTGTGGATATCCATAAAGGATCTTTGCAATAGCATGCAATTTGCGCGCATGATCATCAGAATAATCACATTTCTCTTTGAGCCATTGTGCCCAGTTTTGAGCAATCCTACCTTCTTTCTTTCCTCATCAAACCATTTTTTGCAAAGATTCAAAAAATGCCCAAATTGAACGTAAATCATGATTGTTTGAGCATCCTGCTTCTTCACGTTTCTCACGCCCTTTTGCAGCCTGTCAACAATTTCATTTTCATTTGCTGTTTGTGAAAAAAGGTTATCCGAAAACGTTTCTCTTGAAATCGTTGAGTTAATATCTGCTTGATTTGATGCAAGATAGTTATGCAGCTCATGATTGGTCATCTCTTTCCTGCTTTTCTTTTTTCCTTCCTTTTGTTTAAACAATTGTAAAAGATATTTTTTGGGGTGTTTTGGCAGTTTTTGTGGGCCTTCTCTCTCTGCTTTATGAGCTACTTCAATCATTTTTTCAAAGTATCTTATCTTTTCATGTAAAGCATTCTTTTCTTCTTCAGTCCACAATTCCGTTGGTGTTGGCGATGGTAATGGGAGATTTTGAGCTTGTTGAAAAGTAAAAGCTTGATCCATGTCAGATAGAATTAAAGTTGATGGCTGTGTTGATAAATCTAACAGATTTTGATTAGCAACTTGCGATTCCAGAAGTTCTCTCTAATTCTGAAGAAATGCTGTCTTAAGACATAAATATTTCTGGTAAAATCACTTTTCCCGCACGTTTGCAAAAGCACAACCCTCTCACACATCTGCACAGCACGGCCCTCCAATGTGAAATGGCGAGACAGTTAATACATAAATATTTTTTTGGTAAAATCACTTTTCCCGCACGTTTGCAAAAGCACAACCCTCTCACATGTCTGCTCAGCACGGCCCTCCAATGTAAAATGGCGAGACAGTTAATACAGGTTGCTAACAACAAAAATGTCACGTGATTAAGCCCAGCACTTCATTTGATAAGAGGCATACAGGCGGGAAACATGTCTGGAAAATGTTTTAGCATAATAAGACCGGGCCTTCCCCAGCTAATTGCTGGTGCCATACTCCACTGCGTCGGCACCAGCAATTAGGGTTGTGGGCCCCACTATTCCCTTTTTCCCATATACCAGTGACAGAGACACAACAGTCAGTAAACGGAGAAGAAGCGGCGCAGATGCTATTTATTATAGATGACTGTTCGCAGAAAGAGACATAGTTAAAAAAAGAAACACTTTGTCGAAACTGGCTTTCAGGGGAAAGGCATGCTGGAATAAGTGTGTAAATTTTAGTCAAAATATAACTCATTTTAAAAGACTTTAGAGAACAGTTAAAAACTGTAATTTTATTTCACATGAAGGACAGAGACGCATTTGAATGAATGTATGCGTGAAAATGAGTTATTGAAAACGATCAGGAAAAACGCGGGATTAACAAAAATGAAATCTGAAAATTTTAGTAAATTAGTATTAAAACGATAATCCTACACCAGTATGTTTGTTTGTAGATAATCGGTATTTTTTTTGTTATTGAAGTTTACTTGTCAGAAGAACGTAAAAACACGGATTCGGGCGTCATCCGCTCGAAACTGGTTGAGAGCGGATGAGCCAGAATCCGTGTTTTTACTTTTCTCTACTGTTTTTAAGTATGTTGTCACAGCTTCCACCTGATAATCCAATAGGGGTAATATTGGAAAGCTAGAATATCCTTATGAATTACACGATCTCCACAACGATTCCCCTCTGGCCGCAGAAAATTAAAGATGAGCCCCATCGAACCGCCTAAACTTGTTCCCAATCTTCGAAACAAAACTAAATAGGGTGTGTCATTACAGACTGTTACGTTTTACTTAAGACACCGGCTGAAACTGACAGCTGTTCACAGAATAATTATTTTGATCAAGAGCCCTTTAATGAGGCCATACATCAAGAAGAATACTGATCTTAGAACCCAAGCCACTGATGCTTCAGAAAAAGACTTCTTTAAACTGATAAACAACAGCTTGTTTTGGAAAAACCCAAGGAAAATCCACACAAACGTAAAGATGTAAAATTAGTTACAAAAGAAAACCAAGCAATTAAGTTTGCCTCAAGCCTAACTATCAAGACTTTAGAAGATTTAACGACAGCCTGGTGGGCATTATGATGAAAAAAGGGATGTTAAGTTGGACAAGCCGGTGTTTATCGGCTTCACCGTATTAGAGTTGTCAAAGTTATTGATGTTAGAATTTCGGTACGACTACTTTAAAAAACCCCTGTACCCAGAAGCAAGAGTCCTTTACACGACACTGACTCTTTTTTTCTAGACATCCCAACTGAAGACTTCTATAAGGATTTAAAACAGAAGTAGCTAAAGGAGTTGATGGGTGGTACACACATGCGACTATCCCCAAAGACAGTCCTTTACTTCAACTGTAAACAAGAAAGTGATTGGAAAGAAGAAGGATGAACTTAATGGGACAGTTTTTAAAAGAATATGGGTTGGTTTGGCGGGCGAAGATGTATAAGCATTGCTAGCCAACTTCTGTAATGAAGAAGGCTAAAGGTATAAGTAAAGAAGTTGTCAAAAAAAATATATCTCAGACAAACTACCAGCAAGCTCTCTTTGAAAACAAAGTATTTCATCACACAAATGTTAATCTGCGCTCTACTCTTCATCAAGTTTAACACAACTGCTGTTAACAAGAAATCACTAGTCTCTAACAATAACAAGAGAACTTACGTCAATCCTGAGTTTTTCATATGCGGTAGGGCATTTTGGGGAACTTTAAAGATTAACTTGACTGACTTGCTTAAGACCTAACTAGTACTTAACTTAAGAACCTAACTAGTAAATTAACTTAAGAACCCTAACTAGTACTTATTTAAAAAACCTAACTAGTACTTATTTAAGAACCTAAAATAGTACTTAACTTAAGAACCTAACAAGAACTTATTTAAGAACCTAACTAGTACTTATTTAAGAACCTAACTAGTACTTAAAAAAAGAACTTATTTTTTTTGTACTTTAACCCTTTTAATTAACTTACCCAATTAACTTAAAAAGTACTTTCTATAACTAACTTAACTTGTACTTATTTTAGTTTTTTTAACTTGTACTTTATTTAGTTCTTAAAAACTATTCCATAGAAAATGGGTCTACAGCAGGAGGGTTTCGCTTTTTTTGCGAATTGGGTTCTTGTTCTTTTACTGGGGGTGTGGGGTTTGTAACTTTGCTGTTAAGTATGGCGTTAGACATTTGTATGCTAAAACTCCCCCGCCAACCAAAAAGCAGCCAATACATAAAAAATACAACTTATCGTTTGTTGTGATTGGTTTTTTTGTTAATTGGGTTTTTGGTGCTGGCGGCGATGTTGTATTACTATCTAATAATTTTTGTTTTGTTGATTGGTTTGCTTTTCTTAGTCTGTTCCATTCAGCTAGTTTACGCCCAGCCTCATACGTCCCGGATTTTTAGTCTTAGTAAACATTTTCTCACTTGTGGCACATTCACCTGTGGGACATTCTGCTCCTGCGGTCTGTCCTGCGGATTGTCCTGGGGGCGTCTTCTTCTCCTGATCGCTCATTTTTTTTTATTGCGATTAAATTTAATATGATCAAAATTTAAAATGATTAAAAGTAATTAACCCAAAGATGAAAGGGGATAACATCGTCCCAAATTTGTAATACATATCAATGCAAGAGTTTCTAGGACTTGTTTAAAACCGGATCTTTGATAAGTCATATTTAAATCTTCTTCTGAATCAACCGGCGCCATCTTACTTACTAACTTAGCATAAAAAACTAAATCATTGTCTGACCCACCGATCTAACCATTTTCGACCCTAGCTGTGCTCGTACCTACGTAGTAACTTCTCAATGTCTGATGTAGACAGTTGCTGGATCTGTTCAATACTTAGTTCAACGCCTAAATACTGTTTAGTTTTTCCACATGGGGCCAGAGAGTATAATCTTTCTTTATGGCAGTTGTCTGCTGAGTAGTCTGCTTGCTCCTCGCACTTTAATAGTTCGTCACAATCCATTTTAAAAAGCAATAAAAAATAATATAATACTTTTAAAACCATGAGTTTAACGCTGGTTAATTATGCAGTGCCTATCGTTGGTGTTATAGTTTATTCAACCCTTGCAAAATGTTTGTTAGGAATAAAACCGCCTAACATGGGAAGATAGAAGATTCACCAAAAACTAGTTGCAACTTTATTTTTAGCTTTAACAACAAAAGATTATTTGTTTTAAAAAGCACATAGACAGCCTTTCGTATTATGATTATTTTAATTATTTTTTTAGTTAATAAAAAGATGAGTGAAAAAATGATTATCAATACGATTTACCATTCTGCTGTAATTAGCGGCCTTAGTATAGGCTATAGCGTGCTAGCAAAAAAACATGTTTAAAATGAAGCCGGCAGATCTAGGAAGGTTAGACATTGAGGATGTTGTTAAGGTTATAGTTGTAATTACTGCAGGGATTGCGTCAAAAGACTTTCTTGTTACACAGGGGATTATCCCAGAAAATATTAGTTCATAGAAAGATTAATCTAGAAAATATGATTTATAAAAAGATGGCAGGAGTAGTTATGATGGTAGGTGGAGCTATTGTTAACGCTTTGGCCTTCTCTGGAAGCAATTATATGTTTAGTAAATTGAGGTCTGACGAAGAGAGAGAACGCCATAACAAAGCAATGGAAGATTTAGCTAAGGCAAGAGACGCTTATGAGAAAAGACAATTGCCCACTTAGACTTTATTAATAAAAAGTTAAGAGAACAGGGCCATGCAGAGCACACATTTACAGACGTTTGATGAGGCAATGAATGAGTATTACTTAGTGACAGGAAGAAGTTTCTAACAACACCACCTCCAGAACTGTCTGACTTTTATGAACCATCAGAAGAACAGAAAATAGCAGAAATTGGTTTTATTGTGGGTGCTATGGGAGCAATCTATATTCTTGCACAAACAATCTAAAAAATTATAGCAAAAAAAAATTATAAGTTTAGCAAATACTTTTTTTGTTAACTCACTGTGTTTGGGGGGACAATTTTGCAGCTCTTCACGAACAAAGGATCTTTTAGGGGCAGGCTTTTTAGACGCAGTAGCACCGCTAGAAGAGAGAGTCTCTCTTAAATAATATACGGGAGGGTTGTTTTTATAATTCTTTCAACTTCATATACATCTATGCTCCATATAGGATCTGTAGCTCTAATTCTAACATCACCCTCTGCCTCTCCAGGAGCATACAAGTATCTTACTTTTAGTCCAAACGGTAAGAGTTTTTGAGTCCCTGCACATCTTCAGTAATGCTAATTTTTTTTAAAATTTGATTGCGTGTTGCTTTAAATTCTTCATTGTTCATGGCGCGTAAGACTGCCCGGCAATCTCCTAACCCATTCTGTGTTGCGTTCTCTATCCATAATTTCTCTGTGATATTGATAGGTAAACAGACGTTCGGCCAGATTCTTATTACAGTTTTCTACTAAGGCTTGGGATCGATGGTTGCCCGGGATCCCTCTCTTAACTGTAACATGATGTTTTAAAAACAGTTGGTTTACAGAACCTTTAAACTCTTTTCCATCATCAACTTGAATCATCCTAGGATACTTTAATGGGCCTCGCATGTATATTTGTTGTAAAGCCGCAGCCACAGCAGTTGAGCTTTTATCCGTTAAAGGTTCAGCGTCTTTGTATCTGAAGCCATGTCAACAAACTGTTAGAGCATACTTTAAACTTTTTTCTTCTAACTTTGTCATGTGGAAGATACAGCAAGTCCATCTGGTGGGTGTCATTTGGAACTGAGTTAACAAATCGAGGCCTTATTATTCTTTTGGGACAGGCAGATATATTTGCCAAACTGCTTGTTTTGAAAGCCAGTCTTTCGCATCTGATTCAGACACTCTAGCAGCTTTACTCAGTTTTTCAATAGCAGTCTTTCCTTTCCAATACCCTTTGGGAGAATAATATTTTTACCCATATTTTAACTATCTTTTATTACTTTTTTAACGGGTTTTTTTTTTAATTTTAAAAACCCAAAAACTTAATTTTTATGTCCTTGGAGAGAATTTAATTAGTTTGTTCACGATCCCCCCCAAAATTTATTGCACGTAACCCCCCTTTTTTAAATTGACTTTTACGTGATTTTTGGGGGTTTTTTGGCGGGGAAAAATTTTTTAGTGTGAAACGGGTTTGTTTTTTTGGGGTTAAAAACAAAAATGTGATGGACGTGATGTGTATTTTAAAAAGGGGGGTTTTCTTTGAAAAAAATAAGTTTTGGTGGTTGAACATACATAATTACATTCTCTTCGGGCTTAGGACGCGGGTTGTGGTTCTGTACAGTTTACTTTTTAAAAACCCCTTTGGCCTCTTTGGGTTTTAAAAACCCTTTAAATGATTTTGTGGGGTTTAAAAAAGGGCAGTTTCCCCGGGTTTAATTCCCTCGCCCATGCAAGGGAAAGGGGCCTGTTTCCGCCATAAGGAATCCCTGTTCGTGGTTAAATTCTGATGATGGGTTAATTTTGTATGATGTGTTTTGTGTGTGTGTGTGGGGTGTGTGTGGTGTGTGTGTGTGTGGTGTGTGTGTGTGTTGTGTATGTTTTGTGTGGTGTGTGTGTGTGTGTGTGTGTGTGTGTGTGTGTGTGTGTGTGTGTTTGCGTGCGTCCCGTGGTGGTGGGGGGCTTTGTCGTGGTGCGGGGCGTGCGGGCCCCGCGGTGCGTGCGTCGTACATGCTTTGCGGGTTTGGGGTGCGTGGGTGTGTGTGGGGTTGTGTGTGTGTGTGTGGTGGGGTTGTGGTGTGTGTGTGTTCATAAAAAATTGTTTAACCCGGCCGTCGGCCCAAATTTTAAATCACAAAATAAAACTTAACAAAACGAATTTGCAGGTTTTTTTCTGACTTTCATGTGTTTCTCTTTCTCTCTTTTCTCTCTCTCTCTCTCTCTCTCTCTTCTTTTCTCTCTCTTTTCTCTCTCTCTCTCTCTCTCTCTTTTTCTCTTTGTTTCTGTCTCTGTCTGTCTGTCTGCCTGCCTTTTTGTCTGTCTGTCTTTGTCTGCTCTCTGTCTCTCTGTCTGTCGGGTCTCTCTGCCCTGTCTCTCTCTCTCTTCGGAGCAAATTTGCGTGTGGGGCGTGCGTGCAAAACGCGGGGGCGGGGTGCGTGTGTGAAGGGTTATGTAAAGCGTCCGCGAATCGTGCGTGCGGCGTGGGGCGGGGGCCCCGGGGCCATTTTTTGGGGGTTGGTGTGTGTGTGTGTGTGTGGTGTGTGTTTTTGTTTTTGTGGGGGCGTGTGCGTGCGCGCATTTTGTGTGGACGGCGTGAGTGGATGCTTTTGCGTGTGTGCGGCGTGGGGTGGTTGTGTGGTAAAAATTTTATATATCAAAAATGTGTGTGTGTGTGTGTGGGGTGTGTTTTGTGTGTGTGTGTGCGCGGGGTTTTGGTACGTGTTTATGTGTTTGTGTGTTTTGTGGGGTGTTTGTGTTGGGGTGGGGTGTGGGTGTGTGTTTGGTGGTCGTGCGTGCGTGCGTGGTTCGTTTTGTGTGTATGGGGGAAAGAGAAAAAGAAAGAGAGAGAGGGGAAGAGGGGGAGGGGGAGAGATAAAGGGGGGAGGAGGAGAGAGGGGAGAGGGGGCAGGGGGGGGTAAAATTTTGCATTTTTTCATCGCCATTGACCCACTTTTTCCAAGGCAGATTCGAGCAATCAATCGTATGTCCCCATATCTAAATGCCCACACCATTCTTTTTCAGGGGCAATTTGGGAAACCACTTTTTTCTGAGGTCGGGGTCGGAATTTTTAAACCCCGAAAACTCAAGGGGCCCTGCCCGTCCAGGAAATTCATTCCCGGTTTACTGTGTTCTGCATCAGTCCGACCCCCTTTGTCAAATTTGGGTTTAAAAACAGTAAATTTTTCAGATAGCCTACTGTTTTAAAATAAAAAACCTAACCTCCCCCCCCCCCCCCCCTTTTTCCCTATGCGGGGAAAAACGGGTTGCCGCAAAATACTGAAAAAAATTAACAAAAAAGGGCCCGACCCCAATTACAACCCCCCGGGGCCCGCACATAAAAAATGAAGGATTTTAAAATTTTAGAGTGATGAAAAGACACCCCCCAAACAAAACCCCCCGGCACACGCACAACCCACGCAGGGCAGCACCCCACAAACACAAAACCACACACACCCCCAACACACACACACACAAAACAACACACACCCCCACCACACACACAACAAAACACACACCCCAACCACACAAGGGGAGACAAACAGCAAACCCAGAGAGAAAAAGGAGAGGGAACAGAGAGGGATTGGGGGGGAGTTGCACCACACCCCCCCCACACACACACACACCCCACACCCCCCCCCAACCCCCCACACACCACACACAAAAAACCCTTCCTAGCTGTTGAAAAAAACGAGAGAAAACTGCTGACACGGTTTTTATCCCAGCCACATTTCAACCCCCACGTTTATATCTCACAACCTTTTTACCCACCCAAACCCCGAAAGCGGCAAAAGGGGACTGTTTAAAACCTCTTCTCTCTTCTCCCCTCTCTCTTCCCTCAGAAAAAAAAAGGGAAAAAATTCGGCCTGCAGAAAAAGCCCAAAAACCGCCGGGGGAAGTCGGGTGAGCTGAAGACAACATGGGGACGGGGCCGAGTGCTGAACGAAAGACCCATGACTTTAGGGAACGGGAAGAAAAAGGGTTACGTGGGGGGGAGTTTTTTTTGTTTTTTTATTTTGGGCCCTTTTTGTCTTTAACGCAAACACAACCCCGGAAACCCCTTTTCCCTTTCGCAGTTGTTTGGGGGGGGCATTTTTGCAAACGTCGTGTGAAATGTAAGGGGCCGTGTGAAACCTTCTTTCCCTCTGTAAGAACAAGAATAATATTTTGTTGGTGGTGCACACTTAGTGAATATTTTGCGTCTGTTGACTTGATATTTCAAAGA
>CM031605.1:60242645-60260145 GCA_018398815.1 Conus ventricosus | reverse complement strand
CAAAGAAGTTGAAATGACTCCATCTGCCAACGTCTTTTAGGAACTTACCTGAAAAGTTTCTATTGTCTATAAGATCACTACCATTCGTTGGAGCGACGAGTCATCAGCAATAAATCTGTGGGGTTGTGACCTTTTCATCTGATATCAGACAATGGTACATCATTGATGAAGAATCAGAAAATTAGGGCCTAGTACAGAAGACCCTGTGGGACTCCTTGTCGACAAAGTCTGAATTGGAGGTTTTGCCATTAAGCGGGCCACATACTGAGTCCTATCGTACAAGTAGATTGGAATAATGAGATTATGTCGGGGTGATGTACAAGTAGAGAGATAGTTTCCTTCATTAAGAATAATGGAATTATCAACAAGAACAAACGCCTTTTTGAAGTCAAGAAATACACCCCCTGTTTATTTGTGAGTGATCCATATTTAAAGCCATGAGTGCAACATTCGTGAAAAAGCTGTTGGCAGGAATATAAGATCGGAATCCAGATTGGGATTGGGTGAAATAAGTTTGTTTATTTCTCCATAACTGAGAAATACTGTTGTAGTATGTTGTCTTTCAAGGGGTTTGGATAGAAAATCTGATAGTAAGGATATATTGGTCTGAAATTATATTGGATCCGACAAATCAATAGATTTTGGAAGGGTGATTACTTTGGCGTTTTTGGAACGCCTGCGGGAAAACATTTAGTTTCAATGATAAATAAATATGATGTATGTAAGAGGACTCACACAAATGTTAAGGTCGAGCGAGTTTGAGGAAGAAATGCGGGATGTAATCATGACCCATGGATTATTTATTCTTTAATTGCGCTAGTGCAAACCTCTTCAAGTACAGCAAAAAGGAAATTTTAATTGAGTTACTGATTCCAAGTTTTAGTTTGCAAAATGATATTAGGTAAGTCGGGCATGTATATACATTTGGTGCTCTAAACGTCTGTGAAGCCTTGAGTAAGGTAGCTGATAGATGACAGAAATGTGGGTATTAAATTTGTCCCGGGGTGATGTAGGTGCTTGAAGTTTGTGAATTGTACGCTTGTGTTGCGTACAATAGTGTTTATATTGCCCTCCACGATATGGCGCTGTTGGATTTTGCATCCGTTATCAATTTTGACTGAAGTAGTCTCGTTTGCTTTTTCAACTTCGTATGAAACAAAGTTTCTCTGCTCTTAGGTATTCGTCAAAAAACAAATTTTTGCAGCCTTGAGTTGGTCACGTAGTAAACCGTTTTCATGCAGCAATTCCTGGAGATACCCACGGGTTTCATCTGCGGATGCTTAACTCTTTTTGAGATGTACCGGCGCGTGTTATATTTATGATTGTGAGGAATGTTTTGTACCAGAAGGACAAGAGCATCATCGACGCTGAGTAATTATAAGTTAAGTGAAATGGGAAATATGTTAAAGTCATAGAGTAAGCTGCTCATTAAACATATTGAAAGAGCGGTATTGGATGGTCGTGTTGGACCTTTGTTGGTGGTTTTGGGAGCCTAAGGACAACGTGCAGGAAGACTCTGTGACAGTGATCACTATTACCATAAATGAACCACTGAAAATCTAGAGATGCGGATTTGATTGTTAGAGTATACATGATCATAAGTGTCGCAGTTGTTTTAAGTTATACTTGTTGGGGTTTGTACTAACTGATAGGAGTGGGGCATGAAATTGATAGTGTACTTCCAAGCTGTTGTTAGTTTAACATAACAATATGGAATCCCCTAACAGTAGTATATATGAAATTATTGTGACAGAGATCCATTCCAACATTTGTACAAAGTTTTCAAAACCATACGTATGTGGAAGATGGGTTGTCTATATAAATGTCCGATTAGTAAATGGCGGTAATTTGGAGTTATTTTATTTCAATCCAGACACAATCGACAGTACAGAATCAAGATCAGTTTCTGACGTCGGGAATGTGGCAATTGATAGAAGAATAATACGGCAAAGCCGGTATGCTGGGGTTATCACTGCGCGTCCGTCTAACGTTGTATTCAGGAATGCTAATAAGTTTATCTGTTATGCGAAGTCTAACCTTGTTTCACTTATGCCAAAAACTTGTACTGGATTGGAGAACTGTGTTAAGATAGATGCGATTTCAATGGACCTATTAAATAAGAATGAAAGACATAGAGATGTCCAAACTTGAAGTCCTGGGACAGTGTGGGATTTATGGGAAGGTATTAGGAATTAAGGGTAACAGAGGCACAAAACGGACGAGGGAAGAACAGTTTTTTCCACCAAAAAGACCCAGAGAATTAAAGGTTAAAAACAACAACAACAACAACAACAACAACAACAACAACAGAAAAACAGGTGAGAAAGGTAACGGGTTGTGATGAACGCCCATAAAGACAAGCGCAACAAAGAATTAAAGGGATAACAAATATGCCCCTAAACACAGATACAGAATGTACATTTAGAAAATACCGTCCATCATAAAAACAACAAACAACAAAAAAGAGCAATGTTGAAGCACAAGGTCGAACAAATAGAAAGGAAAGAAAACAAAGTATCCAATCTAACTAAAAGCAATGAATGCGATAAGACACACACACAAACAACAACAACAACATCAAAAAAGTTTTACAGCGTGCAAATAAAGAGGATGCGATGAGTGCTATGAGCACAATCCACTTCAGAGCAGTGTTTAAGAGATGTAGATGCAGAACAGGCAAACAAAGCAAACAAAAAAGACAAAACAAAAACAACAATTAAACAAACAAACAACATACAAAGCCAAAAATGAAAGAAAAAAAAACCACAAAAAAAACAACAAAAAAAACAAAAACTTTATTTTTTTTTTTTTTTTATAAATCTGTAGATACACGAACAGTTTTTTGGCGTGACAAAGTAGGTCCCTGGTCCCAATTCAGGAGGCTGGCCCAAAGTTTTCTTCTCGCAGTCCCATAAAGCGAGAGGACTGCACGAGCCCCGTACCTCACTTCAAAGTTTGTAATTCAGCCTAAAATTGACAATCATCTTCACAAGCTGGTAGATCGGAAGTGTAGCACAATAAACACAATCGATGTTCTGAGCACAAACAAAAGCAGAAATAAGTGAGTGTTCACACATCCTTAGTGTCCATGAGTAGACCATATGATATATCTGTTCGGAAAAAAATAAAAAAAAATAAAAATAACAAACGAAAACCAATAAGAAGGGAAGGTGAAGGGATGGGGTGGGGGGGGGGTGTTGGAGTGGTGAGGGTATGGGTATTAAAACTTGTAGAACTTGTATTAACATAGTGGAGCTTGCATATAAATTTCCGCTCTCACGAATGCGCGTACGCGCGCTTGTATTCACGCGCGCGCGCACACACACACACACTATCGCACACACACACACACTTATACACACGCACACACGCTCACACACGATCTTCTTCTTATTCTCTCTCTCTCTCTCTCTCTCTCTCTCTCTCTCTCTCTCCTCTCTCTCTCTCCTCTCTCTCTCTCTCTCTCTCTCTCTCTCTCGCTCGCTCGCTCCCTCGCTCTCACTCTCTCTCTCACTCTCTTCCTCTTCTCTCCTTTTCTCTCTTCAAGTCTTGATATATAACGTACTTGTATTAATCATGAATTAAAAAAGATTGAATTGAAACAGTTTGTAGTATAACTGTTTTAATTGTACTTAGACATGGTGTACTTCACATATGTGTTTAACTTTTATATGTGCTCATGATGTTCCTTTTCCTTACATATATGTGCTTGTGTGTATGTGTGTATGTGTGTGCGTGCGTGTGTGTGTGTGTGTGTGTGTGTGTGTGTGTGTGTGTGTGTGTGTGTGTGTGTGTGTGTGTGTGTGTGGTGTGTGTGTGTTTGTGTGTGTGTGTGTGTGTGTGTGTGTTTCTATCGGTCTAAATATAATTTCCAATTTCCAATTGATATTGTTTGCATGCCTATGTTGTTTACCTTGAAATGATTAGTCTTTGGATGTTGCCTTATGATTCTCTTTCTTTGATCTTGCCTTATGATGTTCTTTTCTATTGTTTTTGGAGGGCAGGATGTAAAAAAGCTGTATCGCTTACTCTTTTACCCTCATTAAAGATCATTTTGATTTGACTTGACTTGATTTGACAAACACACAAAACCAACACAAACACACACACACACACACACCACACACACACCCCCCCCAAAAAACACACACACACACCCCCAAACACCACACACACACACACACACACAAAACACACCCCCAACAACACAAAACCACACACACAAAACACACCACACAAAATCCGAACACACGCGCAACAACGAAACGCTGGGCATTCACAACACACCCCACACACCCCACCCCACACACACACACACAAACACACACACACCACACACACACACACAACACACACACACACACACACACAACAACACACACACAAAACGCACGAACCCCACACCACCCACGCGCGCACGCATTTCCGCATTCACACAAAACAGACAAAAACAGACCAGACACAGACACAGAAAACCCCACAACACAAAACCAAAAACACCACACCACACACACACCCCACCACACACACACACAAAACCACACACCCCCGCAGGGCAGGGCACGCACAAAAACGCCACACACACACGCGCGCGCGCCCCGGGGATGGTCCCACCGCAAACACACACAAAAACACACACCCCAACACAAAACAAAACCCCAAACAAAACACACACACAACACACAAAACACACACAACACACACACTGTGGATATGTCTCACACTGAGTCTCGAGAGAGAGAAGAGGAGAGAGAGAGGGGGGGAAAAGGTGAAGAGAAAGGGAAAAAAGGGGGGAGAGAGAGAGGGGAGAGAGAAGAGGGGGGGGAGAGAGAGAGAAGGGGGGGAGAGAGGGGAAAAGAGAGAGAGGAGAGAAAAGAGAAAAAGGGGAGAGGGGAGAGAGGAAGGAAGGAAGAGAGGGGAAGAGAGAGAGAAGACGCAAAAACATGCGCTAGGGGGCATACAGGGAAAAGTACGCAAAAGAACTCACGCCCCAACGCAGGGCCTCAGGGAAAAGCACGCACGCACGCACGCACCCCCACCCCAACACACAAACACACACACACACACCACACACACAAACACACACACACACACAAACCCCAACACATGCGGAGCGGGGCCATAAAACGCACATTCGAAAAATTGCACCTATAAAACAAAAATTTTTCGCGTTTGGCAGGGTTTTTACCACACAACAAACACACTCAAAACACAAACCAAAACACACACACACAACAAAACACACACACCACCACACCACCCCAACAACACCACTACACAAAAAAAACAAACAACACACACACCACACAAACACACACACACACACACACACACACACACACACACACACAAAAAAACACAACCCCACAAACATTAACAAATATAAAACGGAGACTAAACCAGCAAAAATACGACAAAACAGACCGACAGACAGAAAAAGGAACGCACGCGCACAACGCCCACACACACAAACACACACACACACCACACCAAACACACACAAAACACACACACAAACAACACACACACTTTCCCACGCACACGCCTTCAATGCCGTTCAAATAAATGCACACATAAAACACTTTAGCCGCTGTTCGATTGGTTACACACAACACACGCACACTCAAACACACTCAAAAACACAAAACACGCGCGCGCCCCGCGGCGCGGGAAAAATCTTTAATATTACGTGTTAATTTTCGTTTCCTGGGGTTTTTACTATTGATGTTTTTAAATTTTCCGTCTGGGTGGTAAATTAACAGAGGGGACCCTTGTCTTTTTGTCATATGTTTTTTCTTTTTGATTTATTCCCCATTTACGATTTTTCTTTCCCCACTTTCAATTGCACGTAAATTTTTTTTAACCTAAATCCTTCGATACATCTGGACGAAAGTGCAGGCTACAAAAAAGAGAAATTTTTACATTTTTTTTTGATAATAAGGAGGGAAAATTTAAAACCCCCCCCCCAAAAAAATTTAAAAACCCGACCTTTTCTTAAAAATTTTTTCATCCATTATTGGGTAGTCTTTCTTTGGCTGTGGCTCGAATTTGTTGGTTGTTTTGCCCGAAATGAACGCCGGCCGTAGAAACCATAATTTCTACTTGAGTAGTGTATGATCAATGAATATGACTTACATCAATGCCAGTTTCAACATATTTGTGTACTACACCATGGGATTCGGTTCAGGGAAACATTGATATCATTATTGAAGAGAATATAAAAAATAATTGAGAGAGAGAGAGAGAGAGAGAGAGAGAGAGAGAGAGAGATTGATTGATTGATTGATTGATCTTTAATACCCCAAGATGAAGATTTTAGGCCAAAGCCTAGTCTACAATCTTCCTTGTCATGCATACATTATTTCAGCACATATCATTCATACAGACAATTCAACATAGCACATGATACTCTAATTCTACAATGATAAGCAAACTGCTCATAAAAGCACTAATGAGATGGGGATGGTAAAACAAAAGGAAACTTACAAGCAAACAAACAAACAAAAACTACAGAGAGAGAGAGAGGTCAGAGGAGGGTGGGGAAGAGAGAATGGTAGGTAGGGGGAGGAGAAAAGGGATGGTAGACAGAGTGGGAGTGGGATGAGCGATTTAACGGAGTAGGTTTTATGTTGAGACGATTTATCCAAAGTATGGTTCACAGAAGACTTAGCGAATGGACGCTAATCATTGTAATCGAATAATTTAACTACTGAGACATAAAATGTTTATGCAAATGTTCCTTGAAAGGTTTTAAAGTATTCAGTTCTGTAGATTCGGTGGAAGTGAGTTCCAGACATATGGTCCAGAGTAAGCTAGGCTTGTTTTGTATAGATCAATGCGTGGGTAGGGAAGAAGGAATTTCGTCGAGCCAGAAAAGCTGTTCGATCTTGTAAAAAGGCATTGATATAACATGGCATAGTACTGTCAAGATTGTAAACATAAATGATGCCTTGTTGAATTCCAATTGCCTATTCAGAGGAAGTATGTTCAGCGCTTTTAGTTTTTCGTCTGTTGTTAGAGATACAGCTGGATGGAGTAGCTTTGCTGCACGTCTATGGAGAGAATTCAGCCTTTTTTGTGGACGTCACTACTGCCGTCCCACACTGTTGAGGCGTAATTTATACGTGACATTATGTGTGCATTGAAGAAAAGTTTAAGCACATTACTGTTGACGTAGCGCTTTAATTGAGATAACAGGAAAAGGTGTTTTGAGACTACCTTGCATAAGTTATTTAGATGAGATTGCCATTTCAATTCTTTATCTATCGTTAACCCTAAAACACGATGCTCATCTACCTGCTCGATAAAAGTGCCATTCAACTGAAGTTTTAGGCAAAGAGGAGTTAACTGGTGTTTTTGGCGGGTACTATAATCATAGATTTGGTTTTGGCTGGGTGTATGACCATTGAGTTTGAATGACACCAGTCTGTCACGTCGTTTAGACTTTCCTGGAGAGAAGTTTCTATTGTCTGTAGATCACTACCATTCGTTTGGAGCGACGAGTCATCAGCAAATAAATCTGTCGTGACCTTTTCATCTGATACGGACAATGGTAAATCATTGATGAAGATGCAGAATAGTAGGGGGCCTAGTACAGAGCCCTGTGGGACTCCATGTCTGACAAAGTCTGAAGTGGAGGTTTTCCCATTAAGCGCCACACTACGGGATCCTATCGTTCAAAGTATGATTGGAATAATGAGATTGTCGGGTATGTTCAAGAGAGAGAGAGAGAAGAGAGAGAGAGAGAGAGAGAGAAGAGAGATGGAACTCTACGTAAAATCATTCTCATATCACTTACGTGTTTTTAGCTGCATATATATATATATATATAATATATAATATATATATATATATAATATATATATATATATATATAATATATATATATATATATATATATATATATATATATATATATATATATATATATTATATATAAATATATATATATATATATATATATAATTCTACATACATTTCCCTCAAACTGTCATGACTGAGATTCATGATTTCTTCCTAAAAGTACAGAGAACTGTAGAGTGTTCCCTCTGCAAGTTAGCTGATTAATTTCTGTCAAACATCTTTTATATTTTTGAAAAAATAATGCTGCTGGCAGAAACAAGAATCTGCCATGGGGACACCCATAATGCCAGCAGTTGCTGACCTGTTCATGGGGTGCCTGAAACTATGATCCCGTCTGAAGGCCCTGTTACTATTTTCTAAAGACCTTTTGTAAACGATTTTATACATCACGTTTATGATATGGCTAAGATCAGACTTAAAAACGGGTTTTCTGTTTTACTTCAGTAGTAACGTACACCCCACTATTTTTGTACTCCCAGTTCTTATGGAACAGGGGTGTCTTTAGAATGGGAACGAAGAAATGCTGTGCGTGCGTGCGTGCGAGCGTGCGTGTGTGCGTGCGTGCGTGCGTGCGTGCGTGCGTGCGTGCGTGTGTGCGTGTGTATGTGGTGTGTGTGTGTGTGTGTGTGTGTGTGTGTGTGTGGTGTGTGTGTGTGTGTGTGTGTGTGTGTGTGTGGTGTGTGTGTGTGTGTGCGTGTGTGTGTATGTGTGTGTGTGTTTGTCTGTCTGCCGTGAGCGAGTGTTCCAGACAAAACTACTGGGCTGATCTTTCTGAAAAATTGCAGCTATGTTCATTATGGGTCACGAATGATGCCTGATGTGTTATTTTACCGTTATATATGTTACTAACGGCTATAACGGCCTATAACGGTTTTCCTTCTTTATGGAATATCTCAGTAAGTACGCGGCCTAATCTTTCTGAAAATTGTAGGCATGTTCATTATGAGTCACGGATGATGCTCGATGTGTTATTTTAACCATTATAGCCGTTACTAACGGCTATAACGGCCCGTAATGGTTTTTCTTCTTTATGGAATATCTTACAAAGAACTTGTGCGATCTTTCTGAAAATTTGTAGGCATGCTTATTATATGTCACGGATGATGCCCGATGTGTTATGTTACCGTTATATCCGTTATTAACGCCTATAACGGCCTATAACGGTTTTTTCTACTTTATAGAATATCTCAGTAAGTACTTGGCTGATCTTTCTGAAAATGTGTAGATATGTTGATTATGGGTCACGGGTGATGCCCGATGTGTTACGTGAACCGTTATAGCCGTTACTAACGGCTATAACGGCCCATAACGTTTTTTTTCTTTCTTCATGGAATATCTAGAAAGTACTTGACCGATCTTTGAAAATTTGAAGGTATGTTCATTATTGGTCACGGATGCTGCCCGATGTGTTACTTGAACCGTTAAAGCCGTTACTAACAGATATATAACGGCCCATAACAGTTTTTCTTCTTAATGGAATATCTCAGAAAGTACTTGGCTGATCTTTCTGAAAATGTTTAGGTATGTTCATTATGGGTAATAGATGATGGCCCATGCTTACCAGAATAGCTGTTACTAACGGCTATGACGGCCCCAAACGGTTTTCCCTCTTTATGGAATATCTCCCACGTATTCAAGATAAACTGGGAGGTTTTTTTATTTGTTTGTTTGTTTGTTTGTTGTTTTTTTAAAATATGCTTTGCATCTGTTTCTTTTCTTTTGTTCTATTTTGTTGTCTCATCTTCTCTGCAATTTCAGTGGCATAACCCCCACACCGCTGATAATGAGTTCCCCTCCACAGCCACACTCTGCTTTGCCCTGCAGTGGCCCCAGCACTGGCAGTCCACAGAGAGAGTCAGTGTCAAGTCACCACGAGGCAACCACCAGAGGAGACACTGCACCGCTGCCCAGTCACCCTGGTGGCGTTTAGTGGTACCTGTTCTGATCCAACATACACTGCACACCGTCCACTAAGCTCCCCAACTGACGACAATAACTGTCTACTTACGGAGCAAGGTACCACAACGTTCATCCAGTGATAGTCCCCAAGATGTCGCCCCGCACAGGCAACATCTACGCGGACTCACCGAGGAAACAGACGTGCAGAGGAAATGAAAACTAAGGTCGTCATGAAAGCATGGCATAAAGGACCATGAAACTTCATTTTCTTTTTATTGTACATCGATTAGGATGACGATGATGAATAGCATGCCACAGAATTCCATTCTGGTGTGAGACCGCATGACAGGGCTGCACTCTACACATATTGTTATAGCATATCTCAGTCAAAGAGATACAGACTCCTGGGGTGCTGGTAAAAATAAAATATGAATAATACTCTCAGACACACACCGGTTCAGTGAATGAAACTCAGCGGTGTGTTTCCATTCTTTCTGACAGAGCTCATGGCAAACTCATCTCTAGGTAAACGCCGCTCATGAGCTGAAAAATCCCCACAATACGCATGGCTCTGACTGGATTTAAACCTTCGACACTGTGAAACCGCAAAGCTTACCACTGCGCTACGGTAACTGGTACCCGACCACACCATAGTCTGTGTTAAGAATGCTTTTCATGGAAGTAAGTGATGTTTCCGACTTGAGCAACAAATAACTTCTTAATATGTTCCGAGGGAAGATACTAAGATCTCTCTCTCTCTCCTCTCTCTCTCTCTCTCTCCTCTCTCTCTCTCTCTCTCTCATCTCTCTCTCTTTTCCCTCTCTCCCCTCTCTCTCTCTCTCCTCTCTCTCTGGCTTTGACACAGACAAAAACTTGGGGTACTACCTATAAGAAACAATACTGAAAATTTTGTGAAAATCCCGTCGCAAGATTTTGCCCATATTGTTTGAATGTGGATGAGGATGAAAAACATCTTATATTTGTATGTCCTTTGTTTACTAAATTTAAGAGACGGGTTTTTCTTGTCTCTATCTTAATGTTCCGTTACAAATTCTTTTGAAGGGTGTAGATAAACAATTATCTCGTGCAGTGCAAAATACATATTTCACTCACTTAAGCGTAGACAAGCAACAGTTAACTGCCTTTGAAATATGTAATAGGCTTCAGTCAGATATAGCTTTTGTAACAAGATCATTGTAGAAGTGTGGTGTCTTTTCTTCTTCCAAGTCAGAACGCTCATATTCGGGGTTATGACGAGCTTGTTGATCAGGATAGTTATGTTGAACGAGTGAGATCATATCTGAGCTAAGGTTATTTACTTTGAAAGTGTATGTGTTAATATCATAAGGTGTGATTTGTAAAGTGCGTGCTGTTGTTTTCCCCCGCCATCTACCCACTCCCTCCCCACCCACGTTCCCGATATTTCCCTCTACCGTTGTGCAAGATGCCTATGGCCTATATGCATTAAACGTTCCGCATTCGCATTCGCATTCGCATTCCTTCCTCCTCTCTCTCTTCTCTCTCTCTCTCTCTCTCTCTCTACTCATCTCTCTCCCCTCTCTCTCCTCTCTCCTCTCTCTCTCTCTCTCTCTCTCTCTCTCTCTCTCTCTTCTCTCTCTGCTTTCCTTCGTTTCTCTGTCCAGAAAACATCATTATTGTACGTCTGAGCATTGGTATGCCCACTGTCAAACAGGTGATGTTCTAACTGATTCGACGTTTTTGCAACCTGTGCTATTCGGTCCTCGATAAACATTCTACAGCAGAATTGTTTGATTTGTATTGCCGTACAACTTCCTTCACATAAAAAAGGTATTTTGATTTTCCGCAATTGCAAATCATTTTCGCTGATTCGTTTTATAAGAAACAACTTGAAAAACAAATTGTCCAGGACACATTTAGAAAATGATAGAGCAGTACATGCGAACTAATGGTATGAACGAGAAAGACCTGATGGTAGTCAGAAAAGCCTTGTACTCACCGACACAAAGTGATGTCACGCATCTAAACGGCTTGGACCTTCTTGTGGAAAATACAACATGAATTTGGAGACTCTGTAATACTAGTGTAGATCTTAATGTACTTTCAAAATTGGCATGGTACCAATCCTCAAGAAACAGCACTGGAGGTGATGCTGGATACATTACGTTACTCCAACACACAGAGAGCGACTGGTAACACTTGCAAAGTCATTGACTTGCACTCATCAGACACAATTCACAGCAGCCATGAGTGCGAAGCATTTATTCGTCTTATTCTGTTTTACAGAAATCAAAATTAAAACAAACAATACAAAAGGACCCTTTTCAATATGCCAATAATGGAGAAAATTCCACAGGAAAGTTTAGGCAAAAGAAACAATGCAAAATCCAAACAATCGATCAACCCCTTTT
Source organism: Conus ventricosus (assembly GCA_018398815.1). Lineage (NCBI taxonomy): Eukaryota > Metazoa > Mollusca > Gastropoda > Neogastropoda > Conidae > Conus > Conus ventricosus. The sequence continues at coordinate 60,247,993 of CM031605.1, read as the reverse complement.
TGCAGGAACGGAAAAACAGACATAACCTGGAAAGAGAAATGCAAGGTTTTGAAAATGGGGCAGAAAAAAAGCCACCTTGCCCTGATCCAGCTATTGAAACAGACATGAATCAAAAGACTGAACAGTTCAAAACAGTATCTGAAAAAAAGGTAAATTGTGTAACGTGCTTATGACATACCAATCACTCGGCTATAATAGTTTTGTCATCGCATAGAAGGAAAACAGTACAAACGCCAACCCAGATATCCTGCCCGTCAGTGGGTTTATAAAGCTCAAGACAAATGGGGGGAAAGGGTCGGTTCTATTGAAACGTTTCATTGAACAGAGTGTTCAGAGAAAACCTGGGGGGGGGGGGGGGGGGGGGACCAAGGCATTCACCAACTTAAATGAAAATTTAGCGTTGATGATAACATTGCAGAACATGAACTGGATGAACCAATACCTAAAGCAGTAAAGATTTGAGTGCTCCTGGTCCAGATAAAGTACTGTGTCTAGATATCAAACAACTACTCAGCACAGGACAAAACCCATCTCACCCAGGACAGTTTCGATAAAAACTTCGTCTAAAAAAGACTGGACACACCTTTATGTGATCGCTCTACCAAAATCAGGAAAAGATCATCATAGGCTAAGTGGGTACAGCATACTCATTATGCAAACGATAGTATGAAGTCCCATGAAACAAATCATAGCAAGAAAAGTTGCAAGGATCTTGGAAGTAAGCAAATCCTCCATTGAATCCAGGAGACCACGGAACATGTAAAAACTATATGCGCAAATGGGGCTGATTTTGCCTATCAAGTATGTTCGAGAGAAAGAAGAAACAGTGGCAGTTGAAATACACCTGGAATATGCATACAATGAAGTGTAGTTCTAGCTTTCGTTAAGCTGCTCCTTGACTACCTAGTCAGCAGGTCAGTTGCACGATGGACTGCAGCAGAACTTCAGGAGCGAATCGTCATCCTACGATTTGGAGACGGGACATACAAAGCTCATTAACTCTCCATGGAAATACCTTGAAATTCTCCCCTCTCCCCATATTTTAAAAAATAGTTTTATACCAAAGGGCCTTGCAGACTTCAATAGAAACGGGGTTTCTCGTGTGTTGATACTAGCAGATGACGGTTTTATCTACAAAACATCAAAGAAAGATCACGCAATAATGAAAACAGTTCAGCAGCTGTTGAACAACATCGTTCAGTGAGATCAAGAAACTGGGTCGCTGGTCAACCTTACAACAGCCCAGACGTTGGTCTCCACTCTTAAACAATAAGACATATGGACAACTACACAAACCAGTTTTCTTTCAATGGAACACAATCTGAATCAACTGACAACATATGCTATTTGGGTATAGACTTTGTAGACCTCTAGAAGAAGAAGACATGCTGAGAAATAAACTGTAAACGCAAAAAGAGCATGTGTGCCATAAAAACAATTGCAGCTAAAGGTGGGGAACAGCGCCATCTCTATTGACTATATTATGCAAGTGTGTTCCATATAATTGAATATGGATTAGGGCTTATAACACACGAAAGAGGAACTGGAAAGAAATTCAAATTGAAGTCAATATACGATAGCTTTTGAGATCACACCCTACACGATTTTAAAACTGATGTATAAATCAATTAATGGCTAAGATGAAGAAAATCAGAAGATGGTCTTACGGCTACGACTTAATAGATGTCTGACTTGTACATAACCCTACACGCTGGTCACACCTTGTATACCTACCCAACATTGCCTGTGCCATTATAAACCATCGTAAGCGTGTGCGGAAAGTGTGTTGTGTGTGTGTGTGTGTGTGTGTGTGTGTGTGTGTGTGTGTGTGTGTGTGTGTGTGTGTGTGTGTGTGTGTGTCTGTGTGAGAGAGAGAGAGAGAGAGAGAGAGAGAGTGTGTGTGTGTGTGTGTGTGTGTGTGTGTGTGTGTGTGTGTGTGTTGTGTGTGTGTGTGTGTGTGTGTGTGTGTGTGTGTTATGTGTGTGTGTCTGTGTGTCTGTGTGTGTGTGTGTGAGGGTGCTTGTGCGTGTGCGTGTGCGTGTGTCTTTGTGTGTGTGTGTGTGTTTGTGCGCGAGCAGTGCACCCGTCTTTGTGCGTGCGTGTGTGCGTGCATGCGTGTGTGTGTGTGTGTGTGTGTGTGTGTGTGTGTGTTCTGACATTTTAACCAGCAGCTAGAGAGAATCTGGCTTCGAAACTAAAACCCTTGCCATAGAGCAAAGTCTGGGGCGGGTGTGGGGGTGGGGGGTGGTGACGGTTTTGCAGCCACAGCAGCTTGTGATCTTCAGTCCATACGCTGAAACAGAAACTTGCGCCTTTTGTTCGAATTTCTGTTTGCCCCGCACTCTGTACTGAGAGTGGTGCTAATGGAGTCACAGAACTCCATGTGGTGGTGGTATTTGAACGTTCACTGTCACAGTGATTAGTCTATTCAGTAGAGTATTTCATTATGTGTGCTGTGGGCATGATAACTCACAAACATACATACAGACTGACACCGGACTGGTGAAAAGCTGACAGGTTGAGGATTGGTATGGCCTGCCTGTGTGAAGAAAGGGGGTCGGTGTCACATTGAAAGAGTTGTGGTCAGGTCACTGGCGCTCTCTCTCTCTCTCTCCTCTCTCTCTCTCTCTCTCTCTCTCTCTCTCTCTCTCTGTGTGTGTGTGTAATTTGAATTGTGGTCCCTTTGCACGTGCACAGAGCACGTTGGTTGGAAGTGAGCTTTTGGCAGTCAGTTGTGTTGTGGCCACTGGTTTAACATGTAACAATCTCGAGAGGCCTGTGAGTGAAAAAAAAATCGTTTAACCCACCCATAGGGCTGGTGTAATAGTCAGTGTGTTGTGTCAGTCTCTGCTGGAGGATAGGTGAAGGTGTGCAATGGTCACCGTGTGATGGTAGTTGTCCAGTGTTGAGCTATGGTATATGGTATTTGCTGCAAGAAAATCGTCAGGAACAAAATACCGATCTGTTCTTCACTTTCTTCACCTGACCAAGACCATGGACACTGTCAGTAGAGAGAGTCAGTGGAAGATCATGGCCACATATGCATGACAACAGAAATTCATCTCTGTGGTGCGGCAGTTCCGTGATGGAATATAGGCCGGAATCTAGGATAATGGAGAGACATCTAACCCATTCCCTGTCACAAATGCGTGAAGCAAGGCCATCTGTGGGTCATAACAATGAGATTGATCAGATGCACAGGTAAACTGTTTCTGTCAAAGTGTCCCAGCTTGCATCCAGACAAACCTACTGAGATGCGGCAGATGGGCAACAAGAATCACAAGAACATCAGTGTCAAGAGTGATGACGATTGTTGGGGGATATTCCTTCTCACTGGCTTCTTTTGCATGGAGAATCATGCGCGTGTTTGCCCTTTCATGCTCATCTGAGGACAGCTGTAAAACAGCTCTCCCTGATGATGACCAGACCTTTGAATCATCTGTGAGACCTCCACTCAGCACCAGCTCTTTGTAGGCTGGGTCATTCTGGAACGGTTTTGCCAGTTCAGTGCAGAGAAAGTCTGTCAAACTGGCTTTGTTTTCACCCAAAGAGATAAATCTGTCCCGCCACCCATTCGCTTGACTTCCAGACAGCACATTTCTTCTGACTGTTTTCCTATTGTCAGTTCTCTTGCTCCGAGTTGCTGACTTGATAGTCTGGCGATTGTAACTGTCAAACACAAGGTCAATCCTGATACAGTTTTGGAGGAGAGGTTATTCACATAGCTTGCAATGTCATCACTCATTCCCCTTATGTTTTTGCTCCTGCCCGATTGCCCAAAGCTTACACCATTGCCATTCCATCAACTATAGTACGCGTTGGGTTTGGAGGTGGTATAGCATTCTGTGGCAGATCGTTTTGCAGAATGTTGCTCAGATCAGCTTTGTTTTTAGGCAGTTGCAGTCTGTGGTCAGCAGTTGGCAGTGAACGAGGCACTGACAAAGCTCTTGTTCCAACATCTTGTTGATATTCCACAGGTCTGCCTGTTTCCATTACTGTTATCACTCACTGGCTTGAACAAATTCCTAAATTTGTCTTCAAGAGTGTACATGTTCTTAAAGTTATTCAGATGTCTTGAATCGCTCATGAAAACTGGTCGTCTGCAGGTCTGCTCTGCACAATCTCTGAGATGACATACTTTTTGGTTTCTTCCTCTGAGCGCCAAGTCATGAGTCACAGCATCACCGGCAGTTGCGAGTGAAACGATCTCTCGTGATGTGCAGATTGGAAAGGACTGAAGGTCAGGTCAGAAACAAACTGATTAGTTTGTGAAGATCATCTTGGTCCTGCTTCAGTCCCCCCCCCCCCCCCCCCCAAAAAAAAAAAAAAAAAAAAAAAAAGTGTGCAGTCATGTTCATCATCTTTATCCTCGTCACCTGAAATGTTGAATATCTTCTTGGTGTCCTTGGCCAGTTGGGCCAGTTCATTAAATGGGACGCACAACCTGTCCCCCACTGTATCAGGTCTTGTTACACGGACCAGGCGACCAGCTACCTTTTCTGCCTTGTTGATATGCTCTGTGGCCTGATCATGTGGTATTTGATTGAACTTCTGCCTTGTATCTTTTGTCACAAAGTATCCAACCATGAACGCTTGGTGCACCTCAGGTGCTGTCATTGACAACATCTTCATGTCCGCCAGGAAAACAATTCCCCAGCAAGTGTATGGTAGTGGTCAAAGGCTCCAGGGCAGCATCTCAGCAAATGATGACAGGAACAACGCCCGACCTTCATCACGGACAGCGTGCGTGAATCTCAGGAGAATGGACACCAGTTTCATGTAGGTCCTGCAGTATCACAAGTTGGCGTTTTCAAAACAGGCCCCTTCAAACTCATCAAACAAAACTCTGACTTCCTCAATAGATGACAGTAAGTTCTCTACAGATAACTGGATCTCTTTGTCATTTTTGCGTGCGAAGCCCTCAGCAACTCTTTTCGCTGAGGTTTTCACTGATCATCTTCTCATTCTCTGCTGCCCATTCTTGGAAACGCGTCCAGAGAACTGACCAGAGTGCTTCAAAAGTGAGCTTGTGCACACGGATCGCACGATTCCACCTCCGTCCCTGCATAGTGTTTTCTGCTGTCCCTTCACTCAGGACTCCACGTTCTGTCCAGACAGCTTGTAGGCTGATAAAGCCATGTACTCGCCGAAGACTTTGCACAAGTTTGTCTGTGTGTGAAACCCCTCTAACATGATGACAAAATCCCTGCAGCTCTCTGGCTTGTCCCTCTGCAGCACGTTTGCTTTGCTGTACAACTGCTCATCAAAAATATTAAAGTGTACTTCTCTCCAAGCTTCATGGTTATTGCATCACAGTTTTGCATTACTGTCCACACTATACAGAACTC
>CM031605.1:60230145-60232645 GCA_018398815.1 Conus ventricosus | reverse complement strand
TAAAACTTCAACAGATTGTGACGTGGCGTATGCACACATCCTCCTCCATCTCTGCCCGTGAAGTGGCCCTCACCAAGATGCTTGTTGGTACTTCCATCCTGTTTATTGTCTGTTTCTTTCCTTCGTCTGTGGCTCGAATTTGTTGGTGGTTTTTGCCCGAAATGAACGCCGGCCGACGAAACCATAATTTTTATCTGAGTACTGTATGGACCACTGAAATGTTGACTTACATCAATGCTACTTTCAATATATTTGTGTACTTTATCATGGGATCTCGGTTCAGGGAAAAATTTGTATCATTAATGAAGAGAAAATAGATACTTAAGAGAGAGAGAGAGAGAGAGAGAGAGAGAGAGAGGAGAAGAGAGAGAGAGAGAGAGAGAGAGAGAGAGAGAGAGAGAGAGAGAGAGAGAGAGAAGAGAGAGGTCTACTTACAGACATTCTCATGTCGTGACTTACATCAGCTTAATTGTCATAATTCTACAGACATTTCCATCAAACTGACATCATGGAGGCCCACAATTATTTCCCAAAAGTATGAAAAATTGCAGAATGCTCCGTTTCCAAATGGGGTGATTAATTTTGTCGAGTATGTTTTTCATATTTCAAAAACAAATGCTGCTGGCAGAAACAAGAATCTACTGTGGGCCACCCATGGTACCAGCAGCTGCTGACCTGTTCATGGGTGCACGGAAACCATAATCCCATCTAAAAGCCAGGTTACCTTTTTCTTAGAACTTTTGTAAACGATTTATATATGATGTTTATGATATGGCTAAGATCAGACTTAAACGGTTTTCTATTTTACTTCATACCGTACATCCCACTATGTTTTTTTTTTCTATTTTGTTGTCTCATCTTCTCTGCAATTCCAGTGGCATAACCCACACCGCTCATAATGACTTCCCATCCACAGTCACTCTGTCTTGCCCTGCAGTGGCCCCAGCACTGGGAATCCACAGAGAGAGAGTCAGTGTGAAGTCACCATGAAACAACCACCAGAGGAGACATGGCACTGCTGCCGAGTCACTATGGTGGTCTTTAGTGGTAGCTGTTCTGATACAACATACACCGGACACCGTCCACTTAGCTCCCCTGCTGACCGCGATAACTGTCCACTAACGGGGCAACTACAAGCAAGGCACCACAACGTCCATTCAACAACAATCCTCAAGATGTCGTCCATACTGGTGACATCGATGCGAGCTCACCGATGGAACAGACGTGCAGAGGAAATGAAAACTAACGTCATCATGAGGGCAGGGCATGAAAGACCATAGAATTTGATCTTCTTTTTAATGTACATCGACAAGGATGACGATGATGGATAACATGCCACGGAATTCCATTCTGGTATGAGACTGCATGACAGGGCTGTAATCTACCCATATGTTTATATCATAACCCAGTCCGAGAGAGACAGACTGCTGCAGTGTTGGTCAGGAATATGAGCGATACTCTCAGACACACACCCGTTCAGTAAATGAAACTCGACACTGTGTTTCCATTCTTTCCAACAGAGCCCACGGCAAACTCAACTCTTGGTAAGAGTTGGTCATGAGCGGACAAGTCAAACCTACGACACTGTGAAACCACAATGCTTACACCACTGCGCAACGGTGGCTGGTACCCACCACACCGTAGTTTGTATCAGTATGCTTTTTTATGGACGTAAGTGATGTTTCAAACTAAAGCATCAAATGCTCGTAACGTTTTAGTCTATTCCCAGGAAAGGTACTAAGAGCTCTCTCTCTCTCTCTCTCTCTCTCTCTCTCTCTCTCTCTCTCTCTCTCTCTCTCTCTCTCTCCTCTCTCTCTCTCTCTCTCTCTCTCTCTCTCTCTCTCTCTCGGTAAACATCATTATGGCATGTCTGACCATTGGTATGTCCATTGTCATGAACGTAATGTACCAACTGATTCGACGTTTTTTGAAGCCTGTGGTATGGGGTGCTTGATAATCATGGTATAGCAGAGCAGTTTCCTTGATTGTCTTTTAACTTTCCACACATAATAATATTTTGATTTACCGCCGCTCCAACCCTACCGGCTGAGCTTACACACACACACACACACACACACACACACACACACAACACACCACACACACACACACCACACACCACACACACACACACACACACACACACACACACACACACACACACACACACACACACACACACACACACACACACACACACACACACACACACACACACACACACGGCAAGAGGTCTATTGTAATACATATGAAAAAGTGGCGACGGTTAACATTTCTACTATCGTCAGAATGCACTCCAGTGAAGCACCAAGGCCCAATATAACTGACGATGACGCACCTTGAAAACTTTAAGATGCAAAAACCTTCAATACCAGGTGCTTGTTACACATCTGTAAACCAGTGTGAGACAGTCTTCTGAGAAGCAAGTTCACAGGGTAAGAGTAGTATATGACCAGGTTATGAATGAGTTCAGTGCGTACACAGGCTGTTCTGTTGATAT
>CM031605.1:60220145-60225145 GCA_018398815.1 Conus ventricosus | reverse complement strand
CACTGAACTGGAACGTAGAGGAGACACCTTTCGTTGATCATAGAGAAGAATGCCCTTAGTTTGCTGAATTTGTCATGTGGGTCCAGTCCGTTGTTATCAGAAAGGTGCACACATCTCATGTGGTCATCAAAGCGATTTCTGCTCATTGAACATGTTACAAAAGCATTATGGCAGTCAGCATTTCTTTCCCAGTACATGTTCTTCGGAGTAGTTGGTTGTATCCAGCTAAGAGAAGGATAGCCAAAAATGTACGGAATTATTCCCTGTTAGTTGTGAAAACGTGGTTTCTTTTGTCTCTTGCTGCATAGAGATTTGTTTGCTCAACCGTATAGTGCACAATGTCATCATCAAAAACATTTCAAAAGTCTCATGTGGATTTAAATGGAGACGGAAGAGAATGCAGGTTGTGGAAGATCAGGCTATTGTTGCTGAGTGTTTAAACGACCAGGCAAATCTTCTGGTCTCCAAACACGCAGACATGGTTGCTGCAAGTTCTGTTGCCGTTGATTGCGAAGCAAGTGACCTGTCTGCTGTTGTCGTGGCTGGTGGTAGGGGGCGCGCCTCAGCTTGGGAGGGACAGGTTGTGGTTGAGCAGGGGCAGGTCGTGGTTGAGCAGGGGCAGGTCGTGGTTGAGCAGGGGCAGGTCGTGGTTGAGCAGGGGAAGGTCGTGGTTGAGCAGGGACAGGTCGTGTTTGTGGTTGAACAGGGGCAGGTTGTGGTTTTGATTGAACAGGGGCAGGTTGAGGCTCAGGAGATCTCGGCTGGACATAAGGAAAGTCCACCTCGTCTTCATCTCTACCTACACTGTCACTTTGTCCATCTATGCGCAAAAATTACACCTTCGGCTGAAACCAATAGCTATTGACGGTTCAGGTTATGAATCTCTTCTCCCTCAACTTCATCCCCACTGTCTTCGTTTGACAACTGTCCATCTTCTGGGGGGTGGGTAGGTAACAATATATGACAATTACTACCTGCCTACATACCTACCAACCTACCTATCTACCTACATCCACACCTACCTACCTACTTAGCCATCTACATACATATATACACACATACAATCATATATGCAGACTTACATACATACATACATACATACATACATACATACATACATACATACATACATACATACATACATTCATTCATACATGTTTACTTACTGACAACCACACATACATATTTATATAATATTACATTATGCATGCATACATACACATCTACATGCTTACTTAAAAACACACATACATACAGACATACAGGCACAGCATAGGACCGAATTAATCAAGGCAAAACAAATACGTAACAGATACATAAAAACACATGCTAAAGACTTAAATGCACAAAAACGCTGTCATTCATACAGCTGTTTATGCATATTGTTTCTGTGGGTTTTTTTAAACTTGAGAGAGGAAGAGAATTATGTGTAAAAGTGCTTCCCAGAGGAAAGTGAGAAGGATTTTTCCATTAAAGAAAGACGTGATGTATTTGATGTATCAAGAGGAAAGTAAGGGAAAGGGGAGGTGTTTAGTGATCTGCCTGTACTGAGAACCTCCAAAATAGACCTGGGTTCAGATTTGCCTCGGAGGCAAAGCTACCCTGTTGACCGTGACGGGAGAAAAGCTCGTAAACGTCAACTCGGAAAACATCCAAATATGTCTTCAAACCTTCTGCATTTTTTTTTTAAAGTACCACAGTACCGGTACTGGAAATTGTAACTACAATAATGTAATGAGATTCAAAAAGGAGGGGTGTTTTTTGCAAATGTTTCTCTGAAAGAAACCAAGCTGTTTTTGTTTAAAGTGAAAACTTGTAACAAATGAGTATTAAGTGAAACACCACCCCCAACCATTGCGCCCTTACCCCTCCTTCCTTCCCATTCTCCTTCTCCCCTCACAGAGTAGGGGCTAGGTTTATTGTGTGACCGCTTTTTCTCCTTTCTGTCCGTTGCTCTTTTGTTAGAAGACCTCGAACATTTTCAGTACCACCCCTTACATTTTGTGAAACAAGTTGCCCTGAACGTTCTCGAGAAAAAAAAAACAGCCATACTTGAAATGATTCAACACACTGAATGTTTTTCCCCACACGTATTTGTCTTTATGTTGTAGCGACAAAGAATAATCCTGAGATTATGAGTTTGGGGAAATGTGTTGTCATATGCTCAAGGTGTAGTATCGTCTTTCCCTTTAATGATTCAGGACAGTATGAAATCTTGATCTGCATGATTTTACACTCACTGTTTTTTCTTCTCGTCATTCCCTCACCTGCCATATGAACAGCCAGTAGACAGACAGCAGCTCACACTCTCACGATGAACATTTCAGCTCTCTATCTGCAGGACTTTCCATTGGCTATACACTTCACACTCCTCTTCTGTATCACTCTCCTTCTGCATTATCTACTGGTGAGAGAAACATTTGCAGCAGCCGCACTTCCTGATCATGAGAATCAACATCCCGGTAATCAGGTTGTGGACTGGGGAGAAAAAGAGAGTAGCAGAACAGAGAGAGAGAGAGAGAGAGGAGAGAGAGAGAGAGAGAGAGAGAGAGAGAGAGAGAGAGAGAGGAGAGAGAGAGAGAGAGAGAGAGAGGAATTTAATTTACAGTCTCAGAATAAGCATTCTTGCATGTCATATCCAGTCCTGTGTGTTCGAGAAAAAAGGAAAAGAAGAATATATTAAATCTAACACTGTAAGTATATACATCGGAACGAAAGGAACATGTGTGCACAAAGTGAGAAAAGCAGACACAGAGAGAGAGAGGAGAGAGAGAGAGAGAGAGAGAGAGAGAGAGAGAGAGAGAGAGAGAGAGAGAGAGAAGGAAGAGAGGAGAGAGAGAGAGAAGAGGATAGGGAGGTGAGAGAAGGAAAAGAAGAGGGGAAGCAAGTGATATGGGGGTAGAGGAAAAGAGGGAGGTGGAATGATGAGACAGAAGAGAATAACAATCACATTCAACATTCGTCAGTATACCCAGGGATACAGTGGGACAATATTTGGCAAATTCACCCGCTAGCTTCATAAATAAAACTTGAATTAATCAACACCGTTTACGTGTATTTTATTCATTTTAGTGACTACTTGGGGATGTCTTTATAGCCATTCTTTGGAGGAAGCAAGGCTTGATATGCATAGAGGTAATGTTGGAAAAGACAGGTTTATTTTTTATGTGAAGGCCTATGATCATTTAATCAGTTATATTTATTATAGAGAGAGCATTGCCATTTGGTATTTTATGCACGATGAGTCCTTCGTTGAACAAACGTTTGTATTTGTGTGGAAGGATACCTGCCTGTTTGTGATGAAAGTGAACCTGTTAACAATCTTCAGTCGCTACTTTGAGAGCTCTTTGATTAATATAGTCAGTGGTTAATGGACATCACGTTTTGCTAAATCCCAGAGCAGACGCACTGTTAAAATCTGATTGAATACAGCGGAGGAAAAGAAAATAATGGAGAGAGGTGAAAGCAGATCGTTTTAAATTCATCACCATTAAACTAAAATTTTTGCATTACATTTTTCAGTCATTTTGCCGGCTGTTTCCTCCTCTACCTTGAATATATCTCCCACGTTGACACAGTACTGCATCGTCTTTGGATTGCACAGGATGGTGTAGTAGCAGACTATGAGAGGTAGAGGGTAGTAGGAGATTTTCAATACCTACTTTCTTTACTTGTTTTATGAAGAAGTGAGAATATGAAGCTCTGGTGTTAATGTGTGTATGTGTGTATGTGTGTGTGGTGTGTGTGTGTGTGTGTGTGTGTGTGAGTGTGTGTGTGTGTGTGTGTGTGTGTGTGTGTGTGTGTGTGTGTGTGTATGTGTGTATGTGTGTATGTGTGTTGTGTGTGTGTGTGTGTGTGTGTGTGTGTGTGTGTGTGTGTGTGTGTGTGTGTGTGCGTGCGTGTGTGTGTGTGTGTGTGTGTGTGTGTGTGTGTGTGTGTGTGTGTGTGTGTGTGTGTGTGTGTGTGTGTGTGTGTGTGTGTGTGTGTGTGTGTGTGTGTGTGTGTGTGTGTGTGTGTGTGTGTGTGTGTGTGCTTATCTATTTCTTTATATACACTAGACATTCGTTGCCTTTTGTTTCGTTATTATTTCGTGTGTGTTTTCACATCAGATGACCAGTTGTTCTTTCCACCTGATAAATAAACAGCATGATTTTGTCTTAAATTATAACAGTAACCTCACATTGCCCTGAATTTTATTTTCGTTTTCGATTAAATCTCAAGAAAGGTTGGAAGAAGAATGAAGCACAAAAATTATGTCCATAAATGAAATTCATGAAGAGTCTGTTTGTTTGCTTGTCTGCTTATTGAGTCATGACACACCGTCACGCAAAGCCAGAAACATACAACGACTGACAAAGAAGTGCGTGTGTTTGTGTGTGTGTGTGTGTGTGTGTGTGTGTGTGTGTGTGTGTGTGTGTGTGTGTGTGTGTGTGTGTGTGTGTGTGTGTGTGTGTGTGTGTGTGTGTGTGTGTGTGTGTGTGTGTGTGTGTGTGTGTGTGTGTGTGTGTGTGTGTGTGTGTGTTAGCCTTTCAGCCTGGTCAGTGAAGTAGGGATAGTTGTTACCACTAAGTGGGGCAAGGTCTATCATGGATTTTTAACATCTTCAGGGTCCCCTGATGTAAAACAATTATGATACACCTACAGATCTTGTAGCTTTCTGTGTGTTATCTCATGATTTCTACACTACCATCTTGCGTCATGCATTCACGCCAAGCTCGGCACTTTTTTGCAAAGCTCAAGTAATACTACATATTACACAGCTTCAGACATTAAATTTAATTGAACATAGCATTGTCATGTTATTTACATGAAATACAGTGCTTTCTATGCGCTTTCCAACAAAGAAAAAGCTTCACTTTCTTTGTTAATTGCCCTTGGCGTCCTACTCTTCAATGTCTTGCCTTCAATGTACACCTAAATTATTTTATCATGGGGTTTGAAACTTAAAAATGTGAATTCAAACAATGCATTACACAGGTATAAAATATCGGGAATCATTT
>CM031605.1:60210145-60215145 GCA_018398815.1 Conus ventricosus | reverse complement strand
CTGGTATTAACTTTGTATTTCATCGCGGCATTCAGATTTCATATAGGATGTATTTACAATCCTCAGACTGGTCTAACGGAAAGAGTCGATGTTATTGGAAAACTGTATCAAGAACACAGGGAGTTGGTAGATTATGTAGATGGATTAATTTTTGGTGCTTGTATGCCTGGAGGTGTGATGATTTTGACGGTAACATCAACAGTAATTACTGTAGTGAAACTTCGTCAGATTGTGACTTGGCGTATCCAAACATCCTCCTCTATTTCTACCCGTGAAGTGGCCCTCACCAAGATGCTGGTCGGTACGTCCATCCTGTTTATTGTCTGTTTCTCTCCTTTCGCTGTGGCTCGAATTAGTTGGTTCTTCTTGCCAGAAATGAACGCTGGCCGAAGGAACCATAATTTCTATCTGAGCAGTGTGTGGATCAATGAAATATTGACTTACATCAATTCAAGTTTGAACATATTTTGTACTACATTATGGGATCTCGGTTTCGGGAAACATTATTATCATTATTGAAGAAAAAATAAACAATTGAAGAGAGAGAGAGAGAGAGAGAGAGAAGAGAGGAGAGAGAGGAGAGAGAGAGAGAGAGAGAGAGAGAGAGAGAGAGAGAGAGAGAAAGAACACTGAACTGAACACTGAACACTTTTAATGTCATTGGCTATATAGCCTTTGTGACATGGGGGTGCAAACAAAAGAACCAAACAAAATAAGGCAAGGTAACAAGTCCAAACAGATATGCAAGAAATTGAATGCTTGGCTTCAAGCAAAACAGGCCTGCATTGAGACCATCCAAAATAATGCCATTCTAAAGAAGTAGCATGAATACAACGTAAATCTTCTTCAGAATTCGTATTCTTTACTAATTACATCAGTTCGAGTTATTTTTTTTTTTGTTTCTGATGTTCAAAGCTTCTGCAATATACTTTGGAAGAGATTTCACAGAATCATCGTCATAGTTCAGTTTTAGCACACCAACTATGTCCTCATTTTTAGCACATTGTTTTTCAAACATTATGCATTTTTCGCGGATTCTGCTGTATTCTTTACAATGGAATAGGAAATGTTTCTCATCTTCCTTAAAGGAACCACACAATGGACAAGGCGACCGTGTAGAGGGCTCAGCAAGAAACCCTTTTTTATGAGCGTTCAAACCAAGAGTTCTGGATCTAAGCCTGGCAAGGCAAATTCTGTGCCACCTGCACGTAATCAACGATACATATTTTGTCTGTTTCAAATATACTTTTAAAACTAAAAAACCAACTGTACCGTTCTGTGTTTTCCATTTTGGAATACCCAATTTTCCTTCCCCTGATCACGTTCATTTAACAGCATTTGATGTGTCTGTTTACAGAGTCTTGAGTCAGGTAACCTCAATAATTTAAGCCAATAGTTTATACATTTAACATACGTCAAGATATATAAAGGGTATCTGCCAGTTTCAACATACATTACTGTAATTGATGTATGCAGTGGAACACTTAAAAAGCGTTTGATTGCAAATGTGTGTACTTTCTCTAGATCTCTGTTGTCACGAGAACCCCATATTTCAGCGCCATACGTAAGAAGTGGCTCGAGTTTTGCATCAAAAAGCGTCCAAAAAATACAAGAATCAATCGAATTTAACTTTCCTTAAAGCTTTTAGAATTTCTATGACTCCCTTTTTTCGTTTTCTACAATTCTCATCTACTGCGCGTTTCATATCAACCTGGTTGTAAACAGCATACCTAAATATTTATATGAGTTAGTTATTTTTACCTCTATTGTGCCATAAAACCATTTTTCATGACGGGCAAGGTGACCACCACTTCTGAATACAATTACATTTGTTTTCTCAAGATTTACAGTTAGAGACAGACGATCTGCCTCTTCTTTTAATCTATTCAGCTGATTTTGAAGACCCACCACAGCATTAGATACTAATATCACATCATCTGCGAATAACAGTAAAAAAAATTCAACCGCTCCTGGTACCATTTGAATGCCATGCTTTCCTTTTTTGTTATTTCAACTGCTAATTCATTATTAAAGAATGAAAACATCAGAGGACTTAATAAGCATCCTTGCTTCACTCCTTGTGGACATTCAAAAACATCCGAATAGATACACTTACCACGCACACATGCTGAAACACAGTCGTAAACACCACGAAGTGCCATGTACAACTTGCCATCCACTCCACTTTTACGTAAAGAAGCCCATAACATGTTACGATTAACGGAGTCGAAGGCCTTTCTAAAGTCGACGAAAGCAATGTACATTTGTTTTTGTTTTTCAATAAGTGTGTTTGAACTATTGAAAAAAGCGTAAAAATATGGTCTATAGTACTATAGTGAGATCGGAATCCTGCTTGTTCTTCGATGATTTTTTCCTCCCTTTCTGCCCACTTTGTGAGTCTTCTGTTTAAAATATGGGTGTAGATTTTACTTACGACACTTGTAAGAGCAACTCCACGGTAGTTATCTGGGTTATTTGGATCTTCCTTTTTATGAATAGGAACAATAATAGATTTGGCCCAGGCAGCAGGGAAGTTCCCATCATTAAACAGTCTATTAAATAACATTACAAGAAAATCAATGACAACGTAATTTGCATGTTTCAGCATTTCACTTAAAATTCTATCTGGGCCCGCACTTTTCCCTGACTTTAGATGCTTTATACTATCAATCACTTCATTTCTACTAATAGCATAATTAAATATGGGCTCTTCAAAACCTCCAGCATCTTCAACAAGCGTGACATTTTCATTATTAATGTCATCTGTATCTCTAAAAACTGCTGAAAAATGATCATACCATTGTTAAGTGCTTATATCATTATAAATAAATGTCCTTCTACTCACTGATCTAATTATTGACCAAAACAGACTTGAATCTTTAACAGAATTTTTTAAAATTTTTGTAATTTTAATTCTTCAAATTCATGTTTCTTTTTTCTCTTCATCTGTTCATATTCCCTTCTTTCATTTACATAACGTTCTTTGTAATACTTTTTATTATCTTCCCTTTTACACCTTTGGGAACTGTTTAGAAGACATCTGACTGTTCTTTTCTTTTTTTTCACACTCATTGTCAAACCATTCATTGCATTCTTTCCTTCGATTTCCAACCATTCGAATCATACAGCTAGCAGCATACATCGCACGTGAGAACATATCAACACAGGCATTTACTTCAAAAGACATTTTGTAAACATTCCTTAAAGCAATCACTATTAAGTTCATTTTTATAGCATTCCACATTCTCTTCCGACCACACAATTCGTTCTTCTCCTTTCTGACGTGAAATAATTTCCTTATTGCTCAGAGTGTTTCTCCATTTCAGTTCGAGCGGCAAATGCCAGGAAAACAACCTGTCACCAATACACATAGTGCATTTATCAACCAAACAATCACACTACATCCTTGGTGTGACACAAAAGTAAAATCTCCTTCCCGATCTCCACTGCAAAATCCATTCAGAATAACAAGATCAAATATAAAGCAGAAGTCCAACAGGGATTTCCCAAAACTATTTATAGTAACATAATTGGAACACAGTAGGTTAGCACAGTCTTCCTTGCTACTTCCTCCAATCTCAGAAACGAAATCATCCATGTCCTCAGCAACTGGTTGTTCACATCCTATTCTTGCATTTAAATCTCCCCACACTATCATATGCACATCCTCCTCCTGCACAGATTGTAGAATACTTTCTTCTAAGATTAAAATACCGTCTTTTAAATCCGTACTATTGTACAGCGGGCCCCCTTCTGGTACAACATAAGATGCAACTAGAACTACATCCTTATCTGTGTTAAAAAAAAAAACAGTTTTATCCACCTTCAGTACGACAGTATTTTCACAGTCAACACGGATTTCTTTCACAAACTGTTTTAAACAATTCCTGACCAATACTAGAACACCCCCTGAATTTCTTCCATGTTTAGACAACTTTTGTGCAGGGGCAAACAATTTCAAATACACTGGGAAAAACATTATCATAATCATAAGAGTAGTCCCAAAAGGTTTCAGTTAAGCAAACAAAATGAAACAAATTAGCATAATTCATTAACATAACATCAGCTAATGTATTGTACAGATTTTCCACGTTGTGATTAAAAAAATGTCCAATCTTTTGGATGGTCAAACCTGCCCTATTTATTTTTGGCTCTTAAGTTTCTATCAGTGCCACTGCCACGGTTTGCCCAGTGAGCTCGAAGCTCTGTCTGTCTGCCAGCCGACCCTCTCCGTGCACCACGTGTCCCGCCTGAGGGATGACCCTCTACGTCACGGCGAGAGGAACTCCTATCACTGAGTGAGTGAGAGGGAGAGAGAGAGAGAGAGAGAGAGAGAGAGAGAGAGAGAGAGAGAGAGAGAGAGAGAGAGAGAGAGAGAGAGAGAGAGAGGGAGAACTCAACGAATAGTCATTCTCATGTTGTGACTTACGTCTCCTTAGTTGTCATAACTCTACTGACATTTCCCTAACACTGACATGTACAGGGCCCATAATTACCTCCCTAAAGTAAAGAAAACTGCAAAATGTTCCCTCGGCAAGTGTGGTGATTAATTTTGTCGAATATCTGTTAAACGAAATGCTGCTGGCAGAAACAAGGATCTGCCATGAGGACACCCATGGTATCAGCAGTTGCTGACCTGTTCATAAAGTGACTGGAAGCCATCATCCCGTCTGAAAGTCGCATTGCTTTTTCTGGAGACTTTAGTAAACGATTCATACATGATGTTAACGCTAGTGGCAGCTGGTCTTATCCAACATGCACTGGACACCGACCACCAAGCTCCTCTGCTAATGACAATAACTGTTTACTGGTGGGGCAAGTACAAATGGATAGTGCGCCACAACGTCCATCCAACGACAGTCCGCAAGATGACGTCCATACCACCAACATCGATGCGAACTCACCGAGGAAACAGACGTGCTGAGGAAATCAAAGCTGAGGTCATCATGAGAGCAGGGCATGAAGGACCGTATTTTGTTGTTGTTGTTGTTGTTTTCTTT
>CM031605.1:60200145-60205145 GCA_018398815.1 Conus ventricosus | reverse complement strand
TATTAGTTGCAAAGTGAGACGACTGCAGGCGGAAATCTAAACAAATCTTAAATAAATGTTAGCGAACTGCCCAGAGAACGTGGACAAACGAGTCACAAGACAAAACACAACGCGTTTCGACCTCTTAGGTCTTCTTCAGGTTAGACATAAACGAATAAAACAACGAAAATTCACTTAGCTTTGATCGCTTCAGAGTTCAGCGCAAGGAAGAAGGCGGAGTTAGATGGGGGGTAGAGAGTAGCTGACAAGAAGTATTAAGTGACTCACCACCACCCATCATTGCCCCCTTAGTCCTTCTTCTTTCCCATCCTCCTTCTCCCCTAACAGAGTGGGCCCCATGGGGGCTAGGTTTATTGTGTGACAGCTTTTTCTCCATTCTGTCCGTTGCTCTCTTGTTACAAAACACCACACGTTTGAAGTATTTTTAGCACCATCCGTTACATTTCGTTAAACAAGCTGCCCTGAAGTTTCTACAGAGAAAAACGCAGCCATACGCGAATGATTTAATATGAAGCTTTTTCTTTTTCACTACATATGTGTCTGTATGTTGTAGTAAAAAGCATACTCCTGAAATTATTAGTTTGGGGAAATGTATTGTCATATGCTCAAGGTGTAGTATTATCTTTCCCTTTAATGATTTAGGACAGTAAGGTAACTTGATGTGCATGATTCTACTCTTGCCGTTTCTCTTTTTCGTCCTTCCCCTACACGTCATATGAGCGGCCATCAGATGGAGAGTAGCTCACACCCTCACGATTAGCGTCTCAGCTCTTTCTCCATCTACAGGACTTTCCATTTGCAATATTCATCATACTCCCCGTCTGCAGTATCTGCTGGTGATTGGAATGACAGCTGCAGCAGCCAGACGACCTGATCATGAGACTCAGCATCATAGATAATCAGGCTGTTGATTTGAGTAAAAAGTGTGGCAGAACAGAGAGAGAGACAGAGAGAGAGAGAGAGAACGAGAGAGAGAGAGAGAGAGAGAGACAGAGAGAGAGAGAGAGAGAGAGAGAGAGAGAGAGAGAGAGAGAGAGAGAGAGAGAGAGAGAGAGAGAGACAGACAGACAGACAGACAGACAGACAGACCGACAGATAATTTTATTCACAGACAATTTTAGAAAAAAACATTCCTGCTTGTTTTATCCAGTGCGTTGTGATCAAGAAAGAAGGGTACGAAGGATAAATTATCAAATATAACACTGTACGTATATACAGCAAAACGAAAAGAACGTTTAGATACAACGTAGGGAGAAAAACAACAACAACAACAACAACACAACAACAACAACAACAACAACAACAACAACAACAAACACTTGCCGACAGAAGGAGAGATAGAATGAAGAAGGCAGTGAGGTGGGAGAAAGAGGGAAACAGGGTAAACGAGTGAGATGGGGGTAGAGGAAATGAGAGAGCAGGGAAGATGAGACATAACAGAACATCAACTATGGTCCGTACAGCCAGGGATGCAGTGGGAGGAAATCTGGCAAATTTACCAGCTACCTATTACATAAATGAGACTTGAACTAATCAAGACCGTTTTCCTTTTATTTTAATCATTTCAGTGAATATTTAGCAATATGTCCGTAGCCATCCACCAGTGTAAGCAAGGCTTGATATGTATATAATTTATGTTAGGAATTAAGGTGGTTTTTTATATTTTTTATGAGAAGGTCTACGGCCATTTAAAGTAAACGCATTCATTAAGTAGATGGAGCATTGTTAGGGGTATTGTATGCACGAGGAGTCCTTATTGTACAATTGTTTAGATTCAAGTGAAAGGATACCTGCCTGTTTGTGATAAAAGTGTACCTGTTCACATTTATCAGTCCTTACTAAGTTGTTGTTTTTTTGTTTGTTTTTTTAAGTAAATGCTTTATAGTGGTTAAAAGATACCACTTTTCATTAAATCTCATTACAGATGCGTTGTTAATATCTGGTTGAATACAGGGGTGGACAAAAATGGTTGGAGAGGCCAAAACCAATTTAAAAAAAAGATTCATCACTATTGAATGAAAATTCTTATGTCATCTTCTTCTGTCATTCTGCCAGATACATTCTCCTATATCTTTAATTAATCTCATATATTGACACAGCACGGCATGGTCTTCGGAGGATTGCATAGGATGGCGTATTAGCGGACTATGAAAGGGTAGGGAGAAGGAGTGTAATTTAACAGCCGGGCGGTTGTTGTAGATTTTCATTTTTTCCTCCTCACATGTTTAATGTCACCTCTCTCATCCCTCCACTCAACAATTCCTTCATGTTCTCACACATTCATCCCTCAACATAAATTTTGCAAAGAATTTACTTAAAACAAATTAATCACAAATTCGTGTGTGTACACAAGTTGTTATAATAAAGAGTTCAATTCAAAATATCCTATGACATTTGTCTTGATGTTCTTTGTATTTGAAGGAATGAAAGGGAGAATGAGCTGACACAACTGACAACATGTATATGTTGGAATTATATAATCATGCTAGGAAAGTATTAGCAAAGGGATTTTTTTTTTAAATCAGTTTTAAACAAACAAGCCCACACGAAAAAAAGACAAATATGTAGCATAATAACTGTACAAAAACCACAGAAGAAGTCAAACACAATAAGAGATCAAACACGCATGTCCCATAGATTTCCATTCTTATTTCCTTGACATGTTTTACATAAAAGTGAGAATAGAAAATGTGATTTTTTTTGGCTTGATTATTCATTTATTTCATTCATTATGTGTGTATTTATGTACTCATTGATTTAATTCATTTGTTGATTTATTTATTCAAGTATTTGTTTCTTTCTTGATTTATCTGTGTGTGTGTGTGTGTGTGTGTGTGTGTGTGTGTGTGTGTGTGTGTGTGTGTGTGTGTGTGTGTGTGTGTGTGTGTGTGTGTGTGTGTGTGTGTGTTGACTCGATACCTTGCTGCAGCCTCTGTGGATGCTGTCTCACTCATAACAGTCGGCCACTTTTCCGGGCGATCGTGACTGTTTAGTCATTATATCTCTTGCTCAAAATGATATACTATCACATTAGTTCATCCCGTGTGTATCATCAGCAAACCGTGCAATTTTATACTCGATTCTCATCTTGATGACTTCATCCGACCGTCAGCTACCTTCAAGATTGAACGTTGACACTATGACTTTAGAACGCTTGTTGATTTAAACGTTTTAGAAAAGCAAAGATAGACAGTCATACAACGTAAAACCACATCTGTACACTTTTAACACGTCTATCATGATATTTCAGTTCACATAGTAACATATAGGCTTTGATGAGGTCAGTGTGCATAAGAAAAGATGTCAAATTATTCCTCTTGAAAAAAAAACAACCCTGTTAATTATCACACCTTTCTTGCAATGTTTCTCAGAGAGCTGTTTCTGATGAAATCCTGTAACATTTTCAAATACGGTTGTGAGACGATTACATTATCTATAATAATACACTGTGATTCGTTTGTGTAACTGCATTTCATACGGATTAGTTTGTTTTGTTTTTTACTTCTGTTTTTCACCTTTCGGGAAACACATGAGTTTGTCCTTTTTCCACATTTGAAGCCCTCATGTAGAAAGCAGACAACAAGAGGCCCAGTGAGATCCTAAAAATTGTGAATAGTTATTTTATGAAGGCATTTGAATCTTGGGTTTTATTAACTTTAAACAAATAGTATGCCGTAGAATGGAAGTGCAAGACAAACATCGGAGTATTACTGTTTTTGATTCGTAATTATGTCGTGTGTGTGTTCTTACCAAAAGGCAATTTGTACCTTCCATATACAATTCAACGTACATCATATGTTAAAGTATAGCAGAAATCTCATATTGCGTTGGTTTTTGTTTGTTTGTTATTTGTTTTGTTTTGTTTGTTTGTTTGCTTGTATGTGTTCTGTTAATATTGAGAAACTTTGGAAAAAGAGTGAAATACAAAATTATATCCATTACCGGAAGTGGTTAATATTTTTTTTTCTTTGTTTGTTACCTCAATGTTTTAAGCAAACAGTATTTTGAAATAAAACTTCAAACACTTCATGAATGCACTGGCAGTGAAATGCAATACCATGAAAGTCGACCAAACTGCAAAATTAACTACCAGAATGTAGCGACAGGCTGTATCCATCAGTCCTTCTGTAACTATATGAACATGACTAAAGTAAAGAATTCCTTCAGTCACGACACAGCGTCACACTAGGCCAGAAATATCCAACGTCTGCCAAAAAGATGTACGCGCGCGTGCGCATGCGTGCGCGCGTGCGTTTTTTTTTTTTTTGTGTGTGTGTGTGTGTGTGTGTGTGTGTGTGTGTGTGTGTGTGTGTGTGTGTGTGTGTGTGTGTGTGTTTAGAACAACTTAATATTAGGGAAAAGTAATTACATTAATGACATGACAAAGATTTCAAAAAGAAAAGAAAGGAGAGGGGTGAGGGAAATATAGAGTATAAATACAAACTCCTTTCCTAGCTGCATGTCGGGACTTAAGACAGAACTATTCGCATCGCCTGCTCCGAGGCCTTTCCTCCACTGGATCGGATTCATCAGGGAGACGTGGCTGATTGTGTCCGTGCCCCCTTACCAACAAATGGAGGTATCAGAGTCTGCATTCATTCTGTGGTATTCCCACCACCAAGGGTTAAAAAAGGGGGGATCCAACAGCACCTCAGAAGCAACCAGCGAGGGGTTGAGAAGGAAAACAAAAAGAAAGTGTGGTAAGGAAACAAATAGCTGAAAAATTAAAATCATTAAGTAAACAGTATAAAATATAGGGGGGTAATCTTTGCGTTTATGCTTGAGGATCCCAAGTAAGCGCTGACAGCAGCTATAAAAATTGTACAGAACAGCCTTTACTTGGATCTGATAAGAGATGCAATCTCGACTGTCCAAACAATATGTTGCACAACTTAATAATACTGGGGAAAACAAGCGCAGACGAACAACTTCCTCCGTCATTTGGATTTGACAAAGATCTGATTAAAAAAAAGGAGGGGGGGGGGGAGGAAAAATGAAGG
>CM031605.1:60182645-60195145 GCA_018398815.1 Conus ventricosus | reverse complement strand
ACTGCTCAAACTACCAGGGGATTACACCCTGCTCTCCAATGCAGAAAAATCCTTGTAAGAATATTGCTTAATAGACTGGTCCGCAACATCGCTGAAAACTAAAACAAAGGACTATAAAAAAAGGTAACATTCATTGACTTAGTCAAAATGTTTGACACCATGTGCATTAAAGGAAAAGGGCAAATCATGGAACGACTCCGCTGTTCTGCAAAGTTCCTCAGCATGGTCATCCAGCTGCATGAATATCAGCGTGGCCAAGTCAGACTTAAAAGTGACCTCTCCGAGTCCTTCCCAATCGTCAATGAAATGAAGCAGGGTTGCGTCCTGGCACCTATTCTCGTCACCATTATACTTTAGCATGATGCTCAAGCAAGCCACTGAAGACCTTGATGCTGAGGAAGGAGACTACATCAGATATTGTCTCGATGGCAGCATATTCAACCTTAGATGACTACAAGCCCGCATGAAGACCCTGGAACAACGTACCTCATCCTATTTTGCAGAGGCTGCACACCTCTTTGGGCGAGAAGTTAGCTCGAAGAAGATGGCACCTGAGGAACAATACCACCCTCCCCACATCAACGTTAGAGGGACCGAAATAAAAACAGTCCATCAGTTCACCTACCTGGGGTGGATCATCTCATTAGACGCCAAGATGGACAAGGAAATCGACCAACAGAGTGGCGAAAGCGAACAGTACTTTTGGTAAATTGTTCAAACGAGTGTAGAACAACCCTGAAGAAGAACAACAAGATCAGTCTGTACAGAGAACCATCGTACTTATCACCCTCTTGTACAGCTCTGAATCAAGGGTCACCTACCATCATCACCTGAGATGCCGTGAGCGCTTCCATTAGCGCTGCTCTGCACCATCTGCAGTATGCACTGGAGTGACGTTGTCGACATCATCCGACTTTGTTTTCTACCAATGATGTTTTTTCATGATTTCCTTTGATACAAGGCTTTGATGCACCAGTTCACACCGTCTGGGTGAAATCGAAAAGCAAAGCACAGACAATCTCAAAATAAATATATAGATGTTATTCCTTCTCCATCCACATTGTCTGCTAAAACTAGACCACAGCAAGTGAAATTTGCGTTTTCGTTCCGTGAAAGATGTGGTCCAAAGCGCCTTCAAATCCGTAAATTGTGCAAAGGAGGAAGAGGGGCGAGGAGGGGGGGGGGGGGGTCTTTAAAAAAGAAGTAAACAATAGTTTCTTTGCTCTCAAACAGGTAAAGGGGCTGACGGTGACGGTGTCAGATAACAGTCTGTCTGACTTCTTGCCAAGAATGGGACTGATATCCTGAAAATTCACTGTACAGGGGGGTGGCGTGGGGTAGGCGGGGGGGCGCTGTTGCTGAAGCCAGAGATAGTCATGGAAGGGCCTTTTTCGAGAAATGCATTGGCTTTCCATTACAGTTTGATTATTTCAGCCTGAAAAAAGTTTCAGGTCATGTTTGAATTCGATTGGACAGCTCCGAGTCTCAGCTGACTATGTTGAGTAGTGACCAATTTTCAACAACATGATCAGAGATTCTTTTCGGGGAGAATGAAAGGGTAGTTGTACAAAAATGTAACTATTCTTTGTCTCTTAAAAATGTTTGGTTTTTTGTTTGTTTGTTTGTTTTTGGGTTTTTTTTATTGCTTCATGCATTTATTACAATATACTAGAAAACTAGAGAAAACCATGTCTCTATATTTAGGAGAGGGGCGTAGTTACCGCCAAGGACACAGACTAAGAAAGTGCAAGACTAACCCCCTCTACTTCTAAATTTAGCTTCATTTTCCGCCCTCTGTCACTCCGTTTTGAAACATGTCTCTATTTTTTTTCTTTTGCTATGCATTTGTAGTGTTTACTGTGTTGTATTCATAAGTATAATTTCAGCTCTCCTGATAATTCACAAAGGGTAATCGTACAGCTGTTAAAAATATTCCATATTTTCGAAGTGAGGGGCATTGGAACCTTATATACCGTTTCTATGATGAGAGTAGAACAAGAAATAACGTTATCTTTTATTGTAGAGGCCATACACCACAGGCTTGGGTATAGATGAGACTTTGGCGTTACAGTAGAGGTCAAGTAGTAACAACGCAGTTTGAATAGATACAAACTGCCCTGCGTTTGTGAAAAGAACTTTCTAAATCTGAAAACGCTTTTGTCTTGAATTTGGGTTTGAAAAATCAGTTCAATGCTAGATATCAACACAAAATGGTGGAAATAATCATGACTCGTGAACTCCTTGCGTTCCTGCACTACTGTTGGGGCACAGGGGGTTGGAACTGAAAAGCCTTTGAGACGATGCGGATCTAGTGGTCATGTCGATTGGGAACGTCCCACTAGTCCGAGGGTTCACTAGTTCGAGGGTTCACTAGTCCGAGGGTTCACTAGTCCGAGGGTTAGGGTTAGGGTAGCCCGAGGGTTCACTAGTCCGAGGGTTAGGGTAAGGGTTAGGGTTAGGGTTAGAACCCTACCCTCGGACTAGTAAACCCTCGGACTAGTGAACCCTCGGACTAGTGAACCCTCGGACTCTCGGACTAGTGAACCCTCGGACTAGTGAACCCTACCCTGTCGATTGTGCAAGCTATAAAGTGAACAAGACATCTGGGCTGTCTCAAACCAGGCAAAATATGTCTCAAGGACTGAACTGTACAATGGGTTTATTTCAAACGAGGGCCGATATTGTGACTTACCTGTAGCTGTGAGTGTAATAAAAAGTATATAGCGTTTGGGCCTGATTCGTAATTCTGGACTCTAAACGTTTCTGTCTTGAGTTCGTAACTGTCAGGGTTTGTGGCATGCAAACATGCAGTTTCAGGGATTGTAATCCCCCCCACCCCCTCCCCCATTTTTTGTCTTCCATTCATTTATCTAATTATTTCTAATAGAGTTCTGAAAGTTTCTCTCATTTTCAATTTTGCTCAGTATCCTTACAGTGTGTATAACTGCGTCCTCGATTCTGGGTGGTCTCGGGTCCAAACTGCAGCCCACTCAGCTCACTGACTTTGAAACTGAAATGAAATTCCTGCAGCAGCTTGTAACGCCCGATGATGTGAGGGGCAGTGTCATTACATCGAGGTGTGATATAAACGTTTCACGACAGCAGTTCAGGTGTGGCAGCTCGTCATTTGCCTGCGAGATTGTACAGTCTCCAGAGCCAACGTTTATGCAAAAATGCCCCCATGGACTCGTAAGAGAGAGAGAGAGAGAGAGAGAGAGAGAGAGAGAGAGAGAGAGAGAGAGAGAGAGAGAGAGAGAGACAGAGACAGAGACAGAGACAGAGACAGAAAGACAGAGACAGAGAAAAAGCGACAGAGACAGACAGACAAACAGACAGAGGCAGAGAGAGAGAGAGAAAGAGAGAGAGAGGAGAGAGAGAGAGAGAGAGAGAGAGAGGAGGAGAGAGAGAGAGGAGAGAGAGAGACAGACAGACAGACAGACAGACAGACAGACAGACAGGCAGACAGATAGACAGAGAGATTACACAAAGTTTTGCTCATTAATACAAACATATTGTAGATTATGAGCACTACACTAATTCCTATTAGGCAACCCAAACAAGTAGCGCATTGACCATCATCACAAAAGTGTTCTTCATCTTTTTAAGAACAGCGCCCCACCAGATGATGTTTGGGCAATGGCTTTTAGACGATCATATAGCTAGAAGCTGATCTAGCCAGATTAGACACCTGTCTAATCTCACCCCTTCTGCTCCCAGGCTGACAAGTTTTTAAGAGTTTTCCAATTGCAAGCAAGACACAACCGATCAGAAAACAGAGATTTCAACCTTAATTAAAACTTTAAGATAAGGTTATGTCTTCCTTAGGCTTATCTGACTGAAGGTCACACACTCCCGATCATAGGCCAAGCAGTTATCAGGCTTAATGAGGGTGATTGCTGTCTCTGGGTTACCCAACTGAATGCTTGACTCACCTTGTTAGACGCTGGTGTATTGGCTTTCAAAGGGTCATCCTGATTAGAGTCGGACCCCCCAAGTTTGACATTTTTATGATGGATTTGTATGGATAGTCTGCCTAGAAGACCGACTCGACCGATCGACACTGATGTGATGATGTCTAAGGGTTATCCATGTAGGAGGAAGACTTGCTGGAAGCCCCACTAAGCTCACAATACTCCACATACACACACTACTACCCCTACCAGAAAGAAAAAGCTGTTCCGGCTGTATTCAAAACAGCTCGACCATTTAATGCACATCGATTCTCTTAAACACATGTGAAAATCATGTGGTTCAGGGGGACTTGAGTTAAGTCCAGAGTAAGACTATAGGGACAGAGATCAGTTTTCTATTGTGACGTCAATTGTATTGATGACATTTCAGCCATGCAGATGAAAGAACGATCCGGTTCCTGAGGAAGCCTTTTGGCAGGCGAAAGCTTGAATTATATTTAAAAAAAAAAAAAAAAAAAAAAAAAAAAAACTCCGTGGGCGGTGTTGACGACTTATTATTCCTCACCATATTTCATGATCTGCTCGTCGTATGTTCTGTTGGATGATGCCGGCACTGGAAAAAAAAATTGAAAGATCGATTTTTCTTACCAGGGTTGTTTTTTCTCGCTGGTCCTGTTTAGAACACTGCCATAGATCCGGATTTCCGCCATTTACAAAAGCTCCTATTAAAAATAAACTTCAGTCTACTGATAAAAAAAAATTTTTTCTGTGCAATTGCAGAGACATAAAAACTCCCCCCCCATAGGTCTTGACACTTAAATTCAATATAGCGTGGCAGAAGACATCCCCCTTGTGACAAGATTGCTAGGATTTTTAAATTCATGCCAGCTCTTTAATCTGGACTCGCTCATTGCAGAAGGGGGGAAAACTGTCATGTCTATTTACCCCTGCAGAACTGGAACTCTTTAGGAACACTATGCTGCGTATGGCTTGGTACACACCCTTGTCCAACATTAGAACTTGCGTCAAAACTGAGTTGGCCCACCAAAAATTGCTTCGATCAAGAGGAGAGTTTGATAAGAAACTTCATATGAGCGATTGTGCGACTTGACGACACCCTGTTTCCTCTCTTTGGGCTTCAAAATGGGGGTTTTCTAAAAAAAGATTACATCTTTCAAACGCTGCAACAAAATGTGGGGGAAAAAGTATTTTACACACACACACACACACACACTCACACACACACTACACAACACACACACACACACACACACACCACACACACACACACACACCACACATATTATATATATATATATATAATATATATATAATATATTTATTATATAATCTATATATTAAATTTAAACAAAGCTTGCTCGGTATTTTATCCTTGGAATTTATTAGTTTGTTATATATTTTATATATGTTATTATAATTTTTATTTTATTTATATATATATATATATTATATATTTTGTATATATATTATATTATAAAATATATATATATATATATATATATATATTTTTTATATTTTATTTATATAAAATTATTGTTGTTGGCATCCGTTAGTTCGGGAGACGATGGGTTTGCGCCCTCTGCAAATTTTTTTCAGTTGGTCATACAGCATCTGCTGTGGCTGTATGGGACCCACTTTGGGAGGGGGCAGTCTCTGCTGCATTTGATGCACTTGAAGGCCGAGTCAGCTGCTGGCAGCAGCTGCTTGTTCTTTCTCTGTGCGCGTTTGTCATCGGCAAGCTTCCGGAGCTTCTCTTCGCCAGCTTCCACCCCAGTGTTCACAGTGTGTTCCAGCGGGATCTGTCCCGGCAAGCTCTTCCCAGGTGTTGGTGTCGATGTCGAGAGCCTTCAGGTCGCGCTTGCAAACACCCTTGAAGCGGAGTTGTGGTCTTCCAGTTGTTCTTTTGCCAGAGGCAAGCTCTGCGTACAAATGTCTTTGGGGATCCTGCCGTCGTCCATTCGACGCACATGACCAAGCCACCTGGGGCGAACGCTGACGGAGAAGAGTGGTCATGCTGGGAATCTTTGCACCTCAGCCACATCGTTGTTTGTCACGGCGGTCATTCCATGTGATCCAAGTATGCCCCGGGAAAGCCCAGCGCATGTGGAAGGCACTTACCCTCTTCTCTTGTGAGACATACGGGGGTCCAGGATTCACTGGCGTACAGGAGAGTGCTTAGCACACAGGCTCGATACACAGCAATCTTGGTGTTCAATGTTAACATGCTGTTGTTCCACCCTCTCTGAGATAGTCTGGCCAGGGTGGTAGAGGCCTTCCCAATCCTTCTGTTGATCTCCGTATCCAGAGAGGGTTGTCGGTGATGGGTTGAACCGAGGTAACGTGAACTGGTTTAACGGCCTCTAATTTCATGGTTGTTGTGGTGATTTGGGTTGTAAACCCCGGAGCCATCCAGTCTTCTTCAAGCTTTTGTCAGGCCAAACCTCACAAGCTTTGCACGCGTCCCCCAGGCACTGTAACTCGCTTCGTGTGGGTGGCCAGAGCACGTCATCTGCAAACAGCATGTCTCTGATGGTCCCCTACTCGTACTTGCTCTTTGCCTTCAGCCGAGCCAAGTTGACAGTCGGCCATCTGATCGGGTGTGAAGGTAGACACCCTCAATTGATGTCCCAAAGGCGTGCTTCAGCAGGACAGCGAAGAGATGCCAAAGAGGGTGGGGGCGAGGACACAGCCCTGTTTGACTCCACTGCGTATGTTGAAGGCAATCTGATGTCGAGCCGTCGTATTGCACTGTGCCTTTCATGTCGTGTGGAGGAAACTGGATCACGCTCAAAGTCTTGGTGGGCAGCCTATCTTCGCTAGGACGTTGAAGGTCCGTCTCTGCTGACAAGATCAAATGCCTTGGTCAGGTCGATGAAGGCCAGAAAGAGGGGCTTGTGCTGCTCTCTGCATTTCTCTTGCAGCTGTTGATGGAGAAGACCATGTCGATGGTGATCTCTCCGAGCGGAACCCGCACTGCGACTCTGGGTACACTCTGTCAGCGAGCCTTGCAGCCTGTTCAGGAGACTCTTGCAAATACTTTGCCTACAATGCTCAGGAGAGATATTCCTCTGTAGTTATTGCAGTCACTCTTTGTCGCCTTTGTTCTTTTTTTATGTGACAATATTGGCAATCTCTCATGTCTTGAGGTACTGCTCCTTCCTCCCCAGCACTGGCTTAGAAGGTTGTGCAGATGTTCGAGCGTGCACCTGCCGCCACACTTGATAAATTTCTGGTGGTATGCCATCCTTCCTGGTGCTTTTCCTGGGGACAGGTTTCATGATTGCTTTCTCTAGTTCTTCCAGAGTGGGTTTCTCATCCAGTTCCGCATGAGGGGGAGGCTTTTTTCAATCGCATCAAGGGCCTCGTCGGTGCGTGGTTCTGTCTGGAGTACAATTCGGAATAATGTTCCACCCATCGCTCCATCTGCTTGTCCTTGCCCTGGTGGTTCTCCCCCCATGGCAGACTTCAGTGGAGCTGTAGTCTTCTTGGTGGGCCCATTGCTTTTTTGATGCCCGTCGTACATCCCCTTGATGTTTCCAGTATCGGCCGATATCTGGTTGTTTTGACATAGCTGAAGCCGTAGTCGTTTGCGCACTCCCTTTGCTAATCTCTGTACTTTGCTCTTTGCGGATCTGTACACCTGCAGGGTTCTCTGGGCTGGGGGATCGCTTGTATTCCGGGGTGGGCGCTGCGGCGTTCTTCTATGGCTGGAGTGAGTGTGGAGGATTTGGGCCTCAAACCAGTCGTTGTTCTTGGTCTGTTTTTTTCCAAAAATTCTTCATGGCAGTGCTGTGTACGTCTCTCTGATGTGGCCCCATCTTCATGGGCTGGGCCAACCAGGAGGGTCTGAGTCGAACATCTCGGAGAGGGCTTGGGTAAATTTCCGCCGCCTTGTCAGGATGTGTGGTCTTGTTCACATCGATGGTGGTTTGCCTTCAGGCCTAGAGCGTGTTTTCTTCTTAGGCTGGAGTTGATCTTGCAGAAACCCCCAGCGAGTGATCGGTGTCAACAGTCGGCGCTGTGGAAGGTGCGAGTAAAAAGGAACCCTCAAGGCAGACCGCCTGATGATAATCAGGTCTAGTGATGCCGTGCTTGGAGCGAGGGTGTCTCCATGACACTTTCTGCTGGGGCTTTGTCTGGAAGAAGGAGTTGGTGATGCTGAGGTCGTGGTATTGAGCACATCTCCAGGGTCGCTGCCCATTTTCATTCATCTTTCCAACACCAAACTTACCAAGACAGGGGGCCAGGATCATGGTTAGCGCCCATTCCTGGAAATTGAAGTCACCCGCAGTAACAGTTGCTCGTCTTTGGGGTTTCCTCTGGATAAGTGAGTCAAGTGGTCGTAGAACTCATCCTTTGTTTCCTTGGTGGCGCTGAGTGTTGGCGCATAGACGCTGATCAGGTAGACGGGACAGTGGTGGTGTTGAGGCGGATTTGATAGCAGTCTTTCAGTTCCTTGTTGGCAGGGTTCTATCATCCCTAGCAAAGAGTTCCGGATAGCAAATCCGACGCCATATTCTCTGGTGTCTTCAGCGCTCTTCCCTTGCCAGAAAAAAACGTGAAATCCCTTTTCGGATGGTTCCGGGGTCAGCAAGCCTTGTCTCTTGCAGTGTGGCGATGTCGACCTGGAGTCTCACAAGTTCATGGGTTGATGACGAAGGTTTCCGAACATCGCTAATAGCCTGGAGGTCGTCCGAACAATCCAGGAGTCATTGTCCTTACATTCCAGGTGCACAGCTTAAAGCTGGAGTTTTTCTTTGTTTAATTTTGTTTTTCCCTTGCTTTTGCCTGGTGCAGTGATTGCAGTCCGTTTTGCCCAGATACTTCCGTACCCTATGCCCTACGCACCCAGTAAGGCAGGCGAACTGTGGCGAGACAGCACCCTATTGGCTGGGGGCTGCCCGCTTGAGGCGGGGGGGTAGCTGTCCAATGAGATGTTTATTTTCCCACCGACGGAAACAACCCCTGGCGCCACTCTACGCCAATCGGCGGATGGCTTTTTAACAGGTAAACTGAGCTGCTTCCCGTGTTGTTTCGACGCTTGCAGCGAAGCTGAAGTGTCCTCTTCAGGGCGCAAGCCTGGGCAAGTTGGTATGGAGAATCAGCTGTTGCCCATGCAGCAGAATTCCCCTCTCCACACAGCTGATGGATCCAAGGGAAAGGCAGAGCCGATACAACTTGGCACCAGCGGCGTCGCAGAAGTTGCGGGATGACGTTTTAAGACAAGGTCAGGCCGCCCTTAGGGACTCGGCTCCGGATTTTCCCCAGGGTTGACTCCCGAAGCCTTTCCCATGAGTGGGGGATGCCGCAAGGCAGCGGAGGTTTAGATTCAGTGTTTTCCCTTCGCCTAGATTTGGGCTACTTCCCAGGTTGCGGCTCTATCACCCGGTCTATGCGACAGGTAGTACAGGGCTACATTTTTACCGGTAGCAGGGCGGGGAGTCGAGCCCCACCCAGCGAGCCAGACAAGACCTCCTATTGGGACCCGCATGATGCCCCCCAGATGAGGACAAGACCAGCGACCTGACCGACCTGTATTTATTATATTATTATATATATAATATATTATTATATATATGCTTGGGTTATTGAACAGCAGAGCTGACCACTGACTGTTCTATTTCTTTTTATCTCCCTTGCATCCATAAAATGGATCCCCAAGCATAGGCCCCAAAAGATTGTTTCCCCACATTTTATACTGTCTGCATAATGTTTTTATTTTTTCAGCAACTTTTTCTTCTCGACACTTTCGTTTTCTGTTATTTTTACCTTT
This sequence comes from Conus ventricosus, assembly GCA_018398815.1. Lineage (NCBI taxonomy): Eukaryota > Metazoa > Mollusca > Gastropoda > Neogastropoda > Conidae > Conus > Conus ventricosus. The sequence continues at coordinate 60,185,440 of CM031605.1, read as the reverse complement.
CGCTGGCTGCTTTGGGGGGGGGGGGGGGGGGGGGGGGGGGGGGGGGGGGGGCGGGGGGGGGGGGGGGCTTGGATTCTCTATTAAACCCTTGGTGGGAGACACCACAGAATTACGGACTGTGGGGTTTTGTCTCTATTTGACGCCAAGAGCACAGACACAATCAGCCGTGTCCCCTGTTTAGTCCGGTCCAGCGGACGAAAGGCCTTGCAGCAGACAAAACATTAGATTGCTTTGTGAGGGATTGCGATGGTTCCCTCAAATAATAGTAATAAAATAGCAATGATTATAAATTGATAATAGATGTAATTATGAAATGAACAGGCAACAGTAAACAATAAACAAGTAGAATAACTTTCCTCTCCACAAGAAACCAAATACACCCCTCCACGTTCAAAGGAATGGTATTTATGGCACCCAATCGTCTAAACGCATATCACAGCACGAGCACACAGAACAAACCAGGGAACATCTCTCAAATAGGATGCTCCAAACTTGCCTACATTTCCCTGTACTGGAAAAAAGCAACAATTGGAGAAATGAACAAAAAATTCACTTGCATTTATTCTAGACTGGCACATCGTTTCGGATCTTGAATATAGGCAGACGGGTACGTGAACGAACAGAAAACAAATGTGGAGTATACTGTTTTCTTGTGGGAGCAAGAGTTCCTACTTTTTTTTTGTTAATATCAAAAAGAAAGAATGTAAAATAATAATAAATTAATAATAATGTTATCATTATTATCATTTAATAATAGTAGCTAAAGTAATAATTTATAAGACAGAAAGAAGCACAGCAGTTACATTAGTCATGTAATAGCAATTATAACCACAATATTAATGATAACAACAGCAACAATAATAACAATCATTTGTCATGATCATATTCGTAATAGTAAACGTAGATAATGATGTTGATTAATCAACATATCTTCAGCAAATTTTCTCATTATCATATTAAATTTTTTTTTTTCATTACACCATCATGGATTTATCTCATTATGTTACTCTTCTTCTTCTTCTTAGTAGTAGTAGTAGTAGTAGTAGTAGTGTAGTATCATTATTATTATTTTTCATCATCATCATTGTTATCATTTTTTTCTATTTTTTGTTATTTTTATCATTATTATTGTTGTTGTTGTTGTTGCTATTGTAATGATGATGATGATGATGATGATGATGAGTGCTTATTTTATGGATATGCTTAACATATTGTAAGCATTATTATTTTTATTATTATCATCATCTTCATTATTATTATTATCATTTTTATTATTATTATTTATTATTATTATTATTATTATTATTATTATTATTATTATTATTATTATTATCAATTTTATTTTTATTATTTTTTTATTATATTTTATTATTATTATTATTTATTATTGTTATTATTTTCAAATTTTTTCAATTTCAAAGTTTTATTATTTTTTATCATTATTTTTTGTTCTTGGACACTGATATTGTTATCGTCATCATCGTCATCGTCATCATCATCACCCATTATTGTTATTGTTTATTATAATATATTTTATTATTTTTAGTTTTTTTATTATTTATTATTTTTATTATTATTATTATTATTATTATTATTATTGGGTTTTGTTGTTTTTATTTTTTTTTATTAATTAATTCATTGCTTTTTATAAAATTTATTTATTCATTTTCACTAGAAATTAGCATTCTCTTTGTAACTAGTATTAGTCTATTATTAAAGGTCTACTTTAGAGATTTTCGATAATTTGTTAAAAAACAGGTCTACATGTCATATAACTACAGTTATGGTATTCATTTTTTTTTAAATAGCCGCGGAAGAACTTAATCGATATAAAACGACTTTTGCACACATGTTCAAACCCCGCGCGGTAGATCGAAAACCGTGACGTCACTTGATGGATGGCCGTCAGCCGCGACCTACACAAGAAGCCAACGCCAAGTGAAATCAAAACGGTTGTCTAAAAAAGTCACGAGGGGGTGGCAGATATTTGCTGTAGTCGAGTGCAGCAGCTCAGCAGGAGACGGATATTGTTTGCACACATTTCATCTGATCCAGATACTCCCAAAAAAGTGGATTCGGTTCGTGCAACCATGCCGGGCCGCTAAGCTCTTTTTGCCACGTTCAGTTCCCGCCCGGACCGCGGAAACGAGCTATTCCCGACCATTGCCGAGCCCGTTCGGTGGATCAAAAACTTCGTCTGCATTGTGCGCGTATACTTTGAAGGGGGAGTGGTAAGCTCGTACGATGAGTACAATAGACGCACGTTTATTCTGTTCTTATCTAGGAACAGATCAACTTGTTAAATTGAATTTAACACGTTAAGGCTTGAGGAAGGAGAATCTCCGCTCGACGTCCACGCGTGATCGCATCAAGAAGTCAGTCGGTAGCCTCCCTCGAGACTTCGGTAAAGTCCCGTACGCCTTCGGAAAGCTGTGTTAGGGCGTCAGCTGGAACTGAATGGCTCGTTTCCGTGGTCCAGCTGGAACTGACGTGGTAAAGAGAACTTAGCGTTCAACTGATAAGGTAAAGGCCTTACAGAAACATCCCAGAGTCACTTGGCTGTCGCAATCATAGTCACTGCTTTTACATGACAAATTAAATACCGAGCAAGAGTGCAAGAACCATCAAAATCGTTTCTGTCGAGGTCGCGGTCACTCATGTGACGTCACACCCAAGAGCAGTTAAAGCCATTTCCAAGATGTAGTTGATTCCTCCCGTTTTCTTGATTTCTTGTGATCGGGAAACGAATCGGGTTTTATTTTACCACTTTATCAAACATTCATATTTCTGCATAA
>CM031605.1:60165145-60170145 GCA_018398815.1 Conus ventricosus | reverse complement strand
CATATTATTTATAATCCACAGGAGAGAGAAAAAACCGGAGACAACAGACAGACAGTCAGAAAAGGCGTTTTTTGGGTTTGCCCTTTCCCCTTAAACGGTATGATATTTTTTAATTGGGGGGGCCCGGCCCCCCTTCAGATTGCAGCCGACAAAAAAAGGCCGAAAGAAAAGCGCAGCAGCAAAATCACGAATACCCCCCACCCCCCCCCCCCCACAAACACCGCACCAACAACAACAAAACACCCCACACACACACACACACCACACACACACACACCCAACCCCAACCCCACACACACACAAAAAACAACAAAACACAAAACAGGGCGGCGCGCGCGCGCCGTATGCACGCGTGCCGCGTAAAACCCAACATCACACCCCCAATACATGGAGAAAAAAAGGGGGAGAGAGGAGAGAGAGAGAGAGAGAGAGGGAGAGAGAGAAGAGAGAGAGAGAGAGAGAGAGAGAAGAGAGGAGAAAGAGGAAACGAACAACGAACGAACGAAAATGTTTTATTGAAATGGGCCACGGCCACCTTTTCAAGGGGAAAAAGGGGGGGGGGGGTGGGGGTGGGGGTAAAGGGGGGACAAGGGGACAAAACGGGTCGGAAAAACCCTCGCTTTACAATTTGAAAAAAAAAAAAAATAAGTTTCAAACCCAAAAAAAACAAGAGCTTAGTATATGAAAAACCCCTCGGAAATTTCCCCATTGTCAATATAGATGAAGTAAACATAAAATCTTTTAAAATTACAGGGGAAAATCTTTATTTCTGTTTCAGGGTTTTCATGTATTATCTTTTAACAGTAACCCCTTTTCCCCTTCGAATTGACAAAATATAAATTTTAAAAGTGGAAGGGTTTTTTATACGAGTCCGAAGAAAGGGACTTGGGAAAAATGAAGAAATTAATAAATTTTGCCGAAAATCTTATACAGGGGGCAACTGTTATCAAAGAATTCATCTTCTATTATTTTAAACACAATGGGGACAAATTTTTGTCATAAGAATTACATGAACCTTAAGATTATTGTTCAGGGTAAACTTTAAAGTCTAGCATGAACAAGAAACCCAAAAACAATAAATCAATGTTAAAAAAGTACATTTCTCTTTTCAAAAATAGTTTTGAACGTTTGTAAACCTTACCTTTCCCCTGCCCTCTTTAGACCCGCCCTTTTGGTAAACAATCAACTAGTCTTTGCCAAAAATTGCCAAAAACCCGCGAACATCACCCACACCCTTTGTGCCATACAAAAAAAAACCCAGTTTCGCATAACAACTTTTATTTTGCCCCCCCACATTTTTTTCTTTTTGACTGAGTAAACGCTTTGTTGCTTGGGGGAAACCCTTTGTTGGTATTCTAACAGCTTAAACAAATTCATAGCACAATATGGGAGTTGTATAAAAAACGGATATCTTCCCATTCCCCCATATTTTTTGTTTGGGTTTATTTGGACACCCAAGAAATTTGCATGCAATCAAATGAATTTTTTTCTGGGCATTGAAAACGGTTTAAAGGCCCCCAGATTCAGAGAATTAAAAATTTGGTTAATTTTGGCATAAAAAATTTTAAAGTAAACTGATAACTATACCTTTATTTTTCGGGGAAAGCCCTAATAGGAAAAACATAGCTTTTTTTCCCCTTGGAAACCCCAAATGTTCATCCCATCAGGGGCAAATTTTAGTAAAAAAATGAAACTAGATAACAGTATTGTTTATACTTCAAATTTTTAGTATTCCCAAAAAACCCATTTTTTCTTTTTTACCAAAACCCCCCCTTTTCAAAAGCCCATGACCTTGTTTTTGTTTAACTTTCTTTTTCAATTGGTGAACATGTCTGAAGCACGTTAGGGGTTTTTGCAACCAACGGGGGTAGATGCAAATAGAACAAGTCATCTGCAAACGGGAAATTTTAAACATTCCATACCCCGGGGTCCCAAATTGAACCATTCTACCTTTTTCAGAAAAATTTTTTCGAAAAGGGGTTAATAACATTAAAAAATAGCGTTGGACTCAACAAAAAACCCTTGTTGACCCCATTGGCAGTCAAAAAATTTAAAATTTCAAAGTTGGTCTTACCAAATACTAATGAGTATACTTGCTTTAAGAAAAAAAATTTCCCCTTAAATCCTTTGGGTTTCTAATCCCCTGCAATAATTTACGTTTTTAGGAACAAAAGTTTTCAAAGTCAAAAAAGCAAATAAATTTTTTTTTTAACCACGTTAACAACATTTTTGAACCATAGAATAAAGACAGTAATTTGGTCTATGTAAAAGTTTTTCCAAAACCAGTTGATTTCAGAATCGGTTTGTTACTTTAAGCCGGGGTTAGACGATTTTTAAAATAGTGCTTAGCTTTTTGAAATTGAGTTAAAAAGGGATACCCTCTTTTATTACATTCTCGTACTCCCTTTTTGTGAATTGGGAAATGATACCCTTTGCCCAAATTTTAGGAAAAATGTTTTGAAATATTTTAAACGCCCTTTTAAAAAAGGGGAATAGTAATTGCATTTCCCAGTTTTTAAAATTTTCAAAATGACAGATCCCGTTATATTTTAATTTTTGTTCACAGCAATTGAAATTTAGGTGTTTCAGCTTTAGCACGTTCTTCGTGCTCAGTCAAATAGGTGTCACAATGTTCACCACCCAAATTTACATCATCATTGAAAATCTTTTTAAAAAAAAATATGCCCATTATCAATTGAAATGCCCATTTGCTTTTTTGCTCTTTTGCTTCCCCACCCCCCCTTTGGGTTAACTGTTTCCAAAAAATTTGGATGAATCAGAAATTTGACGCAAATTTGGGCCCTTTTCCTCTTTTAAAACTTTCTTTTTTTTTTTTTAAACTTCGCTTTTTTTTGTTTTTTTTCTTTGTTGTACATGCTGTAATTTGTTTCTTTTTTCTAGTTCTTCTGAAAATTTGAGTGCCCTTACTGTAACGTTTTTGGGTTGTCGACATCCTATCAAACCCTTCCCAAACTTTTTAGGGGCAAACCCAAATTTTGACTTTCTTTTCGAAGCTGTAGCCGATACGGGAACTTACAAAAAGATCTATTGCACCCCAACATCTTTCCAAAATGGCGCCGCCCCTTGTAATATCATGAAAGTCTGTTTTTTTCTCAGATTCTCTAGAAAATCTTGTTCACCCTTTTTTTATCCCCAAAAGTTTTTGTAAAAAATTGCTCTTACTTTTATGTTCACCTTTGGGTTTGGGGTGGCAAAGGAAAAGAAAGTACAATGGCAATGACAAAGGGAAAAATTTCAAAAAAAGTGACATGCCCTATTTTGGGATTAAAAAGTTTGAGACATAAAAAATAATCAACGTACTGCATCCAAACTGGAATAAAGGGGTTAAATACCATCGAAAAAATGTTTTTCCAAAGCCATTTAAAAAAACAAGGCCCAAAAAGTTGCATAGTTTAACAAGTCACCCAAAAAATTTTTCCCCGATTCAGTGTGAAGTTCTACAAATGGCGACTGGTCATGTTTCTAAAAATTGTCATAACATCTGCCGAATTATTTTTCAACGTTTTTTCGTTAAGGCCCCCAGAAAACACATACAAATTGTATGATTTATAAATACCAACAAACATTGTTCTAATGGTCTAGCCAAAAAAAAAATTTCCCGGTTTGTATTTTTTTCCCAAAAAAGGGGGGGGGGGGGGTAAAAAGGGGGGGGAAAAAAAGGGGGGGGGGGGGGGGTTTTGGGTTTTGAAATTTTGGGGGGGTTGTTAAAAAAAGCAAAAATCAGGATTTATTAATAAAAATCGTTTTCTCCAACTTGAAAAGCCAAAAAAACCCTTACATTAAAGTTTAGAAAAACTGATTGAAAAAAGTGCTATTATTTTTTAAAAAAATTTTTTTTGAGAATTTTTTTATGGGCTGCTTTTTCATAAAGTTTGCACCCCCGTTTTTCGTTAATTTTAAAGGGCCCCGGGCCCAAATCCCATTGAAAAAAAAAAGCTTTGGGCGGGCCTTGTGCTCCCCCCTTTCCGAATGCCCCGCCATTTCCCTTGGGCCCCTCCTTGAAACTGTCCAGTATAGTGTTTTGACTGGGATCCCCCGGCCTGATTCTCCCCTTTTTGGGCGCTGTTTTGTTTGTTGTCTCTCCCTGAAAACCCGATTTTTAAAGTGCCGTCCGTGGGTTCTCTATTGTTTGTGTCAAAGACGGGTTGTATCTGTTTTTTTGACCCCTCCCATCATGTCTGTCTGTCCCGATGCTGTATGAGAAGATGGAGGGCCTTTTCTAGTGGTATTTTTTATGTCTGTGTACCCTGGATTTCCGGTCCCCATGTGTGCACATAATATGCCCCTTTTATTCTCTGTTTTACTTGGTTTTTTGATATAGCCCCCTGTTATTTACTATGATTCATCGTCATTTTTCTCTTCTCTGCATCAGGTTCAAACATGAAGGGTTCTGCAAGAAGTTTTATCACATAATCGCAGGGTTGAAGCGACTTTTTTCTCGTTGCAGTCCCCCCTCACGCTTTTTCGTTGACGATTGGGCCGGGAATTCCACCTCATTCCCCCCTTTTCGTCACGGATTCCACTGAGGCCTTTTTCTGTCGGACTTTTGGGGCATCATTTTTACATCGTCCCTTTTCCCTATGGGGGTGACTCTGTAAGCAGGGGGTGAGTCACTTTTTGGGGAATTATACTTTTTATTGTGCTTTTTCGGGGACCCCGTTTTGGGGAAAAATTCGCTTGAGGTTTGGTCGTCTATCGGAAGGCTTCTGAATCTTCATCTACGGCAGTCTCCGCTGGGCTGCCTGGCTGTAAGATGCCAGCCCGGGGCAACTGGTCTGGGGTTTTATATATATATAAAAATATATATATTATAATATATAATATATATATAAAATATATAATATATAATATTAAATTATATTATATAATATATTTAAAATATATATATATAATATATATATAAAACATCCCAAAAAAAGAAGATAACAATCACGTCAAAACTTTTCCCAAAATTTTTGCCCCTTTTGGGCTTCCTAAGG
>CM031605.1:60124230-60154230 GCA_018398815.1 Conus ventricosus | reverse complement strand
TGTATCTGTCCATTTTAGGAATCAACGTTTTTCAGCATTTGTCACCGTTTTCGTCTTTTATTCATTAATTTGTCTAATTATTTTTAGTAAAGTTGTTTCCTTATCTTAATTTGGCTCAGTATACTTACTGTGTGTATCACTGCGTCCTCGATTGTGGGTGGTCTCGGGTTGAAACTGCAGCCCACTCAGTCCACTGACTTTGAAACTGAAATTCCTGCAGCCGCTTGCAACGCCCGAGGGTGTGAGGGGCAGTGTCATTATATCGTGACAAGGTGTGATGTAAACTTTTCACGACAGCAGTTCAAGTGTGGCAGCTCGTCATTTGCCTTTGAGACTGTACAGTTTCCAGAGCTAACGTTTATACAAACATGCGCTTACGGACTCGAAAGAGAGAGACAGACTGAGAGACAGGGACAGAGAGAAGAGACAGAGACAAAAAGACAGAGACATAGAGACAGAGAAACAGAGACAAGGACAGAGCAACAGAGACAGAGAGACATACAGAGGCAGAGAGAGACATAGAGAGACAGAGACAGATGGAGAGACAGACAGACAGACAGACAGACAGGCAGAGAGAGAGAATGCATAAAAGTTTTGCCCACTAATACAAACATATTGCAGATTATCAGCACTAAACCAATTCCTGTTAGCCACCGAACAAGTAGAACATCGACCATCATCACAAAAATCATCTTCATCTTTTCTCGAACAGCTCCATACCAAATGATGTTTGGGCAATGGCTTTCAGACGGTAATATACCTAGAAACTGATCTAGCCAGATTAAACACCTGCCTACTCTCAGCCCTTCTGCTCCTAGGCTGACAAGGTTTTAAGAATTGTCCAACTGTAAGACAGGCACAACCGATCGGAAGACAGAGATTTCAACCTTAATGGAAACCTTTCCGCTTAGATTATGTCTTCCTTAGGCTTATCTAATTGAAGGTCACAGTCTTCCGATAATAGGCCAAGCATTTCGCAGGCTTAATGAGGGTGATTGCTGTCTCAAGGTTACCCACCTGAATGCTTGACTCACCTCGTTAGGCGCTGGTGTATTGCGTTCAAAGGGTCATCCAGATCAGAGTAGGACCCCTCAAGTTAGACATTTTTATGATGAATTTGTATGCATAGTCTGCCTAGAAGACCGAGTCGCCCGAGTGACGCTGATGTGATGTCTAAGGGTTGTGCACGTAGGAGGAAGACTTGCTGGAAGCCAGATGAAGCTCACAGTACTCCACATACACATACCACTATCCCTACAAGAACAAGTAGCTCTTCGGCTGTATTTAAAACAGCTCGACCATTTTGAGCACATCAATTCTCTTAAACAAATGTGAAAATCATGTGGTTCAGGGGGACTTGAGTGAAGCCCCGAGTGAGACTATAGGGACAGAGAGCCGTTAGACTCTTGTACAAACTACTGGATTTCTGTTCCCATGACAAAGACAACAACAGTGTCTGTTAATCTCACCATCGTTTGTCGTTTCGTTGATTTGTTCATTCATTTCTATCCAGAATTTTCATCAGGTCAAGACAGTTTCCAACGGTTACATAGTTCAGGTAGTCTAAGTTCACTGCTTTGTCTACGGTGCTCTAAAACAAGACATCCTTGGCGTTCCAACAACCCATAGTTCCTAATACTGTTTCATTGCAGCGTTTCAGGAGCCAAGTCGATGCAATGAAAAATGATGAAAAGTTTAAATAGCAATAAATAAACAACACAACGAAACGTTCAGATGTACCTGTGTGTTTATCTATTTATCTACTTTTTTGGCTTGTATTATGCCTAAATTTCGGTTGTTGCTGTTGTTACTTTTGTTTCCAGTATTTGTGTTGAACAATAATAAAAACAAGTAAAAATGTTTAAAGAATACCAAATGTTCATCACATCTACGATGAGATCTTTTCAAATTGATTACATTGTTAAATATGCCTGCTGTGACAGTGCATCTAAGCGCAAACACATAAACAAATGAATAAAGGAGCCACGGACACATGATGGTCTTAATCACGAAGAAAAAGAGAACAATCAAAATCCCTTCACACACACACACACACACACACACACACACACACACACACACACACACACACACACACACACACACAAAATTATATGCAGGATTCGACGATGTGCGCAAACTTGCGCGGCACAAACTGGCAACAAGAGGAGCCATATCGACAGTGTGTGCCGTGCCATCATGCTTCACTGAATTCCTTGATTTCTTGAAATTTAAAAAAAAAAAATAAATTAAAAAAAAAAATATATATATATAATATATATATATATATATATATATATATATATATAATATTATATATATATATATATATATAATATATATATATTATATATATATATATATATATAAATATATTAATATTGCAAGGATAAGTAACCGAGCACCAGTGCAGCAACTTACAGGGCAGCTTGGTGTTGCAATGACTGCAAGAATTATTCAATTATAAACAAAGGTTGCTCTTATGTCTTAGATTAAAGAAATAGGGGGAGATAAGCATACATATCTGCAGTGGTAGATAATTGTGCCTAACTAACAGTATGTGCTTGAGAGGGTGAATGGGGAATAATAAATGCGTCTCAAAATGAGCCTTCACAAGCTTATAGTCTCCAAGGGGGAGACAATCTCCAACGGTGAGAGGAAACTCACTAACATATAACTCCTGGTCAGATCCTGGTATTTCGAAACCTGATTGTTTCTCCTCGGTGACCGCGAAAGTGGTAACTTGACTCCTCTGCCTTTTCGGTTTTAAGAAGAATGCTACCCCCCCCCCCCCCCCCCCCCCCCCAAAAAAAAAAAAAAAAAAAAAAAAAGAAAGGGTGGTGTGCAATACCGCAGTGTGTTTTGTTGAGTTTTAAAAAAACAACAACTAAAGGTGCCACCTAAGAAGCAAAAGAAAATCGTGAAAGAGCAAAACAAGCTACATTTTCTTATGAAAAGTAGAAATATAAAAAGGTAACCTCTTAAGACACAAGTGCAGAGGGCCAGTTCTTGGAATAAATCTGCATGGACTAAACTATAATTGACTAATAAATTCCAAGGATAAGTAACCGAGCACCATTCCAGCAACTTACAGAGCAGCTTGGTGTTGCAATGACTGCAAGAAACATACCTATGCACATACAAACATGTACATGCATGTATTTATATCTGTAAAATCTCTCTCCTCCTCTCTCTCTCATCTCTCTCTCTCTCTCTCATCTCCTCTCTCTCTCTCTCTCTCCTCTCTCTCTCTCTCTCTCTCTCTCTCCCAATAGAAAAGCATTTAAAGAAAATGATTCAGTCCCATTTTGATAAATATAATTTGTTTCATCCAAACCAAAGTGGTTTCAGAAAAAAGAAAAAAAATAAGTTCTTGTCACACTGCACTCTCAAACCTAGTAGAACAATGGCACACAAATACTAATAACGATCTTGTTACGGGGCAGTATTTGTTGACTTTGCTAAGGCATTTGATACCATTGACCACAATCTCCTTATATAAAAAAAAACAAAAAAAAACTGAAGTTATATTGTTTATCACAAGATGCAATAAATCTTATTTCATTCTTTCTAACCAACAACAACAATTAGTTTTCCAGGATTGTAAAATGCTCTACATCCTAAGAAATCTAAGTTAATGATAATTACCACTAGAAAACAATGCCAAAACTTCGAAACTGACTTAAGCAAAATAAAAATAAACGACAGTGTTCTAGAAGAGGTTGTCTCTCACAAACTGCTTGGTCTAACAATTGACAACAATCTTTCCTGGTCATACACATTTTGCACTCGCGCGTAAACTTTCTAAGAAATTATTTCAGTTTAACAGAATAAAACATTTCTCGATCAACACACTAGAAAATCATTTTTCCATACATATTTACAACCAGATTTCGACTATGTATCTACAATATGGATTTGGCTAGTAAAAGTGTCTTAAACCCTTAGAAAGCATTTGTAGGCGTTCTATCAAACTTATACTTCTAAAATCATCTTCCCTACAAATTCACGACTACAAAACATTACATGTTCTTCCATTTCAATTGAGATGTCAATTTAACAAAGCGGTTTTTTTTTTCTACAAAATAGTTAATGGACTTGCTCCATTATAACTCTAACGGAAAGCTCCGAAAGACTAAACTACGAGACGGTAACATCAACAGTAATCACTACAGTTAAACTTCGTCAGATTGTAACATGGCGTATTCGAACATCCTCCTCCATCTCCACCCGTGAAGTGGCCCTTACCAAGATGATGGCTGGTACTTCCATCCTATTCATCGTCTGTTCTCTCCTTTAGCTTTAGCTTGTATTTGATGGTTCTTCTTACCAGAAAGAACTTCGGCCGACGGAATCAAAATTTGCACCTGACTACTATGTGGATCAATACAGTGTTGACTTACATCAACGCCAGCTTCAACATTTTTGTGTACTATGTCATGGGGTCTCGCTTCAGACAGACATTCTTATCATTATTCAGAGGAAAAAAAGACTGCTTGAAAAGAAACAGAGAAATAAGCACAACTCTTGAGCAGTGATCGCACTTCCAGAAATTGTTTGAAAGGGTTATGACAGCTTGATTAATCGTCAAGACATTGCTAATCTATTCTGCAATCTCTGGGATGGGATGTCCCTGTGTGTATGACGATGCTGTGTCAAGAGCGTGCTCTTGTCTATTACATTTATGCTGCAGAAGAATCTTTTCTTCCTTCACAGTTCATTCTAACTATCCTCTATACATTTTACCATACCTGTTTGCTCTGTTTCACTCTGAAGCTTTTTTTTTTCCCTTTGTCGGCACACAGAGTGTTCAAGAAGTACAAGGCATTGGAGTCGTACATGTAACCTCCATACCAAATTTCCATCTATATTGTCTCCCAAGAGTCAATTCATCTCTTACCAGCAATCCAAAATAAAACAAGCACCATGCTATCTGTTTTCAGACCAGTTAAAAAATAAATCTTGTGCTTCTAAGATCAGAGAATATGTCAGGGCAAATAGCGAGGTTGAGAACAGGAACGTCTGTAAACTCACCCAGATTTTTTTTTCTTTTTCATTTTCTGATGTCACAGTAGCCTGTATACAATGTTGTTGTGAAGACATTATTGTTTAGTGGGCACTGCTCCTTTCTGGTGCAATTGAAAATCAACACAGCAAAGAAGGGTGAAGAAAGGAAATCTTGCAATTGCACCAGAATAGGAGCAGTGCCCACTAAACAATAAATGTCTTCACAACAACATTGATACCAGGCTACTGTGACATCAGAAAATGAAAAAGAAACATACATAGGGATCACTGAAAACCACTTCAAAACCAGATATGCAAACCACAAACAGTCATTTAATAAAGAAAAAATATAAAACCAAACAGAACTGAGCAAATATATCTGGAAACTTAAAGACGCAAAAACAAAATCATTCTCCACACCAAGAAAACATTACTACACAGCAAAAATGAAACCTGGATCAGGAAACCAACAGAAACTCAACATTCGACGTAACCATGGAATCATATGAGGTGCAGAAACATGTGAACTGGTCGGATTATTCATGCTGTCCAACATCAAGAAAAACTCGGAAAACAAGTCGGACTATACAGAGACGATGACCTTGCTCCACTAACCAACAATCCAAGAACCATCGAAAACAAGAAGAAAGAACTATGCAAAATCTTCCAAAACCACAACTTAAAGATTACCATTGAAGCAAACAAAAAGGTAGTGAACTACTTAGACATAACACTGGATCTCAACAATCACATTATAAACCATACAAGAAACCCAACGATACACCTCTTTATGTACACACCAAAAGTAACCATCCACCATCTATATTAAAGACCATACCCCATGGCATAAACAAGAGACTATCAAACCTGTCATGCAGTGAGAGAGTGTTCAACAATGCAGCAGTAGAATACCAGGAGGCACTACAAACAAGTGGATACAATTACAAATACAATACAACCCAGACAACAACACAAATAAAAGCAAGAAAAATAGAAAAGAAAAATCATATGGTATAACCCCCCATACGACGGGAAACTCAAAACAAACATAGGGAAAGAATTCTTCAAATCCTAACAACTTCATTTCCCAAAGAACACAAACTGTCCAAAATATTTAACAAAAACACTGTCAAACTATCGTACTCATGTATGCCCAACCTCAAAAACCTAATTGACGCATCCAACAAAATGAAAATCAACACAGCAAAGAAGGGTGAAGAAAGGAAATCTTGCAATTGCACCTGAAAGGAGCAGTGCCCACTAAACAATAAATGTCTTCACAACAACATTGTATACCAGCTACTGTGACATCCGAAATGAAAAAGAAACATACATAGGGATCACTGAAAACCACTTAAAAACCAGATATGCAAACCACAAACAGTCATTTAATAAAGAAAAAAAAAAAACCCAAAACAGAACGAGCAAATATATCGGGAAACTTAAAGAGGAAAAAAATTACAATAAACCTGGAAAATCAAAAAAGAGCACACCATACAGAAATTTTTCAAAAAGGTGCCCCCTTGTTTAACGAAAAAGGGTTAATACATAAAACCCAAAACCCATTAATTTTAAACAACCAAAAACAGAAATATAAACAACTGCGGGCAAAAAGGGGAAATCGTTTTGGAACCACCCAAAACAAAAACCTGAAAGCCCCCAAAAACCCGGCACCCAACCCCCACTGAAAAACAACCGCAAAGGGGAGCCCCATGCAAAATAACATGGGGCGGGGAAAACCAAAAACCATCCTGATGACAGCGCAACACGCTTGAAACAATTTGTAGATATTTTAAGATTCCTCTTTAAAACTTTTTAACTAATTTTTGCTCCCCAAGGGTTGAGCACTTAAAAAATTGTTTAGGAAATTTAAATATACTGACTTAATCGCTCCTCACGTTGACACTGTGGCCTGACGGATTTAAAATGGGGGAAACCAATTTTCTCAAAAAAATAAAACCGTTTTCAAATCCCAACATAATAAAAAAAAAAAATTAATAGAACAAACAGAAAAGTTTGTACATAATATGAGATGGAAAGCATTCTTTTTTCGACCCAAATGCAAAAAAGAGGACAAAAACACCTACGATTTCAAATCATGGCGATCACCACCAGCCATAGACGAAAAAGAAACCCTTTGAAGATCAAATGAAAAGAATGATAACCAATATTGAATTCAAAAAATCTAACAACGGTTTTTCCCAAAAAACAATAAAAAAACAAATAAAACAAGTACAAAAAAGACAAAAAAAAATTGTGAAGGCTGATAAAACTAGCATTACTACAAAATGGAACCAAAAGAATACTCTCAACTCCTTGACAAAAACTCCAGAAAAACACAAAAAAGCCGACAAAATATACATGACAGTAATCCGCACTAAAGAAAAAGAACTTGCAAGCGCAAGACCTAAGTGACAGGATAGAAGCGACAGCCCAAAAAAGAAGCTTTCATACAACTCAAAGACCACAAAACCCAATTTTCCCTAACAATCCAACATGTAGACTAATAAACCCATCCAAATCTGAATTAGGCAAAATAAGCAAGAAAATCTGGAAAAAAATAATAAAGAACGTAAAATCAAACTCGAATACAACCTCTGGAAGAACACATACGAATTTTTCCAATGGTTCAAAAAACTCAATAAACAAAGTAATACAGTATTCATCACATTTGACATAGTAACTTTTACCCATCTATAGATAGGAACTACTCACCAAGCCCTGAAGTTTGCCAGTAACCACACAGAATAACAGGGTCAAATGGAAATCATTCTCCACAACCAAGAAAACATTTACTACACAGCGAAAATGAAACCTGGATCAGGAAAACCAACAGAAACTCAACATTCGACGTCACCATGGAATCATATGATGGCGCAGAAACATGTGAACCCGGTCGGACTATTCAGCTGTCCAACATCAAGAAAAAACTCGGAAAACAAGTCGACTATACAGAGACGATGGCCTTCGCTAAAAAAACCAAAAAATTTTTAATCCCCCAAAAGCGGAAAAATAAATCTTTTAATTTTTCCAAATTGCTTAAACCCCCCAAAAAAAACCAACAAGAAAAAAAACCATTTATTTTTCCAAAAAAAAATTTTTTGGGTTTAAAATGCTCTACTTCCAAAAAGAAATCTAATTAATGAAAAATTACCACTAAAAAACAAATCCCCAAAACTTCGAAACGGACTTAAGCAAAATAAAAAAAAAACGACAGTTTTTCAAAAGATTTCCCCTCTCACAAACTGTTTGGGTCAACAAGGGGAAAAAACAAACTTTCCGGGTCATACCCCTTTTTGGGGCATTTCCGGGGAAAACTTTTTTTAAAAATTTAATTTCAGTTTAACAGAATAAAACATTTCTCGATCAAAACACTAAAAATCTTTTTTTCCAAAACATTTTTTTAAAAAAAAAATTTTCGCTAGGGTATCTACAATAGGGGTTTTAGGGCTAGAAAAAGTGTTTTAAACCCCTTTAAAAAACCTTTGTGGGCTTTTCTATAAAATTTATACTTCTAAAACATTTTTCCCTAAAAATTTCAGACACAAAACATTCCATTTTTTTCCTTTCCATTTAGTAGTAAATTTTAAAAAGCTTTTTTTTTTCTACAAAAAAATTAATGGACTTGCCCCCTTATAACTCAAAAGGGAAAAGCCCGAAGACTAAACTACGAGACGTAACATAAACAGAAATCATTTACGGGGAAAACTTCGTCAGATTGAACAGGGCTTTCGAACTCCTCCTCCATCTCCACCCGTAAGGGGCCCTTTTCCCAAAGGGGATGGGTTTGGTAATTTTTCCATTTTTTTCCGTCTGTTTCTCCCCTTTTAAAGCATTCTTGTTTTTGAGGGTTCTCTTCCCAAAAATGAACTTCGCCAAAGGGAATCATAATTTCAGGGGGAACTACTTTTGGGGATCAATACAGTTTTGACTTACATCAACGCCACTTAAATTTTTTTGGGTTTACTATTTCAGGGGGTCCGTTTCAAACAAACATTCTTATCATTTTTCCCAGAAAAAAAAAGACGTTTAAAAAAGAAACAGAAAAATAAGCACAACCTTGAAAATGTTTCGCATTTTCCAAAAAAATTTGGGTTTAAAAGGGGGAAGGACACTTGATTAATCTTTCCCAAGACATTGCAAATCTTTTCGCAATCCCCTGGGAGGGGATCCCCCCGTTGTATGACGATGTGGGGCAAGGGGCGTCTTTTGGCTTTTTTTTAAAAAAAATTTTTGCGAAAGAAGAATCTTTTTTTCCCTTTCCCACATTTTCATTCTAACTATCCTCTATACATTTTAAACCATACCTTTTTTGCCTTTTCACTTAATTTTTTTTTTCCCTTTTGGTCGGCACACAGATTTTTTCAAAATTTAAAAGGGAAATGGAGCCGTACAGGAAACCCCCATCCCAAAATTTTCCCCTCTTTTTTGCTCCCAAAGTCAATTCACCCTTTTTCCAAACAACCCAAAAATAAAACAAACCATCTATCTTTTTTTCAGACCTTTTAAAAAATAAATCTTTGTGCTTCTAAGATCGAGAATATTCAGGGCAAATACGGGGTTTGGGAGAACGGGAACTCTGTAAACCCCCCAAATTTTTTTTTCTTTTTCATTTCGATGTCACAGTAGCCTGGTATACAATTTTGGGTTGGGGAAAGACATTTATTTTTAGGGGGCACGCTCCTTTTTTGGTGCAATTAAAAATCAACACAGCAAAAGGAAAAAAGGAAATTTTGGAAATTTGAAAAACCAAAAGGACTTTCCCACTAAAAAATTAAAGTTTTTCACAACAACTTTGGTATACCGGGCTACTGTGACATCAAAATGAAAAAAAAACAAACATGGGGATCACTGAAAACCACTTAAAAACCCAATATGCAAACCACAAACATTCTTTTAATAAAAAAAAATAAAAAAAAACAGCCCGAGAAAATATTTTGGAAAAATTAAAGACCAAAAACAAAATCATTCCCCCCACACCAAAAAACTTACACCCCGCAAAAAAAAAACCTGGAACAGAAAACCCAACGAAACTAACACGACAAAACCATAATTTCATATAGGTGAAAGAAAAAAGTAACGGGTCGGATTAATCAGGGCTGCCCAAAACATCAAAAAAAACCCGGAAAACGTGGGACTATACAGAACTTTGCCCTTTGGGCTCCACAACCAAAAACCAAAAACCCATCGAAAAAAAGAAAAAGAACAATAAAAAATTTCCAAAAACCAAAAAAAAAAAAATTACCATTGAAGAAAAAAAAAAGGGTTAAACCCTTCCCTTGACATAACACGGATCTCAAAAATCACAATAAAACCTACAAAAAACCCCAAAAACGAAAACACCCTTTATGACACCCCAAAAAATAACCTTTCCCCCAAACTAAAAAGATTTTTACCCCAGGGCAAAAACCAAGAGACTATAAAACCTTCAGCAGTGAGAAGTGTTCAACAATGCACATAAATACCAGGGGGCCAACAAACAAGGGGATACAATTACAAATTACAATAAAACCCAACAACCCAACACAAAAAAAAGCAAAAAAAAAAGGGAAAAGAAAAATCTTTGAGGAAATAACCCCCCAAAAACGAGGGGAAACTCAAAACAAACATGGGGAAAAAATTTCTTCAAAATCCTAACAACTATCTTTTCCCAAAAAACACAAACTGTCCAAAATATTTAAAAAAAAATAGGGTCAAACAAA
This sequence comes from Conus ventricosus, assembly GCA_018398815.1. Taxonomy (NCBI): domain Eukaryota; kingdom Metazoa; phylum Mollusca; class Gastropoda; order Neogastropoda; family Conidae; genus Conus; species Conus ventricosus. Next base: position 60,143,521 of record CM031605.1, on the reverse strand, counting down.
TCGTACTCATGTATCCCCAAACCCCTAAAAAACCTAATTAGGGCATCCAAAAAAATAAAACCCAACAAAAGCAAAAAAGGGTAAAAAAGGGAAACCCTTGCAATTGCACCTGAAAGGACAGGCCCACAAACAATAAATGCCCCTTCACAAAAAACATTGTATACCGGGCTACTGTGACATCCAAAAATAAAAAAAAAACAACATGGGGATAAATGAAAACCACTTAAAAACCAAATGAAAACCCCAAAAAAAACATTTAATAAAAAAAAAATATAAAAACCAAACAAACGGGACAAATAAGGGGGAAACTTAAAGAGGCAAAAAAAAAATTAAACAATATATCCTGGAAAATCAAAAAAAGACTTTAAAAACCAAAATACGAAATGTTAAAAAAAGGGGCAACCTTTTTTTAACCCTGAAAAAGGGTTTAAAACTAGCAAACCACACTTAGCAACAAAAAACCCCAAAAACAAAATATAAAAAAACTGCAGGCATAAATAAAAATCGTTTTTAGTGAACACACCCAAAAAAAAAACCCTAAAAACCCCCCCAAAAACACTGCGGGGCCAAACCCGCACGGGGCAAAAAACCCGGGAAAAAAGGGGAGCCCACATGCAATATAACATGGGCGGGGGCAAACCAAAAACCATCCTAAATGCCCACGCAACACGCTTGAAACAAATTTTAGATATTTTTTAAGACCCCTTTTTTAACTTTTTTTTAACAAAATTTCCCCCCCAAAGGGGGTTTGGGGGCACTTAAAAAAATTTTTGGGAAATTTTAAAATTTAACGATTTAATCGCTCCCCACTTGACACTGGGGGCCTGAAGGTTTTTTAAAAAAGGGAAGGAAACCCAATTTTGGGCATCAAAAAAAAAAATATACCCGTTTACAAAACCCGCAATCAAAAAAAAAAATTTTAGAAAAAACAAAAATTTGTACATAATATGAGATGGAAAGCTTTTTTTTTTCCCTGAACCCAAATGCAAAAAAAAAGACAAAAAAAACCTACGATTTAAAAACTTTTGGCGATCACCACCAAAAGACGAAATAAACCCTTTGAAGAAAAAATAAAAAAGAATGAAAAACCCAAATTAAATTTTCAAAAAATCTAACAAGGGGTTTCCAAAAAACAAAAAAAAAACCCAAATAAAAAAAAAGTACAAAATAAACAAAAAAAATTGGGGAAAGGCTGATAAAACAGCATTACAACAAAAGGGAAACCCAAAAGAATCCGCAACTCCTTAAACAAAAACACCAAAAAAACCACAAAAAAGCCGACAAAATATACGACAGTATCCGCACTAAAAAAAAAGAACTTCCCGACGAAAGGGCCCTAAGGACGGGAAATAAAGGGGACAGCAACAAAAAACTTTAAAAACCCTCAAAGACCAAAAAACCCCCAATTTTCAAAAACAATCCAACATGAAAAACTAAAAACCCCATCCAAATCGAATTAGGAAAAATTTAAGCAAAAAATTCGGGAAAAAAATAATAAAAAAACGTAAAATAAAACCTGGAAAACAACCTCGGAAAAAACACAAACAAATTTTACCCCAAGGGTTTTCAAAAAACCAATAAACAAAGTAATCCCAGTTTTCATCAAAATTACAATAGTTTTTAAACCCATCTATAGATGGGGAAACACTCCCCAAAACCCCTAAATTTTTCCCATAACCAAACAGACAAACGGGGGTAAAGAAAGGGAAATCATTCTCCACACCAAAAAACATTACTACCCCAAGCGAAAATAAAACCGGGATCGGGAAAACCCCAAACAAAAACCCTCAACATTCGCCTCACCAGGGAATCATAAAAGGGCGCAGAAACATGGGGAACGGGTGGGCCCTATTCTTTCGGTCCAACATAAAGAAAAAACTGGGGAAAAAAAATTTGGGCCCTATACAGAGACGAGGGCCTTTCTGCCCCTTAACCCAAAAAATTCCAAGAACCATCGAAAACAAAAGAAAGAACTATGCAAAATTTTAAAAAAACCACAACAAAAAAGTTTACCATTGAAGCAAACAAAAAGGGTATGAACTTTTTTAACATAAAACTGGATCCCCAACAATCACATAATAAACCATACAAAAAAAACCCCAACCCATACACCGTTTTTAAAGTACAAAACCAAAAGCCCCCAAAACCACCATCTAAAATAAAACCATACCCCAGGGAAATAACAAAAAACATAAAACCCTTTGTCATCAGGAAGATTTGTTCAACAATGCAACTTAAAAAACCAACCACTACAAACAAGGGATACAATTAAAAATTTTAAAACCCCCAGACAACAACACAAAAAAAAAGCAAAAAAAATAGGAAAAGAAAAATAAAATTTTGGAAATAAACCCCCCAAAAAACACGGGAAACTAAAAACAACATGGGAAAAGAATCCTTAAAAATCCCAAAACAAATTCATTTTCCCCAAAGAACCCAAACTTCCAAAATTTTTAACAAAAACACTGCCCCCTATCGTACTCAAAATGCCCAAACCCTTTAAAAAACCAAATTTAAAACCACCCAAAAAAAATGAAAAAAACACACAAAAAAAGGGGTGAAAAAAGGGAAATTTTGAAATTTGCACCTAAAAGGGACACCCACTAAACAAAAAGTCTTCACAAAACCTTTGGTTAATCCGGGCACTGTGACATCCAAAATAAACAAAAAACAAACATGGGGATCACTGAAAAACCCTCTTTAAAAAAAACCCAAAAAATTTGCTTTCCACAAACATCTTTTTAAAAAAGAAAAAAAAAAACCAAACAGAACTGACCAAATAAAAATCGGGAAATTTTTAAAGGGGGCAAAAACAATTACAATATACCCGGGAAAATCATAAAAAGAGCATCCCCATCCCAGAAATTTTTAAAAGGGGGGCAACCTATTTTTAAAACTAAAAAAAGGTTTAATACTATGCAACCACACTTACAACTTTAAACCCCAAAAAACAAAATAGTAAACAACAAAAAGGCATAAATGGAAATTTTGGGTTAGAAAACCCACTCCCAAAACAAAAACCTAAACCCCCAAAAACCCCGTGCACCAAACCCCCACGTGCAAAAAAACCGCAAACGGAGCCCACATGCTATATAACACCCGGGGGGAAAACCCAAAAACCCCCAACCTAAAGACAGCCAACACGTTTGAAACAATTTTGTGATTTTTTTAAAAATTTCCCCTTTTTAAACTTTTTTTAAACCTAATTTGCTCCCCAAAGGGGTTGGGGCACTTAAAAAATTTTGGTTTTGGGAAATTTTAAAATTTAAAACAAATCTTAACCTCCTCACGTTGGAGCAACGGGGGCCTTTAAAGGTTTTAAAATGGGGAAAACCCAAATTTTTTGGGAAACCAACAAAAAATATCCCGGTTTTCAAATCCGCAATCAAAAGAAAAAAATTAATAGAACAAACAAAAAGTTTGTACAAAATATGAAGGGAAAACATTTTTTTTTTTCAAACCCAAAAGGCCAAAAAAAAGGGGACAAAAAAAAACCAAACGTTTTCAAATCATGGCGAAAACCACCACCCCTTTAGACGAAAGAAACCCTTTGAAGATAAAATAAAAAAAGAAGATAACCAATTTTAAAATTTTTTTTTTCCAAAAATCTAACAAGGGTTTTCCCAAACCCAAAAAATAAAAAAACAAAAAAAACCAAGCCCCCAAAATAAAAAAAAAAAATTTGGGTAAAAGGCGGGAAAAACTACTTTAACACAAAAGGGAACCAAAAAAATACTCTCAACTCCCCCCTTGACAAAAACATCCAAAAAACCCAAAAAAAACCGACAAAAATTTTTCCTTACAAAACCCCCGCACAAAAGAAAAAAACTTCCCAGACGCATAAAACCTAATGACGGATAGAAGCGACAGCAACAAAAGAAGCTTTCAAACACCAAAGCCCCAAAAAACCCAAATTTTCAAAACAATCCAACTTTTTCCCAAAATAAACCCATAAAAATTTCGGAAAAAAGGCAAAAAAAAGCAAAAAAATTCGGGAAAAAAAAAAAATAATAAAAACTTAAAATCAAACTCTGAATACAACCTCGGAAGAACACAACAATTATCCAAGGTTAAAAAAAACTCAATAAAAAAAAGAAATAATTTTCCCATCACATTTGCATGGGAGATTTTTTTACCCATCTAAATGGGAACACCCCACCAAACCCCAAATTTTTGCCATAACCACACAAAAAACCCGGGTCAAAATGGAAACATTCCCACACCAAGAAAACATTACTACAAAAAAAGCAAAAATAAAAACCTGGATAAAAAAAACCCCACAGAAATTTAAAACATTCAAACCAACCAGGGAAATCAAAGTTTGGCGCAAAAAAATTGAACGGGGCGGACTATCATCTTCCAACTCAAGAAAAAACTCGGAAAACAATCGGCCCTATACGAAAAGATGGCCTTCGCACAAACCAAAAACCCCAAAAACCACAAAAACCCAAAAAGAAAACAAAGGAAAAATTTTCCCAAAACCCACAACTTAAAGTTTCCCATTGAAGCAAACAAAAAGGTAGTGAACTACTTAGACATAACACTGGATCTCAAAAAATCACAAATAAAAACCCCAAATACCAAAAACCCAACATACCCCCTTTTTTATGTAAAACACCAAAAGTAACCACCCCCTTTTCATATTAAAACCATAAACCCCAGGGCATAAACAAGAGACTATAAAACCCTTATGCATAGAGAGTTTTTAAACCAATGCAACAGTAGAATACCGGGACCCCTAAAACAAGGGGAAAACAATTACAAATTCCCAATACAACCCAGACAACAACAAAAATAAAACAAAAAAAATGGGAAAAAAAAATAAAAATTTTGGTATAACCTCCCCCCATACGACGGAAACTAAAAACAAACAAGGAAAGAATTTTTCAAAATCCTAACAAATTCATTTCCCAAAAAACAAAACTGTCCAAAATTTTTAAACAAAAACCCTGCCCAAACAAACTACCCCTGTATGCCCAACCCAAAAACCTAATTGCCCGCATCCAACAAAAAAGAAAATCCCCACGGGCAAAAAAGGGGTGAAAAAAGGAAATCTTGAAATTTGGCACCTAAAAGGGAGCAGTGCCCCCAAACATAAATGTTTTAAACAAAAAAATTGTAACCGGGGCAAGTGACTTTCCGAAAATGAAAAAGAAACATACTGGGGAATCATTTAAAAACCCAATTTAAAAACCCAAATCAAACCCAAAAAAGTAAATTTAAATTAAAGAAAAATAAAAAAACCAAAAACAGAACTGAGCAAATATAGGGGGGAAACTTAAAGGGAAAAAAACAATTACAATATATCCTGGAAAACCCAAAAAAAGAAAAGCACCATACAGCAATGTTTCAAAAAGGGAAACCCATGTTTAACTAAAAAAAGGTTAATACAAAGCAAACCACACTTAGAAATTTTTAAAAAAAAACCAAAAACAGAAATAAAACAACGGGCAGCAAAAATGGAAACGGTTGGAAACACACCCAAAAAAAAAACCCTAAACCCCCCCAAAAACCACGTCGGGCCAACCCGCACGTGCAAAAAAAACCGAAAAGGGGACCCCCACATCTATATAACATCGGCTTTTTGGGCCCCAAAAAAAAACCCCTCCTGATGACGGGCCCAAAAACCTTGAAAAAAAAATTTTGGAATTTTAAATTCCTTTTTTTAACTTATTTTAACAATGTTGCCCCAAAAAGGGGTTTGAGCACCTTAAAAAATTTTTTGGGATTTTAAAATATACGGGACTTAAATTTCGCCCTCACTTTGACATGGGGCCAAAAATTTTTAAAAAAGGGGAAAAACCCAATTTTGGGCATCCAAAAAAAATTTAATACCTTTTTCCCAAACCCGAAATCATATAAAAAAAAATTAATAAACAAACAAAAATTTTTTGGGTACATAATATGAGTTTGGAAGAAATTCTTTTTTCTCCCCCCAAAATGCGAAAAAAGGGGGCCCAAAAACCCCACTTTTCAAATCAGGGGCGATCCCCCACCACCATGGGACGAAATAAACCCTTAAAGGGATAAAATAAAAGAAAATAAAACCCAAATTTTAAATTCAAAAAAATCTAAAAAGGGTTTTCCAAACAACACAAAAAAAAACAAAAAAAACCCAAGGAAAAAATGAAAAAAAAAAATTGTGAAGGCGAAAAAAACGAGAAATTAAAACTACAAAAAGCCCCAAAAGAAACTCCCCTCCTTGAAAAAAACCCCCCAAAGAAAAACACAAATCCGACAAAAATAACATGACATATCCGCACTAAAGAAAAAAACTTGAAAGGGGCGCATAAAAACCAAAGGACGGGATGAACACAGCAACAAAAAAAACCTTTTCATAACCTCAAAGCCCCACAAACCCCTTTTCCCTAACAATCCAACATGTAACTAATAAACCCACCCAAAATTAATTTGGGCAAAATAAGCAAAAAATTTCTGGAAAAATAATAAAGAACTAAAAAAAACGCTGAAAAAAACCCGGGGAAAACCCACATAAAAAAGGGTTATCCAAGGGTTTTTAAAAAAACTCAATAAACAAAGTAAACAGTTTTCATCACTTTGACATATAACTTTTACCCACTATAATGGGGAAACTCACCAAACCCCTGACGTTTCCCCAGAAACCCCCCAAAAAACCATAACAGGCCCAAAAAGGGAAATAAATTCCCCACACCAAAAAACATTCCCTAAAACAAAAAAAAGAAACCTACGGGTTTTTCCAACAAAACCCAAACCTTTCGAGGGCCCATGGAATCAATGAATTTTGCAGAAACATGAATTAGGACTATTCACGGGGCCAACATCAAAAAAAAACCGGGAAAACAATGGGAACTATCAAACCGTTTCCTTTTCGCACCCCCCAAAAAATCCAAGAACCTCGAAACAAAAAGAAAAAACTAAAAAATTTTCCCCAAACCCACAATTTAAAAGATTACCAATTAAACCCAAAAAAAAAGGTAGTGAACTCCTTAACATAACACTGATCTCAACAATCACAAAATATAAAACCATACAAAAAAACCCCCCAACGTACACCTCTTTATTACAAAACCAAAAAGAAACCAAAATCCACCATCAAATATTAAAGACCTTTCCCCCTGCAAAAAACAAAGACAACCCAAACCGGGCATCCCCAAAGAGATTTTCCCAAAAATTTAAAAGTAAATACCGGGGGACCACACAAACAAGGGGATACAATTAAAAATTTAAACAAACAACCCCAACAACAAAAACAAAAAAAGGGCCAAAAAATGGGAAAAGAAAAATCAAGGGTAAACCCCCCATAAAACGGGGAAACCAAAACAACCCAATGGGGAAAGAATTTCAAAATCATAAAAAATTCCCTTTCCCCAAAAAAACAAAAAACTGCCCAAAATTTTTAACAAAAAAAAGGTAAAACCCAAATCGTATTTCATTTTCCCCCCCCAAAAAACCAAAAAGGCCCGCAACCCAAAACAAAATAAAAATTCAACCAGAAAAAAGGGTTTGAAAAAAGGGAAACTTGCAATTCCCACCAAAAAGGACAGGGGCCCACTAAACAATAAATTTTTAAAACACAACAAAAATTGTATCCCCGGGCAACTGTGACACCCAAAATGAAAAAAAAAACCCTCCTGGGGATCACTGAAAACCACTTCAAAACCAGAATGCAAACCACAAACAGCTTTTTAAAAAGAAAATATAAAAAAAAAACCCGAACTAAACCAAAAACGGGAAAACCCTTAAAACGAAAAAACCAACCACAAATATATCCTGGAAAATCATAAAAAACACACCAAAACAGAAAATTTTTTCAAAAAGGTGCAACCTATGTTTAACTGAAAAAGGGTTTAACCCCTCAAACCACCTTACAATTTTAAAAAACCCCAAAAAACAAATATAAACAACTGCACAAAAGGGAAATGGGTTGTTTAAACCAAACCCCAAAAAAAAACCTAAACCCCCCCCCAAAAAAACCCAACGTGCACCAACCCCCCACGGAAAAAAAAACCGCAAACGGGACCCCAAACACCTATAAAAACATGGGGGGCGGGGGAAAACCCCAAAAACCACCGAGACAGCGCAAAAAACGCTTGAAACAAATTTGAAAGATAGGTTTAAAAATTCCCTTTTAACTTTTTTTTAAACTAATTTTCCCCCCAAGGGGGGTTTTCCCCCTTTTAAAAAATTTTTTACTTTTTAAAAAATTACTGTTCTTAATCGCCCTTCATTTTTAGACCCGTGGCCGAAGGATTTTAAAAGGGGGGAAACCCAAATTTTTGGCCCCAACAAAAAATTTTAAAAAATTACCTTTTCAAACCCGAAATTCATAATAAAAAAAATAAACAAACAAAAAAGTTTTACATAATATAGAGGGAAAGCTTTCCTTTTTTTTTTTTAAACCCCAAAATGCAAAAAAAGAAAAAAAAAACACCAAAGTTTTCCCAAATCAGGCGTCCCCAAACCACCCAAAACGAAATAAACCCTTTAAATCAAAATGAAAAGAATGTAACCAATTTTAAAATTTAAAAAAACCCAAACAACGGTTTCCAAACAACAATAAAACAAAAAATTTAAAACAAGTAAAAAATTAAAAAAAAAAATTGTGAATTCGAAAAAACCTAAAATTACAAAAAAGGGAACCAAAAAATACTCTAAACCCTCCTTGAAAAAAACACCAAAAAACTACAAAAAACCCGACAAAAAATATAAAATACAGTAACCCACAAAAGAAAAAAAACCTTCCCAGAGCGAAATAGCCCTAAGTGACGGGATAAAGCAAAAAGCAAAAAAAAAAGCTTTCCATAACACCCAAAGACCCCCAAAGCCCAATTTCATAAAAATTTTCCAAACATTTTAACAAAAAACCCAAACCAAATCTAATTAGGCAAAATAAGCAAAAAATTCTGGAAAAAATAAAAAAGGAACCTAAAATAAACTCTGAATCCCAACCACTGGAAAACACAACGAATTTTATCCAAGGGTTTAAAAAAACCCAAATAAACAAAGTAATACAGAAAATTCATCACTTTTTAAACCTAGTAACTTTTACCCCTCTATAATGGGGAACTACTCACCAAACCCTGTTTTTTGCCAGTAACCACACAGCAACGGGGCCGAAAGGAAATCTTCTCCAAAACCAAGAAAAAAATTACTACACACAAAAATGAAACCGGGGAACGGGAAAAACCAACAAAAATCAACTTTCCCGACTAACCATGGGATCATAGTTTGTGCAGAAACATGTAACTGGGGGGAATTTTTCATGCGTCCAACATCAAAAAAAACCTCAAAAACCCAAGTCGGACTATACAGAGACAGGGCCCTTTTGCTGCACTAAAAAACCCAAAACCAAGAACCCCAAAAACAAAAAAAAAAACTATCCAAATTTTCCCAAAAAAACCACAATTTTAAAGTTTACCTTTGAAAAAATTTTCAAAAAAGTAGTGAACTCCCTTTAGCCATAACACTGATCCAAAAATCACATATATAAACCATCCAAAAACCCAACATCCACCTCTTTATGAAACCCCACCAAAAGTAACCATCCACCATCAAAATTTTAAAAGACCATACCCCCATGGCATAAACAAGAAAACATCAAACCTGTAAACCCTTGAGAGAGGTTAAATCAATGCAGCAGTAAATCCCAAAGCCACACAAACAATGGAAAAATTTAAAAAATTTTAAAATAAAACCCCCAAAAAAACCCAAATAAAAGCAAAAAAATAGAAAAAAAAATCATATGGAAAAACCCCCCCCCCCCCATACGAGGGGAAACCAAAACAAACTAGGAAAAATTTCTTCAAAATTCAAACAACTTTTTTTTCCCCCAAAGAACACAAACGGTCCCAAAATTTAACAAAAACACGCCCAAACTACGAAATCATGTATCCCCAAACCCCAAAAAAAACCAAATTTAAACGCATCCAAAAAATTGAAAATAAACCACCCAAGGGGGGTAAAAAGGGAAATCTTGCTTTGCACCAGAAAGGGGGCATGCCCCCAAAACAAAAAATTTCCCTTCAACCAACATTGTATACCGGGTTTACTGTACATAAAAAATAAAAAAAACCCTACATGGGACCTGAAAACCACTTCAAAACCAATAGCAAACCACAAACATCTTTAAATAAAAAAAATATAAAAACCCCAAACAAAAACTGACAAATATATCGGGAAATTTAAAAGACGCAAAAACAAGCACAATAAAACCTAAAAAATTCAAAAAAAGACATCACCATACTGCAATTTATAAAAAGGGGTGCAACCTATGTTTAACGGAAAAAGGGTTTAAATTTCAGGAAAACCCACACTTAAAATTTTTAAAAACCCCAAAAACAAATAGAAAACAACTCCCGGGAAAAAGAAATCGTTTTTGGGAAACAAAAACCCAAAAAAACCCCCATGAAACCCCCCAAAAACCCGTGCAGCCAACCCGCACGTTGAAAACAACCGCAAAGGGGACCCCCAAAACCTATAAACATGGGCGGTGGGGCAAACCCCCCCCTTCCTTTGATGACAGCGCAAAAACCTTTGAAAAAAATTTTTGGAGATATTTTTAAATTCCTTTTTTCCCTTTTTTTAACTAATTTGCCCCCCCAAGGGGTTGACATTTAAAAAAATTTTTTAAAGGCTTTTTTAAATATACTGTTTCTGAATGGGCCCTCACTTGAGCATTGTGCCTAAGGGTTTTTAAAAGGGAAGGAACCTTTTTTTTAGGCAGTCAACAAAAAATATCCCCTTTTTCCAAATCCGCAATCATAAAAAAAAAAAATTTAATAGAACAAACAAAAATTTTTGTACATAAAGAGAGGGAAAGGGCTTTCCCTTTTTTCTAAACCCCAAAAATGCAAAAAAAAGGGGACAAAAAACCTACGTTTTCAAATAAAGCGACACCCCCAGCCAAAAGACGAAAAAAAACCCCTTTGAAGATCAAATGAAAAGAATGATAACCAATTTTTTAAAAAAAAATCAAAAAACCCCTTTTTCCCCCCCAACAAAAAAAAAAACAAAAAAAACCAAGTAAAAAATAAAAAAAAAAAATGAAAGGGCCCTGATAAAACTAGAAATTTACTACAAAAGGGGAACCCAAAAGAATACCTAACCCCCCTTGACAAAAACCCCCAAAAAAAACTAAAAAAAAGCCGACAAAAATAACATGACAGTATCCGCACAAAGAAAAAAACTTGCGAAGCGCATAGACCTAGTACGGGATAGAAGAAACCCGCCCCAAAAGAACCCTTTCATAACCCTCAAAGACCACAACCCAATTTTTCATAAAAACCCCCCATTTAAACTAAAAAACCCCCTCCAAATCTAAAATTGCAAAATAAGCAAAAATTCGGGAAAAAAAAAATAAAGAACGAAAAAATAAAAAACCGAATACAACCTCGGGAAGAACACATAACGAATTACCCCAAGGGGTTCAAAAAACTCAAAAAAAAAGAAAATAAAAAATTTTGCACCCAAAAATTTGACATGGGAATTTTTTCCCCCATATTTTGATAGAACTACCCCAAACCCTAAAATTTTTGCCAGCCCCCCAAAACAGACAAAACGGGTCAAAATGGAAATCTTTCCCCCAAAACCAAAAAAACATTCCCTTACACAAAAAAAATGAAACCGGATCGGGAAAAACCAAAAAGAAACTCAACTTTTTCGACGTAACCATGGGATCAAAAGAGGTGCAAAACATGTGAACGGCAAACCTATCATGCTGCCCAAACCCTTAAAGGAAAACTCTGAAAAAAAGTCGCATACCAAACGAGGGCCTTGCTGAAACTAACCAACAACCCAAAAACCTCGAAAACAAGAACAAGAACAGCAAATTTCCAAAACCACAATTTAAAAAGATTACTTTTAAAAGCAAACAAAAAGGAATGAACACTTAGAAATAACCCCTATCTCAACAATCACATATTTTCCATACAAAAAACCCAACGATACACCTTTTTAAAGGGACACAAACCAAAAGAAACCATCCACTATCAAAATTTTTAAAGACCACAAAAAAGGGGGGGCCAAAACAAAGACTTAAAACCCTGTCATGCAGTAAAGAGAGGGTAACCCAACAATGCACAAAAAAAACCCCGGGAGCCACTACAAACAAGGATAAAATTTAACAAATTACAATAAAAACCCAGACAAAAACCCACAAAATAAAAAAAGAAAAATAGGAAAAGAAAATCATAGGGTAAAACCCCCCAAAACGAGGGGAAAACTAAAAACAACATAGGGAAAAAAACTTAAAAACCCCAAAACAACGTCATTTCCCAAAGAAAAAAAAAATTCCAAAATTTTTAACAAAAAACCCTGAAAAACCCTCCCGGGTACCCTGTACCCCCAACCCCTAAAAACCAAATTTACGCATCCAACAAAATGAAAATAAAACACGCAAAAAAGGGGTGAAAAAAGGAAATCTTGAAATTTGAAACCAAAAAGGGCGGGGGCCCACAAAAAATAAATGTCTTAAAAAAACAACTTTGTATACCGGCCCTACTTGAAAATCAAAAACGAAAAAGGAAAATACATGGGGATCACTGAAAACCATTTCAAAACCAAAAAAAAGCAAACCACAAACGGGCTTTTAAAATTTAAAGAAAATTTTAAAAAAAACCAAACAGAACTGGGAAAAATTATCTAAAATTTTAAAGACCAAAAAAACACAAATAACCTGGAAAATCAAAAAAAAGAGAAATCACCATACGCAAGGGTTTAAAAAAGGGTCCCAACCTATTTTTAAACTGAAAAAGGGTTATACTATGAAACCCCCCCCACTTACAATTTTAAAACACCAAAACAAAATTTAGTAAACAACGGGCAGGCATAAAGGAAATGGGCTTTTAGTGAACACCCCCAAAACCCAAAAACCTAAAGCCCCCCAAAAACACCTGCAGAGCCAACCCCACGTGCAAAAAACCCGCAACGGGAGCCCAAAAACGCTATATAACCCGGTGGGAAAACCCAAAAAACCATCCTGATGACACGCAAAAAACGCTTGAAAAAAATTTTTTAAAGATAGTTTAAAGATTCCCTTTTTTAACTTTTTTTTAACTAATGTTGCCCCCCAAAGGGTTTTGCACAAAAAAAATTTTTTTAGGGAAATTAAATATCCCTGATTTTAAACCTCCCACTTTGAGCACTTTGGGGCCCTAAAGTTTTTTAAAATTTGGGGAAACCCCAATTTGGGCAGTAAACCCAAAAAAATACCGTTTTAAAAACCCGCAATCATTTTTAAATAAAAAAAATTAATAAAACCCAAACAAAAAATTTTTGTACAAAAAGGGGGAGGGAAAGCTTTCTTTTTTCTAAAACCCAAATGCAAAAAAAGGACAAAAACCCTACGATTTTAAAATCATGGCGATCACCACCACCAAATAGACGAAAGAAACCCTTTGAAGATCAAATGAAAAAAATTTGATAACCAATTTAAATTTAAAAAAAAATCTAAACAACTTTTTTCAAAAAAACACCCCAAAAAAAAACAAAAAAACCCAAGACAAAATGGCAAAAAAAAAGGGTAAGGGCTGAAAAACTAGAAAATACAAACAAAAGGAACCAAAAGAATACTCTCAACCCTGACAAAAACACCCAGAAAAACTAAAAAAAAAGGCCGACAAAAAAAACCCAACAGTATCCCCCACAAAAAAAAAGGGAACTTGCAGACCCGCATAGACCAAGTGACGGGATAAAGCAAAAACAAAAAAAGAATTTTTCCATAACACAAAAAGCCCCCAAAAGCCCAATTTTCATAAATCCACATGAAGACAAATTTAACCCACCCAAAATTTTAATGGGCCCAAAAAAAAAAAAAAACCCTTGGAAAAAATAATAAAGAAAAAATCAAACTCTAAATACCCCTCGGGAAAGAACGCTTTACAAGTTATCCAAGGGTTCCAAAAACTAAATAAAAAAAAAGGGAAATACGTTTTTAAATCACTTTGAAAAGTAAAAACTTTACCCATCTATAAATGAGAACTACTCCCCCCAAACCCCTTGAAGTTTGCCAGAACCCCAAACCAGACTAACGGGGTTTCCAAAAAGGAAAACATTCCCCAAAACCCAAAAAAAACATTACTACACACCCAAAAATAAAACCGGGGACCCAAGGAAAAACCCCAACGAAACTAAATTTTTCCGACGTAACCAGGGGAATCAAATGAGGGTGCAAAAACCCAAGTGAACGGGTCGCCCTTTTTCATGAGTCCAAGATAAAGAAAAATTTCGGAAAACAATCGGACAATACAAGACGTTGGCCTTTTTCCACAAACCCAAACCCAATAAAAAGCCCCTTCGAAAACAAGAAAGGAAAGAACTATAAAAATTTTTCCCAAAAAACCACAATTTAAAAAGTTACCATTAAGAAAACCCAAAAAGGGGTAGGGGGAACTACTTAGACATAACACGGGACCCTCAACACTCACATAATAAACCTTTAAAAAGAAACCCAACAAAACACCTTTTTAATGTACACCCCCCAAAGTAACCACCACCCACTATATTAAAGACCAAACCCCATGGCAAAAAAAGAGACATCAAACCTTCCATGCAGTAAAAAGGTTTTTTCAAAAAAGGAAACAGTAAAAACCAAAAGCCATTTCAAACAAGGGGATAAAAATTACAAATTACTTTTACAACCCAGAAAAACAACACAAAAAAAAGCAAAAAAAAATGGAAAAGAAAAACCCATATGGTAAAAAACCCCCCCATAGCCCGGGAAAACCTCAAAACAAACAAAGGGAAAAAAAACTTAAAAATCCTAACAATTTTCATTTCCCAAAACAAAAACTGTTCCAAAATTTTTTAACAAAAACACTGCCCAAACAATCGTACCATGATGCCCCCCTCAAAAACCTTTTTGACGCACCCAACAAAATGAAAAATCAACACAGCAAAAAAGGGGTGAAAAAAGGGAAATCTTGAAATTTGCCCCAAAAGGACATTGCCCACAAAACCAATAAATGTCTTCCCAACAACATTGTATCCCCGGGCAAACTGTGAAAATCCAAAAATAAAAAAGAAACATACATAGGGACACTGAAAACCATTTTAAAAAACCAGAGGGGGCCCAAACCAAAAACCCGGCCCATTTAATAAAAAAAAATATAAAAACCCCCAAACAAACGGAGCAAATATATCTAAAAAATTTAAAAGACCCCCAAAAACAAGCACAAAAAATCCGGGAAAACCCAAAAAAGAGCATCACCCCCATACAGCAATGTTTTAAAAAAGGTGAACCCAAAATTTTTAAAACTGAAAAAAGGTTAAACAAGCAAACCACACTTAGAAACTTAAACACCAAAACAAAAATAGAAAAAACAACGCAGGCATAAAAAATCGTTGTTAGTGAACAAAACCCAAAAAAAAAAACCCCTAAAAACCCCCCCAAAAAACCGGCGGGGCCCCCGCACGTGCAAAAAAAAACCGAAAAACGGCACCCCCCACATCCCTATATAAACTTGGGCGGTTGGGAAAACCCAAAAAACCATCCGGTTACAGCGAAACCCACGTTTTAAAAAACCAAATTTGTAATGTTTTAAGTTCCCCTTTTTTTAACTTTTTTTAACCCTATGTTGCCCCCCAAAGGGGGTTGAGCCCCTTTAAAAAAATTTTTTTGGGGCTTTTAAATAAACGATCTTAATCGCCCCCTCACGTTGGCCTGGGGCCTAAAGGGTTTTTAAAAGGGAAAAACCCCCTTTTTTGGGGCCGTCAACAAAAAATAACCGTTTTCCAATCCCAAAATTATAAAAAAAAATTAAATAGAACAAAAAAAAAATTTTGTAAAATAATAAGAGGGAAAGCATTTTTTTTCTAAACCCCAAAACAAAAAAAGAGGACAAAAAAAAACCAAAACCTTTCAAATCATGGCGACACCACCCCCCATAGACGAAAGGGAAACCCCTTTTGAAGAAAAATTTGAAAAAGAATGAAAACCCAAATTTATTGAATTCAAAAAATCAAACAAGGGTTTCCCAAACAAACAAAAAAAAAAAATAAAAAAAAAAACAAAACCCCCAAAACCCAAATTGTGAAGGTTTAAAAACCCTAAAAAATTACTACAAAAGGGAAACCCCAAAAGAATACTCCAACTCCTTGAAAAAAAACACCAGAAAAACAAAAAAAAAAACCCGAAAAAAATATACAGGACAGCCCCGGGCACTAAAGAAAAAGAACTTCCCAGAGGCATAGCCCCTAATGACGGAAAAAAAGAAACCCGCAACAAAAGGGGTTTTTTCTAAACACTCAAAGACCACAACCCCCTTTTTCAAAACAATCCAAAATGTGACAAAAAACCCCCATCCAAATCGGAATTAGGCAAAAAAAAACAAAAAAAATTTCGAAAAAATAATAAAGAACGAAAAATCAAACTCTGAATAAAACCCTTTTAAAACACAAAACAAGTTACCAATGGTTCCCCAAAAAACTCAATAAACAAAGAAAACCAGTATTCATCACATTTGACAATAAAAATTTTTAACCCTCTATAATGGGGAACACTCCCCAAAACCCTGAAGTTTGCCAGAAACCACACGACAAACCCGGCCCCCAAAAGGGAAATAAATTCTCCAAAACCAAAAAAAACATTATTTCACAGAAAAAAATAAAACCTGGATCAAAAACCAACAGAAACTCCAACTTTCCCGACCTAACCAGGGGAACAAAGAGGGGGGCAAAACATGTGAACTGGTGGGTAAATCATGGGGGTCCAACATCAAAAAAAACCCGGGAAAAACCCCGTGGGACAAAAACAAAAACTTTTGGCCTTGCTCCACAAACCCAACAACCCCAAAACCCATAAAAAAACAAAAAAGAAAGAACTATGCAAAATTTTCCCAAAACCACAACTTAAAAAATTACCATTTGAAGCAAACAAAAAGGTAGTGAACTACTTGACATAACACTGGAATAAAAATCCATATAAAAACCCTACAAAAAACCCAACGATCACCCTTTATGTACAAAACCAAAAGTAACCTTTCCACCACTAGTTTAAAGACCATCCCCATGGCATAAACAAAGACTATAAAACCGGTAAAGCATTGAGAAGTGTTCAAAATGCGGGCCCATAAATAAAAGGAACCACACAAAAAAGTGGAAACAATTAAAAATTTAACAATAAAAACCCAACAACTACACAAATAAAACAAAAAAAAAGGGAAAAGAAAAATCATATAAAAAAAAACCCCCCCAAAACGAGGGGGAAACTCAAAAAAAAAAGGGGAAAGAATTTTTCCCGAAACCAAACAACTTCTTTTCCCAAAAGAACACAAACGGGCCCAAAAAATTTTTAAAAAAAAAAACCCTGTAAAACTATCGTACCCCTGTTCCCAACCCCAAAAACCCTAATTAAACGAAACCCCAACCAAAATAAAAATAAACGCAGCAAAAAAAGGGGGTGAAAAAAGGAAAATCTTGCAATTGCACCAAAAGGGCCAGTGCCCCCAAAAACAATAAAATTCCTTCCCAAAAACTTTTGAAATACCAGGCAACTGTGACAAAAAAGAAAAAAAAACCAAACATAGGGATCACTAAAAACCCCCCAAAAAACCCCAAAATATAAAACCAAAAACCCGGGTCCTTTAAAAAAGAAAAAATAAAAAAAAAAAACAGAACTGAGCAAATAAAACGGGAAAACCTTAAAGCCCAAAAAAACAGCTACAAAAAACCGGGAAAATCATAAAAAGCATCACCAACAGCAATTTTCAAAAAGGTGAAACCCTTATTTTTAAAAACGAAAAAGGGGTAATACTAGGGCAAACCCCCACTTAGCAACTTTAAACCCCAAAAAACAAAATAGAAAAACAACTGCAGGCATAAGGGGAAATCGTTTTTTATTGAACACCCCCCAAAAACCCCAAAAAACCTGAAACCCCCCCAAAAAAGACTGCAGCCCCCCCGGGCCACTGCAAAAAAAACCGAAAAACGGAGCCCACACGCTATATAACATCGGGGGTGGGAAAACCCCAAAAAAACCAACCTGAGGACAGCCCCAACACGTTTGAAACAAATTTTTTAGATGTGGGGTGTGTTTTGTGTGTGTGTTTTGTTTGTTTGTGGGGGGTGTGGGGTTGTGGTGTGGTGGTGATTTTTGGGTGTTTTTTTGAAATGTATTTATTTGTGTGTGGGTGTGGGGGTGTGTGTGTGGTGTGTGTGTGTGGGGTTTTGGGGTTTTGGGTGTGGGGTGTGTGGGCGCGCGCACGTGTGCCCCTGTAAAAAATTTTATAATTTGTATACACAAAACCCCCCACACCCACACCCCCACACACACAAAACACACAAAACACCCCCACAAAACCCACACCCACAAAACCCCACACGCCCGCACGCACGCAGGGCACAAAACGCACGCACGCAAGAAACCCACACACACACCCACACACACATAAAAAATATCAAATTTTTCGTGTATATCAATCTATTTCGACCCTGGGGAGAGCGAGGGGTTCGAGAAAACTTTTTTGTTTTTAAATTTTATTTTTTTTTTTTAAAAAAATTTTTTTTTTTAACCGGGTTTGTTGCTCCCCAAAGGGGGTTGACCCACCTGATTTTTTTTAAAGAACACTTTTAGGGGTTTTTTTCATATATTATATTTTAAAATTATAAATATATTTTAAAATAAAATTATATAAATATATATATAATATATTAAATTTATAAAATTAATAAAAATTGTTAAAATGGGTTTTTAAAAAAAAATCAAAAATTTGTTTCGGGGCGCTTTGGCGCGGGTCAAAAAGGAGGGTTTTTAGGGGTTTGCCCACCGCCGATGTTTAATAGCGTGGGGGCTCCCGTTTGGGGGTTTTTTGGGAAAACGGGGGGGTTGGCTGCACGTGTTTTTTTTTTTCTTTCGGGTTTTTTTTTTGGGTTTAATTCCCCTAAAAACCCGATTTCCCTTTTTATCCCTGGAAAGTTTTTTTACTTTTCTTTTTTGGGTTTTAAAAAATTTGCTAAGTGGGGGTTTGCATAGTTTTAAAACCTTTTTTCCCATTTTTCCTTGGGTTGGCACCTTTTTGAAACTTTGCTGAGGGGTGATGCTTTTTTTTATTTTTTTTCCAGGATAAAATTGTAGCTTGTTTGGCCCTTTAATTTTCCAAAAAAATTTGCTCAGTTCTGTTGGTTTTATTTTTTTTCCTTTAATTAAATGATTGTTTTTTTGGGCATATCGGGTTTTTGAAGTGGTTTTCAGGGGATCCCAAGTATGTTTCTTTTCTTTTCTGATGTCACAGGGGTTTGGTAAACAAGGCGTTGTGAAGGCATTTATTGCTCAGGGGGCACTGCTCTTTTTTGATGCAATTGCAAGATTTCCTTT
>CM031605.1:60091483-60113983 GCA_018398815.1 Conus ventricosus | reverse complement strand
TTTCGCTATGGCTAGAATCTCTTGGCTGTTTTTGCCAGAAATGAATGCCGGCCGACGGAACCAAAATTTCTACCTGACTTCTTTATGGATCAATGAAATGTTGACCTACATCAACTCCAGCTTTAACATTTTCATATACTACATCATGGGATCTCGTTTTAGAGAAACGTTTTTATCGTTATTACGAAATTTAAAACCAGAGAGAAAGAAACATTTTGATTGTGAGCAGTGATCACACTTCATGAAGCTGCACTAGAAAAGGAAATAATATTTCATATGACTTTCATTGACACGCCAGTACGCTGTTGAGTCAAATCTGCAAATGTTGGAATATTTTTGATCGGTTTCTTATGGTTTGTGTCTGACAACACTAAATCGTGTAGAAAAATCTATTTTCTTGAGCCATTATGTTCTGTAGCGTAAAGATGTTTCAAACTCTTTGTGGTGCGTGCATAGGCAAGTCGTGTCAACTCTTTTGTAGTCACACATGAACAAGAAAAACTAACCTGATGAATACCTGGGTGGAGGATCCCTTTAAGACACTAATGCTGACTGAATAGGTCATGGATCTATGGCAAAAGAATCTGACGCCAATCAGAGATACATGATTTATAAAAGTAGACACATAATTTTTCTCATTAATTCTCACGTTCTTAATAGCAAGAGGTTTGCATATATATATACAGCAGTCCTTTTTTATACATACTTGTTACTATTTGCAAGGAAAATTAGGAACTGAAATAGACGGACATGTGATTTAATGGATGATGATGACATAAATGATGATGATGATGATGATGATGATGATGATGATGATGATGATGATGATGATGATGATGATGATTATGACGATAGCTGAAATATATGATTGAGTTCTTAGGATATTAGACAAGAATAATACCTCTGTTTCTGCATGGTATCTACACACTATATGTGACTTCTACCCCCACATGCCGTTTTTGCAAAGATTAAGGTATGGCCCTATGATGCAAAATTCATCGTTCAAAACGAATTAAAGATGTTTTCAACCAGACGATAGATGAGTTCGTTTGGATAATGTTCTAACGATACGACGGATTGAATATACCTTGAAAGAATTTTTTTTTTAAAAAACCCACGTCGTTCAGTTGTTTGTTTTTTTTCTATGAACGCTGATAGTCCAACCTGTTTCCCTGGCCACTTTTCGACTTTCTCAAACTTTGTCAAACATACATTGGTATTACATTGTGTATAACAAATCATTCATTCATATGTCTTTCTGTTTTGTTAATTTAGATGTTAAAGCATCTGTATCAGTTTTAAAAGGTGACTGAAGGGTAGACTTAGAGATCCCTAGAGTTGCGCACAATTCACTGTCATATTTATCCATGGTGGCCTGTGCCACTGCACATAATAAATGAAGTCATATTTTGAGGACATTTAATGATCTTTTGATACAAACAAGTAAACTCTTCCGATCGTTGCCATCACCCAATGTCCTGTAAGTCCACACCGTTAAGGAGCAACGACAGAGTTTCCTCCTAATGCCAGTAGCACGCTGAAGACACATATCGCTCCCTTGTCAGCACAATAGGCAACATTATTCAAGGAATGTGTGAAGGACAAACAAGATGAGAGATGGATGCCAAGCTTGCAGACAGACATCACCAGTTCCATCAGCTTTCCAACATAATAGTACTGTTCGTGCACATTAGCGCGTTTAGTGGTTCTGAATGTAAGTATATTGAAATTGCCAGGATTAATTTCACTACAAACACTCATATGGTTCTTTAAATCAGAAACAATACTACAAGCCGTGACATTGTCATCTGCAACCTCACGAACACAGATGTTGACAAGGTCTGGTACCAGGTGGACGTCACATTTCGTGTTTTCATTCTCTACATTGTCAAATAAAAAAAGGATAAATTACCTCTTGTTCCTTCCTTGTTTCAATCTTCGGCGAACAAACAAATTATATTGACTCATTACTTGAACTTAAAATCTCATTGCTATGTACATGGTTTATATTGCTCTATGAATGTTGCCATTTCTTCAATGATGTCGTGATACGGAAAAAAAGAGGAAAAGTAAAGATAGTGGATGAACAAATGAACTGAGCAAGCAAGTTATAAAACAGAGATATTACGTTTTGACCCAGTGACCGTCCTCAGGCAGGAGAAACAACATTCAAGACATTAGGAACATCCGACAAATAGTCACCTAACTTTCCGATCTCCTTGGTAAGTATTGTCTTTGGTGACCAAGTAATTATGCGGAATTCGAGTAAGGAGAAATGGGAACGTGAGGGGTTGAAAATGTATGACTTAAGATACCAACGACGACAACAGCGATAATAACGATACTAACAAAAAATAATAAGATTAATACTAATACTAATACTAATGATACTACTACTACTACTACTACTACTACTACTACTACTACTACTACTACTAACAACAACAACAACAACAATAATAATAATAATAATAATAATAATAATAATAATAATAATAATAATAATAATAATAATAATAATAATAATAATAATGATAATAATAATAATAATAATAATATGCCCTGACTTACGTACAGCCAGTACTCATTGGCGCATTTGCAGGCTGGGTGTTCTTGGGAGCTTTTCGGAGTGCATCCAGTGTCTGCAGAGGGCCCTCTCTCTCTCTCTCTCTCTCTCTCTCTCTCTCTCTCTCTCTCTCTCTCTCTCTCTCTCTCTCTCTCTCTCTCTCTCTCTCTCTCTCTCTCTCTCTCTCTCTCTCTCTCCTGATTGAGGATTGCGACTTGTTTAGCAGCAATGGAAGGCTCAATCTCCATCAATCCCTCTTCGAGCCAGTCTTCATTCTTCCTCACTCCATTCCCAAAGGTGTCTGAGGCAAATTGGCAGGTGGCAGCGCAGATGTGGTTCCACCATCTTGAAGCGTTCTCTGTCGGGCTGTTCTCAAGGGCCTTGGGCACTGACGTCATGGCTGTGTTGAATCGAGGACGTCCCTGCTGCTTGGAACGGTGGATTCGCTCGGGCCGAAGATGCACCTTGCAACGGGCCAGTGAGTGGTCAGTGTTGCAGTGAGCACTGTGGTAACTGCGGGTGACAAGCACATGGTTGAGCAAGGATCTTTGGGTGACCACGAAATCCAGCTGATGCCAGTGCCTGGATCTGCGGTGCCTCCAGGACACTCTGGGGTGTGGTTTAGTGGGGAAAGTGCTCCTAATACAGAGGTCGTGGTAGGAGCAAAACGCAAGTAGTCTCGGTCTATTCTCACTGAGCTTGCCGATGCTGAAGCAGCCTATGCTGTGGGGCCAGGAGCTGTGGTCTGCACCAATCCGGACACTGAAGTCCCGTGCAAGAACAGGTGTTCTTTTGCAGGTGCCTCTCTGATCTTGGATTCCAGCTCTTCATAGAAGTCATCCTGAAACTCAGCTGTAGAGCAGAGTGTGGGGGCGTAGATGCTAAGGATGTTTGTTGGTCCAAAAGAGGTTGTAAGCTGGAGAGAGAGGATTCGCGCTGTTCATTTGGAAGGTGGTTCAGCTGAGGTTGGGTGAGAGTGTCGCACTGCTAAACCGACGCCTTACAGTCGGTGCTCCTCTGGCTTCAGTCCTTGCCAAAAGAACGTGTATTCCATCTCCCTGAGGCTACCATTGGAGGGGTGCGTAGTCTCTTGCAGCGCAGCGAAGTCAATGTTGAATCTCTTCAGCTAGCTGTCGATGATGACTGTTTTCCTGGCATTTTCAGCTTGTTGGAGATCGTCAAAAGGCCAGGCCTTTTAATTCACAAATGCAATATAGAATTGGCAATATCTATACAAGCTATGTCCTTGTTGTTAATTGCTTTATGCGGTTGTTGTATTTTAAATCGCTTTGCCTTCATTTGTTTATTTCACTGTTGATCTCAGCACTTGCTTCCTGGTGGTGGTGGTTGAGAGAGAGGAGAGAGAGAGAAAGAGAGAGAGAGAGAGAGAGAGAGAGAGAGAGAGGAGAGAGAGAGAGGAGAGAGAGAGAGAGAGAGAGAGAGAGAGAGAGAGAGAGAGAGAGAGAGATGATGATGATAATGATGATGATGATGATGATGATGATGATGATGATGATGATGATGATGATGATGATGATAATCTTTATTTCCAAGGGTAACAGATAAGCAAACACATGCTTTTTTTCATCCGGCCCTTGCCCCGTTAAGGGACTAAGTATGACTAGCGACTAAGACCTACAAAACTTTTAAAAAACACACATATCTTCATAGCATTAAAAAGTTCATCCATTAACAGTTAAGGCGTAGATGACTTTATAAGGAAAAAAGAGACGATTTAAACAACAAACAAGAATAAAGAAATTGATTACAAAGAAGAAAAGAATCGGCACACACAGATATGGAATAAGCGATCCTCCTATCGAAGGGGAGAGAGAGAGAGAGAGAGAGAGAGAGAGAGAGGAGAGAGAGAGAGAGAGAGAGAGAGAGAGAGGAGAGAGAGAGAGAGAGAGAGAGAGAGAGAGACAGAGAGAGAGTTACATTCCTTTTGTAAAAAAAATAGCATACAACAAACTGCTAAGGATGATAATTAGACAATTACAATGCATCATTAAAATCAACATTTCGAGGGCTGACTGCTAGAACTTCGTAACTTGAATTTTGCACTTTAGAAGAAAACACAAAGAGAAAGTTTAAGCAGCTATATTTATGTTTCTTATGAGCGGAATGCTTTGCAAATTCACTATGTTCAACGTAAACATATGGTGTAAAGGTGATGTAAATATGTAAAGGATAAAACAATGCCTACATTCATTTTTTATGTAATGTGTAGTACCAACTGAAATAAGCAATTTCAGCAGCATTTTGACCCACTGTTCTGTCCATGTTTGTACTGCTAGAAGTTAGTAACAACTGTTACTGAGATGTAGCCCACCCCGTGAGTGTACAGGGCGGTTGCACTGTGGCTGCTAGAAGTACTCAACTTGGATTGCTGAATTCTAGCACGCATTATTCCCCCTATTGCTGGCCAATCCTGGGAGCTATCAGTCTTTATCCCAAAATAATTACCTCTAGCAGGTTCTCTTATGGCATGGGTCACTTTCAACATACTGACAAAAATCCTCAACTCGAATTAAGAAGTTTTATTAAGCTTCCTTCTGAGATAAATGGAGTGTTTCTAGAGATAAAACTATGCATTTGCACTTAATTAAGTCTTTTTAGTTAAAAATATTCCTTCAACTTGATAGACAGCAAGACATGGAAAACAAAGTAAGTGTGCCTTTCCCATGAGGAGAAACATTGATCAATCAAACATTGCAAATAAAACTATGTACAAATACTAGAAAAGACAAAAACTGTACATACCAACTGTTCTTCTCTGTTCTTTTCGCCGCTGACGAAGAATATTTTGTTGAGAAATAGCCATCCAAGATTATAGTTATTCCAACAGTGAAATCCACATACCACTCCGATCTCACAAATGCCATCTCCACAATTCAGAACATGTACAGTTTCAAGCTTTCCTTTCATGAATAATCTAAATCAGTTCTAGCACAGCACACTGTTTGTGGTAATCATTGTTCTCTAAGTCAGTTCTAGCACAGCACAATGTTTGTGATAATCATTGTTCTCTGCAGTTAAACAGTAACGACTGCTAACACACACAACCCCCTCCCCATCCCACCCTCCCCAAACAGATTTGCAGCAAATTCTAGACTGTCTCCTCCCCACTGTCACAGTCGTTCACATCCAGCTCCTCCAGACGGTCCACCTGGTTGGCCAAGGTCGGCAGGTTGTTGTAGAAGGGGTGGTGCTCCTCTGGAATCACACCTGAGCGACACAGGGAAAGCAGGTCTCGCTTCTTGGCCTCTGAAATGGGCAGCTTGCCCTGGTAACGAGGCTTGATGATCTGCCCCAGAGATGGCTGCCTCCTCCTTGCTGAGGGTGTTGAGAGACAGAGCTGGTGGTAATCACTGTCATCAAAGTCGTGCTTGAAGTACATGGTGTCTTGGCCTTTGCTGAAGTGGATCAACTTCATTTTCAGCCAGCTCACTCGCTTGTTGTGCCTGTCCACCTTGGTGTTGCGGATGACCTGTGATGCCAGGTGCTTGAAGTCAAGGATCTGACTGAACCGAATGGGGACGACAGTGTAGGGGTTGTGCCGCCTCGCCATGCGGAAAATAATGTCCCAGCCACTGGGAGTGTAAACAGGGCTTGCTTTTTGTGCGAATGCAATTGCTGAGTGCATAGAATCGCATTCCATCTGCGTATGGCCGGTCTCCAGGTACTTGTGGGTGACTGAAGTGATATTGTGAACTTGCTCGAGGGCGTACAGGATGGCTACTGCTAAGTACTGATTGCGATTTTGTCCTCCACAGCAGTCTGAATAGAACACAACCTCTTTCACTGTCACTGGAAGTAGAGAAGAAGGCAAGAGGCAATTTCCACTGAGCCCCTCTTTCCATTTGTCTCATCCCAAACATAGCAGGTTGCCTTTCCATCTGCCAGAGAATACACCGTGAAAGTGTACACAGAGAGCTTGCGCTTGTAGTACAATTGACTAACAAGGCCGCATGGGGTTGGTAGAACAGCCTGAAGGTCAAGAGTAACAACATGGATTGACGAATCTTGTTTGGCCAGCTCCTTGTCTTTTGCCTTCTCCTCTCTTGCTCTTAGTTTCATCTGGGTGTGCCTCTGGTATTCCTTTTCCTCATCTTCTGTTACGCCTTCTTTGAGTTTTGCTGCATAGTTCACACACACTAGGCACTGATCTTTCTTTGGTTTGTGGAACGATAAGTTGAAATCCGAATTGAATACATCTCTGTATTTACGACAAGACACTGGAGTGTTTCCCTCAGCCTGGCATTTCTCCTTGTACAGATGGTACATCTTGGTGACGGTGAGAGCAGAGTCAAGGTACTGTCTCTTGGTGTCCTTTCTTGTGTAGTGACTCTTAACACAGGGGAAGGATCGGATGTGCTATCGTACGTCTTCCACCGCAGCTGTCTGTGTCCTGTTGTGAGCTGGGTGTTTTCCCCGTCCATCACCTCCTGTAAAGGTGCCCATGTCGCTGTTGGCCATGGCATGATTGACATAGCCCTCTCCAACATCCAGGGTCGCAAGAAAAAACTTCTTGCACACCCTGGCCCTGCTGCCATTGATGGTGAAGTGATAGGATCTGGCTACGATGTGTTTCTTGGGTAATGGACACTTGTCGTTGCCGAGTATGGTCTTGCTCTCTTGTTCAGTGATATTTGAGCATACAAACTGCTTTTGTCTGTCATAGGATGGCAAGGCATAGAAAATGTCGAAAATTGCCTGGCGATCATCATTTTCCATTTTTTACAATCAAACCTGCATTTGGTGCAGTCAGCAGAGCGTATTTCCTTTTGCTGAATGGTTTTTCCTGACTGAGCTACATGTTCTTTACCTTGCAACTTCAGAGCCTTTCTAACGTTCTTTTTCCACGTTTGTGGGTTGGCAGAACGTTTCCTTGACAGTTTCTTTTTTGGTGGGGTGTTGTAGAGGCCCTGCTTTCTTGGGGTGGAATGCTGCTGAGGAGACCCTGGAGATGCATGGCTTGCTGAAGTGTCAGGGAAGGTGTCATTCTGTGTCACTCCGCTTGAGTCATAGCTGGACTGCTCTGTGGGCTGCGGAATGAACATGCAGGCATCGTAGTGTTGAGGGTCGCATTGAAACAGGGCAAGACTGATATTTGGATTTGTCAATTCTCCTGCGTTTATCGGCTCCACATTGAGTTTGGACCCCCCGCTTGTGAAGATCTCCACATGCCTTTTGGTCCATTCTGCCAGGACCAGTGGCAAGAGATCAGCAACGCTTGTGGACCATCTGCCTTCAGTCCGGAGGTCCTCGATGGCATCGATGTAAGCAGTGTTGTCCATGTCACGCGCCTCAGCCCCCAGAAATGGCATGAACAGCTGCCTCTCTGTCAGGAGATCACACAGTTTGGCCCGTAGTTCACTGGCTGTCACGCCTTCGATGTGTGTCACTGCAGCTTCAAAAAAGCAATTCCCATCAGCTTTGATCGGAACGCGAACTTACCCATTTGATCCAAGGATGTTGTCAAGTGAGGTTTGGTGGGCCAATGTCTCTTTTTGACGCTTTTTAGCCTCTTCCAAGCTCGCACGTTTTGCTGCATCAAGTGCATTGTCAGCTGATTGTTTCGCTTTATTAATAAGCGGCTCATCATCACTTGAACAGTCAGTCCTATATTTACGTCTGAGAGCAGACAATGGCTCGTCCTCAGAGAACAGTATTTTACCAATCCTGGCTCACTTGCTCCTCCACCAAGTTTTTGGGCGAAAGTGGCCTAAAAGCCGCCTTTTCCTGTTCTCTGACAAGTAAGACTTCATAAAATCCGCACACTTATTCTGACTAATTTCTACCTACAAAACTTTGTACACAGACAGGCAGACACGAGGCGGGGGTTACAGAGACCCGCCAAGGCTGAAACCTGATCGCTTAATTTACGGCTGGCGCAGACAAGCGACCTTCGTTCACACAGCGCACGGCCTGCTTACAAACTGCGACCAAAAAATCAATAAAGCACACCTCGCGGCGCGTTACTGGCACACGACGGCTGTTAATGCTCTCAGCGGGCCGTAATTGTCTCCCTTTAATAGTTTTTTATTCGTAGTTCTCTGAGAGAGAATTAATTGTTAAAATCTATATTTTTATATTTAATATG
Source organism: Conus ventricosus (assembly GCA_018398815.1). NCBI lineage: Eukaryota > Metazoa > Mollusca > Gastropoda > Neogastropoda > Conidae > Conus > Conus ventricosus. The sequence continues at coordinate 60,105,311 of CM031605.1, read as the reverse complement.
CTAAAGTATTTAATATAATATTGAACAAACTAGTAACTAAAGAGTAATGTAAGATACAGTTGTTGTTTGGTCTTTAAAAATATTCTACTTAAATAAAAAAACAACTTTATCAACATTTACACTGGTCACCATAGAATTGTGAAAGCTTTCAATGTGTTGGGTTTATATATACTGTTGCTCTAACTGTTAATGTAAATGAGTTGTGTACTTTTTAGCAGCAAGAGGGCTGCAAAGCACAGCAGCGAACTAGGTTAAACGTTCCTTGTAAGAACGCTTGACCTGCAAAGCACAGCAGCGAACTAGGTCAAACGTTCCTTGTAAGAACGCTTGACCTGCAAAGCGCAGCAGTAAACTAGGTCAAACGTTCCTTGTAAGAACGTTTGACCTGTAAAGCGCAGCAGTAAACTACTTTCGACCAGTTGACTTTAAAAGCGGCATTTATTAGTTCTCTGACAAGTAAGACTTCAATAACCAAAAAATAACGACCCTACAAACAAACATATTGTGTAGGATTATCCGTTTTCAATACTAATTTACTAAAGTTTTCAGATTTCAGTTTTTGTTTAATCTTATGTTTTTCCTGATCGTTTTCAATAACATCATTTTCACGCAAACATTCTTCAATGAGTCTTTGTCTTTCATGTGAAATAAAACTACAGTCTTTAACTGTTCTCTAAAGTCTTTTAAAACTGAGTTATATTTTTGACATAAAATCCACACACTTATTCCAGCATGTCTTCCACTGAAAGCCAGTTTTGACAAAGTATTTCTTTTTTTAACTATGTCTCTTTCTGCCGAACAGTCATCTATAATAAATAGTGTCTGCGTTCCTTCAAACAGTCTATAAAACTGTTCTAAACACTCACTCAGTTTATTGCTAGGATCAACTAAATATATGCCATCATCTGTCCATATAAACCTTCTATCATGATATGCTTTGTTCCATTTAAGTGTTGGGCAGAAAATCACAATATGATCAAAATTATAGCGATAAACTGTTTGTAATAGGTCTAGGACAAATATTGTTTTTCCACAACCAGTTTGCCCACAAATCAATGAGCAATGAGGAGTTTTTGTCATAAAGTTTAACTGCTCCATGGTTTTATAGCAGAATTTAATCTAATTCAGTTATTATGTTTATCATACTCTCTGTCAAAACTTGTTCAGTATAATAAAACCTATAAGACCTAAATGTGTAAGATTAATCCAATTCAGTTCTGTAAGATTGTTTCTATTTAAGTCAACAGTGATTTTGTTGCTTGTTGTTATAACCTTAATATCCTCACCATTGTGAAGAACGACGATGGTAACTTTAAGACGTTTAACGTCTAAGTTTTGCCAGCTAATATTAATTCCTTTTATAAGGTCGTCACTAACGCCCACAACCCCATCCCTCTTCACATCTTTAAAGACAGAAATTTCAAATATTATTGTGAACGTGTCTCCTAATTTTCTGCTTGGAAAGAACTGTAATTTTGTAGAAGCTTTTTTAAAACTGTTTCTTTTCTGTGGAGGATGTACTGTTTTTTCCCATACGGCGTTATTTCAATTTCTTTCCGACTATTGTCGTCCGGCATAAGACTTACATGTAAAGGGCCAGAGTTGAATGCTTTTCTGAAACTTTTTTGACGGCTAAAAAAATGTAAATGGGCTTATGAATTCAAATTTTATGTCCCATTCTAAATATGGTTCCAAGTGCCATTTGAGGTCAGGTTTTCGAACTATTTTATATTCATACTGGCCAACATTATTTGCCTCTAGATTGCGCAGTTGTTCTAGTTTAGGAAACTTTTTGTTGTCGCCAACCTCTTTGCGTTTATAATCACCATCTTTAGTGTACTCAAAACCATACAAAGCGCCTATCTCACCATTTTGTTCAAAGTCCGCAACGTCTGCAAGGTCTTTTAATTCTAAAGTTATACACCTCACAGGCGCTAATGTAACTCCTGATTCTTCTGGCCCCCGCAACATTTTTTAGTACAACTTATTATTTTATTTCCAAAACAATGTGTAGGTTATCACATTTCACGAGTTTCCCTGTTTTGTCTTTGATCTTTATATTAAATGATCCGACTCTCCACAAACTAATCGTTTAAACTGTAAATTAGGGAATTGTATAATTTCATAATCGCAATATGCAGCTTTCCCTGACGGAAGAGCTCTTAAAACAGTTGAGGGCCTTCCATCATATAAGTTTTCATCAGTGCTCAGCTCATCCAAATGAACATAGAGTAATGAATGTAATGCAAGATCGAGCGGATTTTCTCCCTCATAAGTAGTTTTGTTTGGTGTAACTCTAAATCTATAATTGTCAGCTGCAAAGCCTAACATTTTAGCTAGCTCTTTATCAAAATAGTAACCTCCTTCTTCTTCAGGCTTGAATGTTAACATTGTTTTTAGATTTGCATTGTTAAGTTTGAGAGTAATGTCGAAGTTACTCATTGCTTCTTTTAGTGAGCAAAACCCGTAATAACCATCAGGTATTGTTAACTGGCTAACTTTGGCCCCTGTTTTGTCAACTTTTAGAACCTTATTATTCTCCTTGGGCTTTGCTTATATTAACCATACGACTTTGTAGAATATTTCATGGAGCGCAACCGTTTTGGTTCCGCATTCGTTATCAATAGCATGTTCTAAAAACGAAGGACGGTCTTGAGTTGTTATTGTTACAAACATTTTTTAACAAAATAAAAATGAGTGCATTCAAATATACTGGTGCAAAATATTCTGTTGGGCCGCACTACAATCTTAAAATATAACAACTGATACTCTTGACATTTCTGTGACTCAGTCTGACGCCTTTCAAGTAAAGGTGAGTACTCCATTGGACAAATATCTTAACCCCCCTATTAAAAAAGACTACATCGCAAAAGTGTGGTTTAGTCATCCGATGCAGTTTTATCAGAACCAGTTAAACTTTGCTGTGTTTTGTGCATCAACTGGGTGTGGAGTGTCGTATGCTGATCATCTAAATCATCCTGATCCTTTGGTGAGGTCAGTGTATAGATTTCATTTTTATTACACCTTCAGACGTATTTTGACTGAACTGCAAGCGCCATTACCAAATGACAAACCGTTTAATCCATTCAGCAACAGAATAGACATGAAGGCTTTTGAAAGGATCTGTAACGAATTCAATATGAATGTTAAGACAGACTTTAGACAAAAGTTGGATCTTATCATGGTCTAGGCACCCCTTATTTTTGGGGCGAACAGAAAGTATAACTATGACTGGAATCCTCCCTACACATCTTTTTTCTTCAGGCACAACTGTTCACCTCGGGTCCATAGAGCAAGAGCATAAAACAGCATGGACAACATTTATCTTAGACACTTCTAAGGGCCTAACTAAAGCAGGAATAGAACGAATAAACGACTCTGTTCGTACTTATGTTTGGTGTTTGCTAGGTTCGCAAGCACAAACGAGATCGAGCATAACAGATCCTTCTACTGGCTTTGATGCACAAAAACAATACTTAGCAAATTTAGAGGACGCCATTAATTCTACAGTTGATTTACCTTCAAGTATTAAAAGGTACCAAAATGTTTTACAATACGCAAGATCGAAAGTAGACTTTGCTGTTGGCACTGGTTTATACATGCTGCCTTCTGACCTCAGACTCCAGATAGGCACAATAATATAAACTACAATAATGAAATCCTTGTGGCAGGCAATGAACAGAAGGTCGGAAAAAACGAAATAAATTCTGAGCCAGTAATATTGCAAGCAGTAAACAAACAAGATGACCCCCAAGAATAAGTCATCCAATCCCCGTGGCCCAAAGCCCAAAGGCCATTGAAGACGCGAGCTCTGTTCGCGATGACCATGAATATGAAAGACAGCACTTGTTGTTGTATTAACTGGCATAGGATTACTCGGTCTTTTCTTACTAAATATTAACCCAACTATTAAGAGAACTAATGTCCATAAGTGCCGGCCATAAAGCCAACTACTTTGCCCGCAGTAGACAAAAGCCAGCTAACAACACCCCCTAATATACCCGGTAAAGCGTCCACGGCTTTACGGCTAATTTTTTTTAATAAACCCGCAAGATGATCAAGCTGTTTTTTTACCCATGATTTATCAGGCGGCGATGGAGGGGATGGTGGTGGAGGCACTGGGCTTTGACCACCGCCGCCTGTAATTAGCCATCACCAGTGTACTTATTGCAAATCCTAAGGCAGTTATATACGCTTGCTAATGTGACTCCTTGCTCTCTAAACAGTGTTCGTATTCTTTCTGCTAGCGTTGTGTCTTCATATAAAATTCTTTGGATAGTTTCTCTTATTCTGCTCACTTGAGTTCGTAATTGTTCTCGGTTAGTAGACAACACTTCTAGTCTTGCTGATCTCTCTTGTTCAAGATCTTTTAGTCTTTGGGTTATTCTTTTTTTAATATCAGGCCCTAAGTTGGCGTCATCGCCTAAACGATTTTTTTTTTTTTCTCTTTTCATTGCTCTCTATTTCCCCCAGTTTTGCTAAATTGTTTTTTTAAATTTCCCCCTCTGATGTTCTAAAAAGCGTAAAGGGCCCCGCTATTTCTCGTAGGGGTGCGGTGAGTCGTGTTATCTTTAATGCTGTTTTTTCTGAAAAACTGGTTTTGTTTATTGCATTTATTAATTCTCTCCCGTTTTGTTTTAAATTCTTTAAGTTCCATTTTTGTTTTTGGATCGTTGGGAGTTCTTGAGTGTTTTTGATTTTTAGCAACTGCCCCCCTATCAAATTTTTGGTTTAGCAATCCCAAGGCGATTTTGACGCTTGCACTGATCTTTGTCAAAATTGTACTCCAGCTAAAAACGTTGGGGTCTGGTTTAGTTTAAGCCGAACAAGTTGTCCTTGATTTTTTTTTTCCCAAAAAATAAATGGTATCTTTTACTTCAAAATCATTGGGGTCTAAAAATTTCGGGAGGTTTTTGGGCCCAAATTTTGGGTACAATGATCTAACCTTACTTTCTTTAATTCACGCCGCAATGAGAGCGCTGGCGATGCTGGTCAAAGGAGCATTTACTCATGTGTCTCCAGGATAAAAAACAATAATCTTCTTCACCTTCAATTCCCCCTTTTTTTTTTAAAAAATTTAAAATTTTTTATTTTGTTTTAAAAAAATGTCGAAAACATGGTTAAAATTCTTGGCCCGCATAGAAGAGAAAGGCCCCTTTGGGGGTTGAAGGGAAATAAGGAATATTACTTTTCCAAATAATCCATCTCTATCGATGGGGTTTAAATTTCTTACTGTCAAATTTCCAGTTAGGAGCGGAAAGAAGTGTTGTGCCAAGCTCTCACAACTTATTTTTAAAATAAACTCGAATCAGCAACAGCCCCCAACGGACAGTTGCCAAATCGGGGCGGGCAATCTTTAAGAAAATTTTATAAAACTTGAGGGGCAAAAAAATTTTTTTTACACAATGCAGACATTTTTTTTAAACCTATTCTGATCTATGGAAAAACCGGGGAATGAAAGGGCTGATCTTGCGTTTAAAGGGAAATCAAAAATAAAGAAGCACAAAAAATAAATACGCCGCAGATCCTAAAGACGGAAAAAAAGTATGTAGCTGTAAGTTATGCGTTTGGGAAAACGCTTTTCCATCCCCTTGGATTTTGAGTTTTTAAGTGCGATGCGCCATACTTTCAAGGAGCTTAAAAGAAGATTTTATATAACTAACTTTTTTAAAGAAAACAAACGTTTATCAAAACATCAGACACCCAAGCAAAAAAGCATTTCTGCATCTCGTTTGAGTTTGACGTTGTTAGAACCCTAAATTTGGAGGGTGTTGAGCAACAAAATCAGTCAAAAATTAGCAATATATTACAAAGAGTGTTCTCATACAAAATATCCCCCAGCAGGGCAGACACTATATGGGAAATTTTTGTTTTAGTGCCGCGGCAAGACGCTTTAAAAATATTTTTTTCTGTGTGAAAATGAAAAACCATTCAAAAGAGGAATGAAAAGTTTTTAAACCCAAAATAACGAAAGTACAATGTTCGATTTAGGTAGCCCTAACCAAAACTACGCTAGCGGGGTTTAACCTTATCGCATTTTTATGAATAAGAAAATTGTTTGGGGGTTTGGGGGGGGTAGAAATCCAAGGTAACCTTTTGTCTAAAGATCTCACCTTCCAATGTTGACTTGATGATTATTTAACAACAAAAAACGGTTTATGGATTGACCCAAGATCGACAGAGGATAACAGTTGCTGGAAATGGGAGAAAAGTTAAAGACGGAAAAAAATTCAAAATTTATAAAGAAAAAGAGGCGATAAACCCCCTTAAAAGGTATTTGTTTTAATAAGAGCGAGTGAATATTTAAGATAACAGATTAAAAGATATACAATACTAAATTATTTTTTTTTATAAAAAACATTTTTTGTTGGGTTTTTCCAAATGTGCCTACGCGCCAGAGTTCCAAGAAAGGATAGCCCCCCAAAAAAAACCTTCGATTAAACCCAAATTTCACAAATGAACAAAAAATAGAGCAGGACCTTTCAAAATACAGCAAAAACCAAAAGAAAGGGATTCTGCTGCCTTTAATGCGTTACTAGTTAAATGGAAAAATCAACTTAATTGCCCTTTTTGCAGGAACAATGTAGGGCCCCTTTGCAACGGCGAGGTGCACCCCCAGTTTACCTCTAGGCGGTTTGTCTTTAGCCCTTGGCCTGTGTTCATTAGCTGTAGGTGCTGCTAGCAAAAAAATAAAAACTAAACTCCAAAAGCACACAGCTATGGTTCAACTAATAACAGCTAAACTTAGCTCGTTCAAACTGACAATAAATAAAGCACTAGTTGACTCAAACATCACGGACGAAGAATTTAATCGTTTCCCAGGCCGATTTTGATGACTACAAAAGACAAAAGTTGATCTTCAAAGAAAGGCGAGGGCAAGTTTTTCTCACAGCCAGACGCCGAGCAGATAAAAAAGGAATGCTTAAAAAAAGTAAACGAAACATAAACTCTGTTCTAAACAGCTCACATTAAACAACGCCAAAGGGTGTTTATACTTTAGTTTATGAGTCCAAGCACAAAAAGACCGTTGATATTGATTCTGATTAATTATTTTTTTTAATTTAAAAAATATTTTGAGTTAGAAAAGAAACTCAACATGGCTAAGACATATGAAGGACCAGACGAATTGTTTGAAGGAATGCTTGGGGGAGAGCGTTTATCAAGAGCACTGAATGATATTGATTTAGAAGCCCATTGATCCACAAGCGTACGGGCAAGTGTTGCTCATGCTATTTCTCAAGTTCCGGGTAAACTAACAATAGACCCACCAGTTAAAGTAATGTTAGCTGTTTTAATCGACTATATAACAATAAATGAAGAAAACCTAGAAGTTTGGGTCTCAACTAAACAACAGACTATTCTTTCCTCCAATGACTTAACACCCGTTGGCAGACGAACTGCTTACACAGTTTGATGTGGCCGCTGAAGAAGCCAAAATGAGAGGCTCTGGTTGGTCAGAGGGCGAAGTCTTAGAGATTAGATTAAAACAGTCTAAGTATGCGCCGATTGTAGGCAGGTCTTACATTCCACTACCACCAGCATTATTGCAAAAAAAGCAGTTCTAAACATAAAGAATACAGACAACAAATGTTTTATGTGGTGTGTTCTCGCAAGGCTGCATCACGTCCGCAAAAACGCAAGAGAGAGTGTCTAACTATCGCCCTTACATCAATGATCTTAACTTTAGTGGAATATCCTTTCCCGTTAGCGTGGATTCCATTGATCAGTTTGAAGAACAAAACAAACCAATAACTGTTAATATCTACACATGGGATGAGGAAACAAATCTACAACCGATTAAAGTGTCTAAGAACACCCAACAATAGGTGACCAGACAAAAATCATGTTGACTTACTACTGATGCTTTCACCGGCGGGGCTGCCACATTACACATTGATACGAACAATGAGTAAACTAAATGCAGCATACTTCAAAAGATGGGCACAAACAAGAATTCTGCAGAAAATGTTTAACAAGAATTCCATCTGCTCAAGCCGCAAGCGAACATAAGAAACATTGTATCGGCCCAGTTGACTGTAATACAGAACTAATTACGCCCCCCCCCGGATCTAAAGTTAGTTTTAAGAACTGGAAACGGATGCAAAATTCTCCATATGTTGTTTACGCAGACTTCGAGTCGCTTATTGTTCCTTATGAAGGGCCAGCGCCACAAAAACTTCGAAAAACGTCTTAATGAGTAATCATCAGATTTGTTCATTTGCCTTCATTATTGTTAGGTCAGATGCGCTCATTCAACGCCAGAAAATTATACAGAGGACCCCAAATGCTGCAGAATACTTCTTAAAACGCATGCAGCAAGTGCGTAATGACTGTTCTAATAATCTGAATTTATCTGAAATCATAATGACGCCTGAAGATCAACAACAGTATGACTTTAGCCACTCACTGTTGGATTTGTGGTTTAGAACTCAGTGAAGAAGCCAATCCAAAGTAAGAGACCATGATCACATTAGTGAAAGTTTAGAGGAGCATGCGCACAGTAAATGCAATCTTCAATTAAAGTTTGAACCAAAGACATGGAAGCTGCCTATATTCTTTCACAACTTGCGAGGTTACGACTCTCATCTTATAATGAAAGCAGTGGGCGATGCCTTCAGGGTGTCATGCATTGCACAGTCATCAGAAAAGTACATGTGTTTCACTTTAAATAACATGTCTTTTTATGACTCTATGCAGCACATGATGGGTTCATTAGAGTCACTAGCTATGTCCTTAAAGTCTTGCCCAATAACGGAAGAATATTTTGACCCAACTCTTGTTAGAAAGGGCGTTTACCCTTATGAGTACATGAACAGTTGGGAAAGGTTTGACGAAGATACACTTCCTCCTAAAGGCGCGTTCTTTTCTAGTCTTAGAGGAAAGGACATCAGTGATTCTGATTACCAGCATGCTCAAGATGCGTGGCAGAAGTTAGAGTGTAAAACGATGGAGACTATCATGATTCATACTTGATGGCCGATGTATGTTTGTTGGCGGACGTCTTTGAAAATTACAGAAAGACCTGCATGAAACATTATAGCCTGGATCCCGCGCATTATATTTCTGCGCCTGGGATGAGTTGGGATGCTTTCTTAAAGTTTACTGGAGTACAGATTGATTTATTGTCAGATTTACCAATGATTCAGATGATTGAAAACGGATTGCGTGGAGGAATTAGTATGGCGTCGCATCATTACTGTAAAGCAAACAACAAATACTTGGACGACTATGATCCGAGTAAAAGGTCTAACTATCTCATGTATTTAGATGCAAACAATCTGTATGGATGGGCAATGGCGCAATCACTTCCATTACGTAACTTTAAAATGTACACAGACGGCGATCCAAAAACTATTCAAAAGGCATTAAAGTGGTTGAGCAGTTTAACGCCTGATCAGCAGCGTGGTTTCATTCTAGAAGTTGATTTAGAATATCCTCATGAACTCCATGACCTGCATAATGACTATCCATTAGCAGCAGAAAGTCTAAAGATGAATCCGAGAGAGCCGCCTAAACTTGTGCCTAATCTTCGAGGCAAAAAAAATTATGTCTGTCATTACAGGCTTCTACAATTTTATTTAAGACACGGTTTGAAGTTGACAGCCGTTCATCGTATAATTGCTTTCGATCAAGAACAGTTCATGAAACCATACATCATGAAGAACACTGATCTTAGAACTAAATCCACAGATGCTTCAGAAAAAGACTTTTTCAAGCTGATGAACAACAGCTGTTTTGGAAAGACTATGGAGAATCCGCACAAGCGCAAAGATGTCAGATTAGTCACCAAAGAGAACGAAGCAATTAAGCTAACTTCAAAGCCTAATTATCAGGGCTTCAGAAGATTTCATGATCAGCTTTTTGGCATAATGATGAAAAAAAAGAAAGTCAAATTGGACAAACCCGTTTTTATTGGGTTTACTGTTTTAGAATTATCAAAGCTTTTGATGTTAGAATTTCTTTATGACTACTTTAAGCCCTTGTATCCAGAGTCCAGAGTACTTTACAAAGATACAGATAGTTTTGTTATAGATATCCCTACTGAAGACATCTATAAAGACATGGAATTAGAAGTAGCAAAAGGGCATGCGGGATGGTACGACACATCTGATTACCCTAAAGATTTGCCTTTGCATTCAATTACTAATAAGAAGGTTTTAGGAAAGATGAAGGATGAATTATCTGGAAAGGTGATTAAGGAGTTTATTGGTTTAAGATCGAAAATGTACAGTATTTCGAGCCAGGAGAAAATCATTAAGAAAGCAAAGGGAATATCTCGCAGCGTTGTGCAGTCAAACATATCACATGACAACTATAAAGAAGCATTGTTTAACAATAAGACTTTTCATCATGACAACGTAAAACTGCGATCTAATCTACATGAGATCAACACAACAGTTGTAACAAAGAAGTCGTTAGATAGAACAAACACAAAACGTGTGTTTGTTAATCCAGAGTTTTCATATGCAATCGGGCATTGGAGGACCGCATAAACAGGGGGGTTTATATTTTTCATCAACTTTTATTATAAGATCAATCATAGCTTCATCCAATTCATTTAAATCTTTTCTCATGTTTGCTTGATGCGTTCGAATTTTTTTTATTATTTCAAGATATTCTTTTTCCCAATTTGGGGGTTTGAGTTGTAGGCAATCTGGATGATTTAGCATGCATTGATTAATCCCCGAAAATGTTTCCTTAATAGCATTACACGCATGAAATGATTCCCGTATCATTTTCAAGGTCTCTTCCTTTACCATTCTTGTTTCGTTCTGCACTTCCTTCTGAGCTTCCATTTTAAACTCAAATATATTTACGTAAATTAATTAAAGCGGAACTGTGTCTGGTGGGATTATCTGCAGTTCTTCCTTCACAAAAGATCTTTGAGGAGCTGGTTGTTTTGTTGTGTCAGTTTCTCGTAAATAATACACGGGCGGATTCATCTTTACAATTCTTTTTATTTCATATGGATCAACACTCCAAACTGGATCGGTTGCCCTAATGCGAGTGTCCCCTTCTGCTTCCCCCGGTAAATAAAGGTACCTTACTTTCAAACCAAATGGCAATAGTTTGCCGGATGAAGACGCTCCTTCAGCAACATTTATTGTTTTTCTTTGATTGCTTGTACTGGTTTTAGCCCTTTAAATTCTTCATTATTCATTGCGCGCAAAACTGAGGGCAGTCTTCTAACCCATTCTGTGTTGCGAGAATTGTCAATCAGCTCTCTGTGATACTGGTAGGAAAAAAGTCTTTCAGATAACTGTTTGTTAAAGTTTTCAACTAAAGCCTGTGATCTGTGAACTCCTGGAATGCCTCTTCTAATGGTAACTCTATGTTTTAACAATAATTGATTCACTTGGCCTTTAAATTCTTTTCCATCATCAACTTGAATCATGCGAGGATAAGTTAGCGGGCCTCGTTGGTATATCAGTTGTATGGCAACAGCAACAGCAGAAGCACTCTTTTGTGTTAATGGTTCCGCATCTTTGTATCTTGAAGCCATGTCAATGACCGTGAGTGCGTACTTAAATCTTTTTCGTCTAATCGTATCAGAGGGTAAATATAGAAGATCCATTTGATGGGTGTCGTTTGGCGTTGTATTCACAAAGTGCGGTCTCTGTATTCGTCTAGGGGCAGGTAAATAAATTTGCCAAATCGCTTGTTTAGATAACCATTCTTTTGCTGTTTGTTCACTGACCCCTGCCGCTTGGCTTAGCTTTTTTATTGCTGTGATTCCCTTCCAATATCCTTTTGGTGAATAATAGATTTTGTTCATTTTTATTCAGCCAATATTATGCGCAACAAAATACACGACGGTCATGCCAAAGACAATAAACCCGATTTCTTGCATCTTTTGTTTTTCTGATGGTTGATAAAAGTCGCTGAATTTTGGTGGGGGCAATGTTTCGATTGGTTTGCCTGTTACAAGATAATATTCTTTTATTGCCTGGTCAACATCTTTAAATGTGTAAGCTGCATGCCCCTGTTTTTTCAGTTTGTTATTAATAAAATCTAACTGCTCAATTCTCTGCTTTTCATAGGCGTCTTGTGCTGCAGCTAGTTGCTCCACAGCTTTGTTATGTCTTTTTCTCTCGCCGTCGTCCCGTAGTTTACTAAACGCGTAATTACTTCCGCTAAAAGCAAGCGCATTCACCACAGCGCCACCTATCATCATTACAAGTGAAGCCATTTTTTATAAATGTATTTTTTATTTACATATTTATACTGTCTGGAATTATTCCTTGCTTGACTAGAAAATCTTTCGTAGCAAACGAAGCTGCAATGATATCAATTAGCTTTGCTGAATCCTCAAAGTCTAGTTTGCCAAGATCTGCTGGTTTAATTTTTAACAGGCTTTTACCAAGCATTGAGTATCCTACACTTAGGCCTCCAATAACAGCAGAATGGTATACAAGGTTGGCAACAGTTTTTTCGGCGCTCATTTTAAAAAATAAAATAATTATAATTAATAAAAAAACATGAACAGCGATGATCTATTAAACCTTCCTGAACTTATGATTACAAATGACCAGGTTGATGAGCAAGCTATTATGCCTAAAAAAGAAAGGCTGTATTCTTTGGCAGCATGTGGAAAAACAAAACAGTTCCTTGGAAATGAATTCAGCATAGAACAGATACAACAGATGTCGCCACAAGACATTATAAAGTATCATAACAGGTATGAAGCGCAACTAGGATCAAGAATGGTAAAAAGTGTAGGACAAACGGTTCTTAGTTTGTACACTAAACTAGTCAGTAGATTTGCTCCCATTGATTCTGAACAAGACTTTATGTATGATTTAACGCAGGATCCAGTTTTAACAAAGTCATTAGAGTCTCTAGGGTGTGATCTGTATTACAGATTTGGAACATTATTATCGCCGCTAATCATGGGATTAATTACTTTTAATCATATAGATTTTATTTCCCTTCAAAATGGCCGAGCCAGAAAATCAAAATAATGTTACAGAATATAACTCATCATGAAAACATAACACCGCCAACGCCAGAACAAGTTGATTCAATGCCCGCTATAAAAACTCCATGTGATTCAAGGGCCCCAAAGTCTTCATGGAATATTGAACTTAAAACTGTTGCCATTTTTGGCGCCATTGCTGCTGCTGGGGGCGGTTATTACGGTTATAAAATATATAACCAATGGCAACAAAAACAAAAGAAGTTAAAACAACCTGAACCACTAAATACAGAAAAAGACAACAGCACGCCAAAACCGCCAATAACAAAACATCATTTTGATCCATTTATAATGCAATAATATTTTAAGAACTTAAATTTAAATTTTTTGATAAAAATAGAACATGGCGTATTATAAAATGATGGAGTCAATAAATAAAGACATGGAGTCTATAAAAGACATTTCCATAGACCAGAATTGTAATCAATGCGGTTGCTTAGGATGTAAGAACTTCATTAAGATCTATGCTGACCGATCTCGCGCAGAGAACGCCGAGCAAGATATTCTCAGCGATGACGCGTTTTTTGAGGCGTGTGTGTACTATATTAGACATCTACTATTTAAGATAAAAACATAGATTGTATTTTTTTTGATAATTATAAGATAACTTGAATAAGAACTTGGTTGTACTTAAAGGATGACTTAAGGATGACTTAATCAAGAACTTATTAAGAACTTGATGTAAATTAATTAAGAACTTAATTAAGAACTTAATTAAGAACTTGGGGTGATTTGATTAAAAACTTAATTAAGGACTTGGGGTAACTTAATCAAGAACTTATTAAGAACTTGATGTAACTTAATTAAGAACTTAATTAAGAACTTAATTAAGAACTTGGGGTGACTTGATTA
>CM031605.1:60073983-60083983 GCA_018398815.1 Conus ventricosus | reverse complement strand
TCGCAGAGGTAGAAGCACTCACACACGCAATAAAAGACACCATGTTAGTATTGCTGTTTCTGATTGGTGGGCCTGGAAATATCATCAACATGGCGGTGTTCTATAAACAGGGTTTCAAGGATCGTGTCAACCTCTGTCTCTTTGCTTTGTCCTTGGCTGATGAACTGTACTTAATTGTGGCGATGTGTCACCATGCTGAACAAGTTTATTTGCACTTCACGACGAAAGAAAAATATGGCTATTTGATCACCTTTATAACCAACAACCATTTATCTGGGCTACTTGGCTTTGGTTATGTTTCCCAAGTTCTGACGGCTATCATAGCCAGTGAAAGATGTTATTGTGTTCTTCGACCACTCAAATTTCAATCCTTGATGCGCAACAGAACAATGATGGCAATTATCATTGTTGTCTATGTATTCGTTGTAGGTCTGTATTTCATAGCGGCATTCCGATTTTATGTGGGATGTATATATAATCCCCAATCCGGGCTAACAGAAAAGATTCATGTTATTGGAAAGTTTTATCAGGAACACAAGGAACTAGTTGATTATGTGGATGGTTTCTTTTTCGGTGCTAGTCTACCAGGGGTTGTGATGATTTTGACGGTAACAGCAACAGTAACTACCGCACTGAAACTTCGTCAGATTGTGACATGGCGAACCGGAACATCCTCCTCCATCTCCCCACGTGAAGTGGCCCTAACCAAGATGCTAGTGGGTACATCCATCCTGTTTATTGTTTGTGTCTTTCCTTTCGCTGTGGCTAGAATCTGTTGGCTGTTTCTGCCGGAAATGAATGCCGGCCGACGAAACCAAAATTTCTACCTGACTACTATATGGATCAATGAATTGTTGACCTACATCAACTCCAGCTTCAACATTTTTATATACTACATCATGGGGTCTCGTTTTAGAGAAACGTTTTTATCATTACTGCGAAATTTAAGACCAGGAAAAAATTTAAAAAAAATCTGCTCTTGAGCAATAATCAATTTCATAAACCTGCATTAAAAAAGACAATAATTTGTCATGACCTCATTGAACATTGACACGCTGTTGTATCAAATCTGCAAATGTTAAAATATCCTTGAATGGTTTTGTACTCTTTTGCGTCTGACGATACTGGATTATGTAGAAAAAAAAGTATTTTCTGGAGTCATTAAGTTTGACGGCGCAAAACTGTTGAAAAGTGGTTGTAGTGTATACATAGGCAAGACTGGCTTTCATCCAAGTCTTGTCAACTCTGTTGCAGTGACACATGACAAAGAAAACTAACCTGAAGAGTGGACGGGGGCTGATCCCTTCAAAATACTGATTGTGACTGAATAGGTCATGGACCTGTGGCAACAGAGGCCGACGACAGGCCGACAACAATCAGAGGTATATCACTATAAAAGTAGGCACATTATTGTTTTCCAATGATTCTCATGCTTCTAAAAGCAAGAGGTCTGCACATATATATGGCGAGTCCTGTTAGTACACATTTGTTACTGTTCGCAAAACTAATGAGGATTTGAAATCAATGAACATGTAATTTAATGGATGATGATGATGGTGGTGATGATTATGATGATGATGATGATGATGATGAGGAGGAGGAGGAGGAGTAGTAGTAGTAGTAGTAGTAGTAGTAGTAGTAGTAGTAGTAGTAGTAGTAGTAGTAGTAGTAGTAGTAGTAGTAGTAGTAGTAATGCATGTTCTTAAGACTTTGGACAAGAATACCTTTGTTTCTGCAAAAAGCATAATGGCGTCTACCTCAACAAGCATTTTTTTGCAAAGCGTAATCTGTGGTCCTCTAAAGGCAAAATTCTTCATTCGAAAACAATCAAAGATGTCCTCAACCATACAATGACTGGGCTCGTTTAGATGTGGCTCTTACGATAAGACGATTTATATGTACCCTAAAAGAAATAACTCGTTCACCTAAAATCATGCTGTGGATCACTTTTGCTAGTGCAAACAGCCCAGCCTTACTCAAACGTACTTACATTCTGATTTTTCCTTGCCCACTCTTCAATTTTTCCAAACTTTGTCAAAACTATAATGATTTTACACTGTGTATAAGAAATTGATCATGCGCATGGTTTGTTAGTGTCCATGTCCAAGCATCTGTATAAGCTTTAAAACGTAAATACAGGGTAAGCATGGCGATGACTTGCAACCAGAAATTAACACAATTTACATGCCCATTTATTCATAGTGGACTGCTTCACTGTAAACTTGTAATGAAGCCATATATTGAGGACATTTAATGATCTGTTAATACAACGTCGACGAGGTGTCCCTGTCTGCAGACTAGTCCATATACGCTACACCACATGTGCTGAGTTTCGAGACCACACTAGCTATGATTTAAAGCTGATGGATAAATGAATTAATGACTAAGATAAGAGAATGTGAGTAGAGGGTCTCGTGGCTCCGAGTTAGCAGATGTCTGACTTGCGCGTTAGCCCAACACACACAAAAAAGAACCAGACCCATAGTAGCATGTTCTATGGGCTGCAACAAAAGAATTAAACCATTTACAACGACTGTGTTAAGTTTCCTTACCTGAAATTGATTATTGTTACGTAAGCATTTAGTTCCCGCTCTTGAGTCTGGTATAATGTTTGGCTGGTAGAAGAAAAATATACATTTAACCATTTGACTGGGCCCTTCGACTACTTCACTCTCTCAGTTTCTTAGGAAATAAAGAGCAAGTGACAAAAGAATGGAAATTCCAAACAAAACCGCTAGACAGAAGTGTAAAGTCACATTTTCCGAGCAACCGTTATGACAAACTCATGCCAGAAACACAGAAAAAGAACTCTCCACTCCTATCCCTTTCTCCTTTTCTTTCTCTCTCCCAACACCCCACCCCCCTTCCCCCGCTCTGTGGACTACATTTTTGCCAAAGCTTGCATTTGAGCATGTTGGTCTCTTTTCGTTCGTTCGTTCGTTCGTTCGTTCTTTCTTTCTTTCTTTTCTTTCTTTCTTTCTTTCTTTCTTTCTTTCTTTCTTTCTTTCTTTCTTTCTTTCTTTCTTTCTGTCTGTCTTTCTTCTTCTTCTTCTTCTTCCTCTTCTTCTTCTTCTTCTCTTCTTCTTCTTCTTTCTTCTTCTTCTTCTCCTTCTTCTTCTTCTCTCCTTCTTCTTTTCTTCTTCTTCTTCTTCTTCTTCTTCTTCTTCTTCTTCTTCTTCTCCGTTTTTTGTTTATGTGTTTTCCCAGTTTCTCTCAGTCGTGTTCCAAGATTTAGGACTCTGCACATGCTTTCTTTCCCATGAAATGCTCCCTGTCTAGTGTTTGGGTTTTTGTTTATTTGTTTGTTTGTCTGCTTATTGGGTTTTTGTTTATTTGTTTGTTTGTCTGTTTATATGTTTGCTTGTTCGTTTCTGCAAGCTGTCTTTCTCCTTCAACGGTTCAATGGAGGTTTTATCAAAGCCATTGGATCTCATTACCAGAGTAGACCAGCGTAGGTTTCATTTCTCAACTTCGTCTGGAGCAATGTCATGCTGGATGCTTTGATGTTGCATATGATCGGCTGTGACATAATCAGTATTCCTAATGTTTAGTATCTCTTGTGACACCGCATTTACATGGCTCGGATGCTTCTGTTCAGATCCAAAATGAGAGTCCATGTCTTGCATGCATAGAGGAGGATGAAGTGTATCGTGCACGCAGGAGCCTTCCTCTTCGCCTTTCATCCACGCTGGAACCCCCGAGGCGTTGACGAAGGCTGCTGTATGGTGGTGTCCACAGTTATAAAGGGATTCTTCCTATCAGTGTGTCTGCAGGAGGTTTTGGTGTTGTACAGTCGAGTCCTGCAGGAAGCGCTACACTGTCATTGGAGCTGCACTACAGGGGCACCCTGCAGACTCACCAGTGTGGAGTTCTGTGAACTTGTGATGCTTGTATCGGAAATGCTCTGTCCACAGTCTCACAATACTCGCACGATCCGATCTGGCTTGAGGTAATAGGCATCTTTTCTGTTGTAGTTTGGGGGCTGTAGAAGTTCAAACTTTTCTACTGCATTCAGCTGGAAACGCTATCAACATGCTCGTGATGTTCCACCTGAAATGAACCAGTCCAAGGTCTAACTAACCTATTTATAAATATGGACTGTGCGTGCCTGAAACAGCATAGCCTTCTCACTCGTAGGGCAGAATATGATTGCCCTCTGACAGGTAACCGTCTCTCAAAATGTCTCTCTCTCTCTCTCAGACCAGTCCATTCTCGAATGCCGTCTGCTCAAATCAGGTAGTGAATAGTTGTAGTGTGTCCAGGACGGGGGAAATTGTGATGGTATTGCTTAAGTGCACTAAGTTGATGTATTATTAGTCAGGCTTAACACACCAAGGTTATCTTTGCACTCATACACGCATATGCACACTCATGCGCACATCAAACATTCGCCTCTCTCTGGGAATGGGATGTCACGCATTCGTTTCTCTCCTAACACGACTTAGAACAAGAAATACAATTTCTATGCTACTTATAATTAATCATGAACAATCAAATCACACACACAATGAAATATCAAAACATAAAAGATCAATACTTCCTAATCCCGGGTTATAATAAAATGACTTCTTACCTGGCCAGGTTTTCACACACACAACCACGCTTTCACACCACACCACAGTTCTTGAAAAAAGTCTCTTCACGTCTTCTTCAGCACTGCTTGATGGTGATGCCCTTGGTTGACTGGCTCCAGGCTTCAGGACTGGGTCTTCGTGGTCGTCTCTGGGATCTCGACGTCGAACTCTTCTTCTTCGTCTTCTTCACCCACCTCTGGGTTCAAATTCAGTTTGTCTGTCTTCACCCACCTCTGGGCTTCAAACTTAGTTTTCTTCTCATCCAGCTTGTCTTCAACCTTAAGACTTTGCTGTCTCTTCTATCTCCCAGACCACGTTTCTCTCGACCCTTTCTCTGTCCTGCTCATTCCTCTCCTCTCTCTCTCTCCTCTGCCTTCTCTCTCTCTCTCCTGGTGTTGTTCTCCCACGTTGTTCTCCCTCAGTTTATATAGGGAGGGAAACAAAGGATTCCCTTTCGGGCCATGCCTTTGTCCACGCTGCTTCTCAAACCCCTAGTTCACAAGTACCCTGAATTCTCCATTCGCTACATTCTCCACACATCAGCATTTACACACACCCCTACCTAATTGATTAGCAAACACACACTTAGCCCCAGATGGACATCGAAATTCCCGCCGACTTCGGTGTTTACTTAACACAGTAATTATCTTAAGGAGGGCTACTACAACCTCCACACGCATTCAGCCAGCCTGACAATAGAACCAACACAGTGACCCACGGCAACACCATCCGAACGAACCCAAGACCCCTGCTCTTCACTGACTGTTTACAAAAGAACCTCAGCTGACCGAGCATTTAGCGCTCACTTGGAGCGCCGAGGTCGTAGTGGTTACATCCCTTCCCCCTTTCGCCACCGAGCAGGTCCGAACTCTCTCCTAGGTGTTGTTTGTCATCTGACCACATCGGCCTTCTTTCACACCGTTCGACCGTGTGCGATGGGTAAGGCACCCTGGTTAATTGGTCTATTACCTATTTGTATACTACGTACAACGTCCCTTTTCCTCCAAGCGTCTAATGCCTTTTGTGAGACGTTTCACGCTCCTTGACATAGTGTATGGGACCTTTACCCGTAATTTGTACTTTGACAACAGATGCATCCGCTCAACGCGTTCCTACATACTTCACGAAAGGACAAAAAATATCATAACAGCTCAGTGCACTGACTACAGGGAGCAAACGTGTGGAGAAATATGTCTGCCACAGACTAGAATGTGAAAAACGAACTTTTTCTTCCGATTTCGGTCAGTTGGTGAAGGTTGAGTTTAGGTAGTCTGCCCTAAACGTAGCCCAGGATTTCTAAATACATGTTTTGAGAGAGAGAGAGAGAGAGAGAGAGAGAGAGAGAGAGAGAGAGAGAGAGAGAGAGAGAGAGAGAGAGAGAGAGAGACGAACAACCTTGGTGATTACTTTGTCGAAGAGGTATCTCGAAGTGTGTTTTTTTGTGTGTTTTTTTTTCCCTGCCCATCGGGGTTGAGATTCAGCGTAATTGTGCATTCATAGTTTTTTCACTGCTTTACATCGGTCTCATTTTTTTCCCATCCCCGGTTATAAGACTGTTACAAATGCTATTTCACTGATTCAGATTAAAAGGGGGGTGACATGTTATGCAGAAACATCAAATTATCTTTTCCTTTCCTAATTGCAGTGCTATGATCTGGTACGCATTGTTTCTTTGCGCATTTGGAATGTAAGATCTTTTTCTCCACCACACTGGCTTATTGGCCATCGAGTTGTGCTGCATTTTTCATAAAGATTCTCAACTTAAATTTAGTAACAAAGTTCTTTGTGTGACTAACACATTGCTTGTCTTATTCTTGAAGTCAGTTAATTTTACGTGACATCAAAAGTAGCATTATGGAAAGCAAGCTTTTTAAAATCTGTGTCACTCAAGCAAGTTTACAAGTGAAGCACACATTTGAAAGAGTCACAAATCATTTTGAACACGGAGTGTTTCCAGACTGTTTGTTTCTTTGGCATGAACAACAAACACCCTGCAGCAAGTCAGCATAACCAAGGCAAATTGATTCCAGGCAGACATTGTTCTGGGAAAAAGAAACCTGCATTCATAAATGAAATAGCAACCACGCATATTAGTTTGAAGAATGCATACATGCTTCAATGAAAGACACACACGTTCTGAAAAAGTGTTAAAATTACCTATAAAACAAACTCTAATCCAGCAATTTGGGCAATAAGAAAAAAAAAAGACTAGGAAGAAACTCTAAAGACAGCAGTACAGAAGGTCTTCAGGGAGGACACAACCCTCCTTCTCCTCCTCCGTACCCCCCCCCCCTGCATCCCCCCTACATCCCACCTCCCCCCTCCCCCCCCGCCCTCCTAAACGAGTTTCGACATTTCACTCCTTACACTCTAAGGAGGCCAGATTGCATCCACGTCCTGACCCGTGCATGCCACCCTGCGATCGCCTTTTTCCCTTGCTAGGATTGGACCAGCACTTCCAAGGTGGTGTCGTGCTTCATGATACAGCCGCCTCTTGGAGGATGTGACAGCCATACAGCTATCGCAAATTATTTTAAGTTAGAGCATTGAACTCTTATATAAATCCACTATTTGTTTTCTTGCTGTTGCGAATTATTGTAACACAACCTTACTCGAAGAGCAGAAAGCTCCGCTTTCGCCCGTCTATCTTGAGAGACCAGGTACGAATGTTTAATCACGATTTATTGTAAGTTAGGAGATTGAAGACATACGGATTTACTTTTTGCTTTTCTGGACCAAGTCCTGCTGAAAATCTTCCCAGCTGCTCCTGTCACTGCTTTCAGGTCTCTGTTTTTTATTTCCAGAGATCAAGAGCTGTTTCATGAGGTCAGGGGCAGATGTACCTACACATTTCGTTCTTTCAAATATAATAGTTAATGTTTTGGGATATGTCATGCTGACATAAAAGCAATCAAGCCCCAGCTGAAGACAAGCAGAAAATGGAAAGTTCAAGAGGCGATGGATTCTGCAAAAGAAAGTCTCAAGATCAGAGAAATAACAGGACACACACAGACCAACAGACAAGGACTGGGGGTGACCAAAACTGAATGGAGGTCAAAGGCCAAAGGAAAAGCCAAAAGAGACATGATGATTCAGGAGATGAGAAAAGACGAAGACCAAAAAAGACTCCAAAAAGCAGTCCAGCAGAGCCAGCAAGGGCAATGGACAACGTGGGAGAATGCACTCCAAAGAAGTCTAACTTGGAATGACATTTGGCACATGGCCCCTCTCAGGATCAGCTTCATTCTCAGATCTGCATATGACCTTCTGCCCTCAAATGCAAACCTGGTGAAGTGGGGGAAAACAGACGATCCTGCATGCCCCCTCTGCCATGAAAAGCAAACAGTGGAGCATGTTCTAAGCTCATGTAAAGTAGCCCTGGCTCAAGGAAGGTACACATGGAGGCACAACCAAGTGCTCAAAGAGATTGTGCAAGTAGTCTGGGCTAGTACCAACACCACAAAAGGGAGCATCAGGACTCCAAAAGCACCCGCAACATTCTTCACGGCAGGAGGCAGCAAATCATGGCCAAGAACAACAGTGCCACTCGAAACATGCAGGCAGAGTCTGCTGGATGGGGCAGATGACTGGGAGTGCACTGCAGACCTCCCAGAATGGAAGAGTCACCCAGAGATCATCAGCAAGAGTGGCATGAGACCAGACATAGTAGTCCACTCTAAGTCAACCAAGCAGCTGATCATGATCGAGCTCACGGTGCCATATGAGAACAGAATGGAGGCAGCTCAAATCTACAAGACTGAAAAGTATACTGATCTGGCAAACAGCCTGAGGAGAGAAGGCTATCAGGTCAAAGTCCTCACTGCAGAAATTGGAGCTAGGGGATTTGTAGGAACGTCTGCACACAGCCTCATGAAACAGCTCTCAGTTGCAGGGAAGGAAAAAAACCAGAGCCCTGAAAGCAATGGCAGAAGCGGCAGAGAGGTGTTCAAGCTGGATCTGGTCAAGGAGGAACAAAAGTGAACTTCATAAGGCTTAATTTCCCTACAAATATCAGGTGTCCCTGTGGCTCAGTGGTTAAAGCGCGAGTCATTAAGTAGAAAATGAGCATGTCCAGAGGGTCATGGGTTCGAATCCCAGCCATGGCTCGTCCCAAGATGGGGGGGGGGGGGGAAAGGGGCAGCAGAGGGACATCCGGAGTCATGAACCGGGTGTGGCCCAACCCCCCTAGAGTGTCAGGAGATAAGGGCCGAAACACTTGCTTGAAGGGGCTTCTCTTCTGAGGACTCTCTGCTGCCACGCTCTCCACGAGTTTCTTTCTACTGCTGCTGTAAATATGTGCTATCTTTATTCTGCTTCCATACAGAACACTCGTTTAAGTCAGAATCGTTTATTTTGATGAACGTAATTGAAGTACTATTTCCGATCTCACTCTGCATTAAGTGGCGATTTCTGGGTGGATTTTTTTGCTGGCAGGTCTAAAGTGATCCGTGGATTGTTGACTTATATCGACCCGAGTTATACTGACGCGAGTTCATTTCTTTCCTGTATTATGGATTGTTAACGAGTAACATTATCATCACTGCAAGGACAAACATGTACAGAAAATGTCACAAATGCTACATCATAACCAATTATGATATCAGAGAAACTGCTTGAAACTAATACCTGGCATGCATCTCTTTTTAAATTTACCGACACTAGCTAATTAAATATGGTATGGCCAATACTTTGGACATACAGTCAGATTTTTGTTATTCAGTATGAATTATATTTTTCTGTTTATGTGGATTTACAAAGACAATTCATTTACTCAGATTACTAAGCCATTTAACACAAATATGTTTTTTTTGTCCAGTCTCGCCGACTTTTTTAAACGGGTTTTAGAATTATATTACAAATTCATGGCATCAATCAACACGGCAGTCGGACTATTTTTTAAGCGTGGATAACACCACAATGGCATTGATGTTAGAGTACGTATCAACCCAATCATGATGTCTGAACTCAGCTTCGCTCTCCACCATGTCACCGTCCACACAGTACCTGCATTTAACCCAAACTATGTGTTCAGACATTCCTTCTTCTTTTGCAAATGTAACATCATAAGCTTTGATATCAACAGCTTCATGATTTGCAAATTTATAGTCGCTTTGGGGACGTAGTAACAATTTCCAGTTGAGGTGTTCCGTTTAGAAGTACCAGAAATACAAGCCTAGACAGATGATATGGCCCACACATGTACATGCTTACATACACACCGCGCTGTTCAAAAAGCTTAGAACGTTGCAGTTTTTCATCCCCCCCCCCCCCCCCCTCCTTCCATTCGTACTCTCACCTCTTCCCTATTAAAAAAAAGTCCAGTGTGTGTGTGTGTGTGTGTGTGTGTGTGTGTGTGTGTGTGTGTGTGTGTGTGTGTGTGTGTGTGTGTGTGTGTGTGTGTGTGTGTGTGTGTGTGTGTGTGCGTT
>CM031605.1:60066483-60071483 GCA_018398815.1 Conus ventricosus | reverse complement strand
CTCTATTTTTCACTTTGGGCTGATAGACTTGATAGATAATCAGAACTTGCGGGCAGTCTTGCCCTTTTGTGTTTATTCATCTTGCTGTTGAGAGCTTCGAATCAACTGCTCTACTTTGCAATTCATTTCTGAGCAAATCCGCCCAGTATTTCCTGCAAGTTTACAGACTGGATGTCGGAGTGTCTCGTTATTTATCTGTGCTTGGTCCCATGCCAAGAGACCTAAACTCAGACAGAGACTGATGCAAGTCTAGCAAAGAATTAAAAGACTGGAATTGTAAAAAAAAATTCCGCTGGTGATCTGCCTTTGATATGAATTCTTCACATGACAGACGGTATGCAAAATTTCAGTAACTTGCCTGATATTCACCAGACGGGAACCCAAACTGAAATTTAAAACTATGACACTTTGCTCCAAGACGTTTTGTCCCTTGAACCATTCATGTATGAATTAGATAGCTATGACGCATTGGTCTTCACATTATTACAATTGACCAATAGCTAGATCGTGAAAAAAAACCCACCGTAGAACGGCAAGGAAGTTTTAGCTCCGTGGCAAACAGTGTACAATCACATCGTTGATGAAACTACTATTGATGATACATGGCCATAGATAGATGCAGAGAAATAATGTTCGGTTGCAGCTGCGTTCCTTTATATTCTCTAGAGTCCCTGTAAGGAACAATTTGAATGCTTCCTCATACGGCAGTATATTTCTTTTCAATTCTGGCTACTGGCACCGATGCTGCTGCAACTGCTTCTGCTGGCGCAGCTGCTACATTTACCGTTAGCGTAGAATAAAATGTCGAACACGAAATCACAACTAGCTGCACACATAACAATGATGACGTTCATCAACATCAAAATCATGGTCGTCATCGTCATCGTCATCGGCATCGTCATCATCATCATCATCATCGTTATCATCATCATCATCTTCATCATCATCACCATCAACATCAGCAGCGTCAGCATCATCATCATCGTCGTCGTCTTCGTCATCATAATGAGGGCAATGCAATTACAATAACGTTGTTGTTGCTGTTGTTGTTCTTGTTGTTGTTGTTGTTGTTTGTTTTGATCCATGGTCTGGCCGCAAAAGATGATAAACGACGAATCTCGCACCTGTGATCGAGAAAGTTAAACTCAAAAATTCAATGCAAGTCACAATTACCATGTTTACGCCATCACTCAATACTGATCGAACTGAAAGAAAAATATACGAGAAGTAAGGCGTGCAAAAATACAGACAAGAACAGCTGTCTTAAAGCCAATCAGAAAAGAAGAAATGGTGACACAAAGACAATACAATAGACACATAAAGATGTGTCAATTCGGAAACCAAGAGCACGAGGTAAACCGCGGCAACAGAACATGGGCGAAGTGGATTCAAACAAAGAAAAACCCAATAGAGTTCTGAATCAGAAGACGCACAGGTTGGAGACGATGATAAAGTGTTTGTGTACCTCCTGAAGACGAACATTCACTGGCAAAACAAGATGAACTCAGCAATAAAATAATCAGCTCTTGCAAAGCCAGCCAATAAGACATTTGCATACTGAATAACTTCCAAACAAAAAGAATCAAGATGGAAATGTTTCAGAGGTCAAAGAACTCAGAGGAATTAATTGTCCCCTCCACGAGCCCTCAGATTTGTAAGTCATGTCCTACTCACACGCGATGTGCAGGTTTGTATCCAGCACGGATCCAGTGAGCAGGCGACAACAGAGGCAAATGATGATACACTTGTGTACGTTGGACATGGATCTATGGAACTATCACTTAGGCACAGACAAACTATTAATTGAGCCTCATATCCACAGCCTTGTCGCGGCTTTGTTCCAGATCTGTTTCATCACCAGTAAACTGTTAGAAGAGATTTTGTTGACAGCCTTGAAGGACAACAAAGAGCAAGACAGAATAGTTACCAGTGGAGCAGCAGGTACAGGTGGATTCGGGGTAGGAGGAAAACTTAATGGTCATAGGACAAAATATCTTTATACGCAAGAATAACTAGCTTTAAGTGTGAATCCCAAAGAAAATGAACTACTTTATATAGTTTTAACAAAACAGCTTGAAAAATCCAAAGATTACTTAGGATTAACAGAAAACACCAGCTTTTCATGGTGCTGGATAGTAGATTACCCCCCCCCCCCCCCCCCCCCCCCCCCCCCCCCCCCCCCGAATTGGAAACTTTGATAACAGACCCTGATTTCTTACAGATGATTAGCGTGTAAACTTAGAGTCCGTAATCCTGAACATCAACACCCAAAGACTTTCCCCACTAAATCCAAATCAAGTTAACAAAATGAAGTATCCAAGCATGTTCAAATGTGAGCCAGAGTCTCGATAGTTTATTTCACTGGCTTGTGCCAGGATCTTGCAGAACTATTTCAAACCTGAAAAGTTTGATTTAAGAGATATTGTACTGCCATCTTAACTCAGGCACTCTTTATACAGTGTTAGAACTTGTTACAACAGATTAATATTTAGTATCCATATGCCTTAAAGATGTCTATCATTTATTATGTACGTTTGACGCACACATATAATTCCGTAGGTTTCGAATTCTCGACCAGCTTTGAGAGTTCAACTGCTTACATAACAAACTTGTTTTGCTTCCAACAAGTTCACAGAATTACTCAAATTAGTATTTACTACCTTGAGGCGAAACTTGCAAGTTCCATCCTCATTTCTTAATAACTTTGCTCGTGGTTGGGGGAAGTAAATCTTGCATTGGAAACGTTGCTGATATAGTATACACAAAGAAAAAAGTTAAGCACCCCCTTATATTTTCAACTGTCAGAATTGACAACAACAATGTATGACCCCAAAATTTTCAATTTTGTCAAGAATGGTGTGTCATTGAAAGGATAAAACCAGTCAGGCGTGTATGTGAAGCATAGTCATGGTGTGGCATGCACGTGCGTTACGGTTTTTGAAATTTTTTAAATTGAGTTTTGGTGAGTCATCCAGTTTAGCAATCACAGTTGGTTTTAAGAAAAGATATTCTTTGTAAAGAAATATGGTGCGAAGGAGGATAGCAGAGGCCAAACGATGGCACATTATTGGCATGCATTCCACTGGAATGTCCTTCAAAGCGATCGGGCGTCAATTGGGCTTCCACTACACTGTCATCGGCCGGCTTGGTTTTATAAACGTCACAGCGCGAAGACAGGGCTCTACTTCGCATGATACGCCATGAGCCATTCGCCACAAGCACCAGCTTGAAACGACAGTGGATGCCTAACAGACAACTTTCCACAAGAACAGTGCAGAACCGCTTAAAAACCCACGGATATAAGGCGAGGAGGGTTATCAAGCGCCCTCTGTTGACTGACCACTACAAAAGACGGCGTTTGGACTGGTGTCGCGCTCGGCGGGGGTGGAACCTGAGGAACTGGAGAAAGATACACTGGTCGAACGAAAGCCGATTCCTGCTGTACGTCACTGATGGTATATCAAGGGTTTGGAGACGCCCAAATACAGCCTATGCGCCCAGGAACATACAGGCAACTGTTCCTCACGGTGGCGGTTCCATAATGGTCTGGGGGTGCCTCTCACACGACTGCAAGCTGGATTTGATTACCATTCGAGGAACCCTCACAGGCGGACGGTACATCCGAGATGTCCTTGAGCCGGTCGTTGTGCCCCATTTTGACAACCACCCACTTGCCACCAGACCAGTGTACAAGGATGACAACGCCAGGCCTCATCGTGCTCAAGCAGTAACAGGCTTTCTCCAGCAAGAAGCAGTGCAGACCCTGCCATGGCCTGCCATGAGCCCAGACCTCAATCCACTGGAGCACATCTGGGACATGATTGGCCGTCGTTTGCAGACCTTGGACCCTCCTCCACAAAATCTGCATCAACTGGAAGCTGCACTGCATCAGGAGTGGCAGCAACTGACGATGCAACAGATCCGGCGACTGACTGGAGGGATGCGACGCAGGGTTGAGGCGGTCATCCAGGCACAGGGCGGATTCACGCGCTACTGAACATTTTCATTTTTCTTTGGTTTATGGAGATTCATGGCAATGTTTTCAAATGAAATTGCCACTTTGATTAAGCACTATGATTTTGTAATGACCATACGTTTCATGCGTATTTTTTCATGGGAAAAGTCAGTGATCTTTCTTTAGCAATACCACACTCTGTTTATGATTTTGTATACCATTTGTTGTGTTTTCATGTTGCCAATATCTTTATTTAATAAAAACAAAAGAAAAACATGTTCCCCATTAAACAGTTTAGTACAAAAAAGAATTTCAGTTTCTCCAAACTAAAAAACATTGGGGGGTGCTTAACTTTTTTCTTTGTGTATACATCATTGTCACGTGTTTAAGTTAATTATTCACCCAATACAACTTACGTTAAACCACTCCGAATACAAAGTTCTGGAGGGCAATCATAGACTCAGAATCAGTGTCAGTCAGAATGCCTGTTGCTTGTGCAGAGGACTTGCAAAAGTGCTGCCCTCGGAAGAAAAAAAACTAAGCTGAAGAAAAGATTGTTTGCCACAGTATTGGGAAACACGTGGCAACAGAACAGGCTATTATACGTGGGCTCATCATCATTGTCTCCTGAAAGAATAAAACAAATAACCTGCACTACATACAGGAGCAGTTTGGCAAGTCTTTGTTACTGCCATCAGCTGCCAAAGCGGAGCTTCGATGTTGGGTTAAAATGTGCCCTTTGCATTTAATGACATGTGGCCATCAGACCCAGAAATTACTGGCACGTTAGTTGCAAATAGTTCAGGTTGTGGCTGTGCAAGCGAGGATCAAACGTAAGGAAGTACGTGGATAACTGTGGAGTCATAATCCCTGTCATTGATTTGGAACTGAAAGCTGCTCTGTTGGCAACTCCAGGTGTTTAGAAAGCCTGCATACACAGTCAGTGTTAACACTACAGTAGTTACATGTGTAAACCACAGGAGTTCCAATCTTTCTAAGCTATGCCATGCGATCCATCTGCTTGTTGGGTATGTGTATCAGCAGC
>CM031605.1:60031483-60053983 GCA_018398815.1 Conus ventricosus | reverse complement strand
ATTATAGTCTCCTGAGTACCTGTGTACCTTGTACAATGCAGACGACTGATGGTCAGTGCACTGACCATTGGTCACTATGATGTAAATAGATTTTCGACTATTTTACAGTGCAGTTAATCAGTGTCTCATAAGTGTTTGTTTACCTTGTTCAATGCAGACAACAGTGGTCAGTGTCGCTGACCATTGGTCACTTTAATGGATATCAGAGATTTTTTACTATTTTTACATCTAATTAGTGTCTCCTGAGAGCCTGTGTACCTTGTACAATGTAGATGACTGGTGGGGGGGGGGGGGGGGGGGGGGGAGGGGATTCAGTTCTAACTAGGGTGTGGGGGGGGGTAAGTTCCAGCTAGTCCTGGAATGACCCTGGGGATAAAAGCAGGCTAGCCCAGACTACCCGGGTAAGTTCCAGAGCGCGGGAGGTGGGGGGGGGGGGGGGGGAGTGTAAGAATGGGATGTTGTCAACCTCGGTTGTAATGTCAGTGGAGGAAGGACTAGCGCACAGCCCAAACACACTCACAGCTGCTTACGATCTCATTCATATATCATGCATTCGTCACATCAAACCACTAGTAAAGTCTATAACTTTACTACACATGTTCATAGAACGAAACATCAATGCATATGGAATGAAACAAAATAAAACATTCTCTCTTTCCTGAACTTCACAAAATCATTTATCTAAAACATCATTAACTAACCCGGGTTAAACAGATTTCTACTTTACCTGGCCAGGTGATCTTAACTATTCACGAATCACTGTCTTTTCTTTTCTTTTCTTTTTCTTTTCACTGTCACTTTCACAACACGACACAACTGCCGGCACTGGTGTTGGTCTGATGGCGCCTGGTCAGGTGAGATGTTGGCGTTGGTCTGTGGTTCTGCTTGGCGAAGTGACGCTGCCAGGTATGAGGTCGAACCCCCGGTTAGGTTAGAACAGTGACTATCAACATCGATCTGTTCTCCTTTCTTTCTTCCTGCATTAACGCATTGCACTCTCTCTCTTTCTCTCTCTTCTAGTCTGCTCTTATCAAATGGACATGGTTGCTTTTCTTTTCTTTTTTCTTTTCTTTCTTTTCTTCTTCATAAATTAGCAACTCTCTCTCTCTCTCCACATCTCTCCTCAGTCCTTCCTCTGCAGACTATCTCATGCTAATCTCTCAACTTGGTTCTCTTCTCTCTCCCCTCATCTCTCTCTCTCTCTCTGCCCTTCTCTCCTGCAGAGCTCCATCAGAACCTCTCTCTCTCTCTCTCTCTCTGTTCGTTCTCCCCCTCGTTCTCCCCTCTCTTCATCTCTCTGCCTTTTCCCTCGTGCAGAGACTACACTAAAACCTCCTCATCTCTCTGTCTCTGTTCGTTCTCTTCTCCCTGCCTTCCTGTAGGCGAGAGCCTTACTCTCCCGAACTCTCCCTCTCTCTCTCTCTGTCTGTTCGTCTTTTTCTCCTCCTTCCCTTTCTCTCCCTCACACATTCCTTTATCCTCTAACCCGTGTCCAAGGGCCAGTACCATTGGTCAGTATTTTTACCGCCCTGACACCCGAAGTTATCCCCCTCTAATTCCATTGGACGTTCAAATCATGACATTTCCCGTCTACACGCCCTTACTCTCTGTGGTGGTCAATTGGTCATTTAATTGATTAGCTAGATTTCACCCCCACCACCCCACTACCTTCCCCCCTTTCCTACTTGACTGGCGCGTGTGGCTTAAGTCGTGGACACTGGTCAGTGTAAATTGGCCAGCTGAGTCTGGGTGGGCGCCACGACGTCTGAGTAACAATGACGCTGGTTCCACAAAGTGGCCAGATGAGTCTGAGCTCGGCTCTGCGACTCGTCTCGCTAGACATCGAGGCGTCGGTCAAAACGGCTTAGTCAGTCTGGGTGGGTCGGACCGTCTCGGTGAAACCTCTCCACTAAGCTTAATTGGCCGGATCCGAACCATGGGCCCCGGTCTACGTGGCGCCTAGAATGTTTGAGTTTGGACTTATGTCCGAACAAATTGGCTGGCGACTCCCAAGTTGGGTTGTTTCCCTTTTTCGTCCGTGACAATTTCCCCTTGCAAAAGACCATGCTCCGCATTGTCTCAAAACAACGGTACAAAAAAGACAACAACCGAATTTGCTGACACACAGCTACACGCGCAAAGTTTGGAAAATACTTTACAACCAACGGTTTAAAAATTATAAAATATATCATTAGTGAATACCACTCCAATGAGTTATCATTGACGTGCGCTCTAGTGTTATTTCAGCTCATTTTATAACGACCTCTGTGCGCACTTATGCAATTCCCCTACCTGCGGATTTGCCATATCTTCTCTTCACAATTCTTATGAAAAGCACAATTTTAATATGATCACGATCCATGACACTTCACTGAGGGATCTCCATCCTCACTTATTGCAAATAATGCATCACTACACAAGCGACTGTATGCCCCAAGCGTAACTACATCCACATGAACAAGTCTCACAAAGAAATATGAACAAGTCTCACACAAAAAAAAAAATATGAACCATAGCCAACTGGGAATGAACCCATATCCAATCAACATAACTGGAATCAACACATATTATCAACAAAGCACCCTGGATATGACTGACTTCCTCTGAGTTTGCAGCTTGCTAGACTACACGACTTAAATAGTCAGCTCCGACATTCTGTCGACCGGGAATGTACTGCACTCGATACCTGTAGGGCTGCAGTGCCATTGCCCAACGCAGAACCCTGCTGTTTTTCAACTGCGCCTCCTGCAGGAATTTTGAGTGGTTGGTGATCTGTCTCTATCACGAACTCTTTCCCATACAAGTATTTGTGGAACCTCTGCACGGCCCACACAACAGCTAAAACTCCTTCTCCACCGTTGCGTTCCCTTCTTCACACTTTGTCAACTTCCTGCTAGCGTATCTCACAGGAAACTCGACCTCTTCATGCTCCTGCAGCAATACTGCACCTATCCCACCACCTGATTGCATCTGTCCGCAACAAAAATGGTTTGGACATATCTGGTAGCTTCAAGATGGGACGGGAACCTAGTCTTTCCAACCCGTCTGCAGTGCTTGCTCTGCAGCGTCTGACCACTCGACCACTGCCGGTTTCCCTGCCTTGACCAAATCACTGAGAGGACTCGTGATTGCAGCAAAGTTTGGACAAACTCCCTATAGAACCCAATAAAAACCTAGCAGACTCCTGACTTCTGTTTTGGTCTTTGGTCTCTCTGAATTCATCATCTTCCCCACCTTTCCTCTTTCCGGCTGCTTTGTGTCGCCTCCGACCACAAAACTAGGAACTCCAGGCTTGGAAAGCCAACCTGGCACTTTGTTGGTCTGGCTGTGAGATTGGCTTGTCTCAACCTCTCCAAGACTGCTCCTAGCTGCCTATATGCTCCTCCCATGTCTCGGATGCTATCAGAATGTCATCCATGAAATTCACAACACCTTCCAATCCCGTCAATAGCTTCCTCATCATTCGAGAAAAGACCGCAGGTGCGTTGACCATCCCAAAAGGGAGTACTCGCCACTGGTATAGCCCCATAGGAGTGGAAAATGCTGTGACTTCCTTTGAGTCCTCACTCAAGGCTATTTGCCAGTAACCCTTGCTCAGATCGATCCTGGTGAAATACTGGCTCTTGCTTGTGGCGATCTGAGCGAACAGGTCTTCCTTGTTGGGTATGACCTCTGCATCGACCTTGGTGACACTGTTCAGACGTCTATAGTCGACACAGAATCGATGCTCACCTGACTTTTTCCTCACTAAGACGACGGGTGCACTATATGATGATTTGGACGGTTCAATCACCCCAAGGTCCAACATCTTTTCTACCTCCTCCTCGATCACTTGCTTGGTGGCATATGGGATCGGGTGGGCTTTCACATGTACGGGTTTCTGTGATGTCAACTCCACCGTACATGTCTCTAGAGTTGTCCTGCCTGGTTTATCAGTCAGGGACGCCCTATACTGTTCTAGGAGCCCCTAACTTCCTCCTGTCTCCTACTGTCTAGCCCTTCATACAGTGACACATCCCTTTTATGACTCTTCCCCTGGAAACTCAGGCAACAAAATCTCTCCTTCTTCTGCTGGGTCTCCCTCACCTCCATCAATGATTGCTGCTGCGCCTATGTGCTGACTCTCACGTGAATATATTTGCGGAGTAAATTTGCATGGAAAAGTTTTGATTTCCCATTCACATCGATTCGGTAGTCCTGATTACCTTTTCAATGATGGTGAATGGTCCCTTCCAATGCATCAGCAGCTTGTTGTGATCCGTGGGAAGCAGTAACAGGACTTGGTCTCCCACCTTGAGGAATTGCTTCCTCACCTTCTGTCATACTGCTTCTTCTGGACGACCCTAGCCTCCTGCAAACTCTCCCTTGCGACCTTACATGTCTCCTCGAGCCTATTGCGTAAGTCTACCACATACTGATATGTGGTTTTGACTTCTTCGGACTCCTGTTCTCCGGACCACAGCTCTTTGAGAATGCACACCGGTCCCGAACTGTCCGCCATACAGCAGCTCAAATGGCGAAAAGCCTGTGCTTTCCTGAGGGGCTTCTCTGTAGGCAAACAGTGCCGCTGGAATGTAGCGGTCCCAATCTGCTGGCCTTTCCTCACAGAGCTTCTTTAAGATGCCCTTCAGCACACCGTTGAATCTTTCCACCAAGCCATTGCATTGTGGATGGTTTGGGGTAGTGAGCAGCTGTGTGATCCTAGCAGCCTGTTGACCTCCCTCATCACGCCTGAGGTGAACTGTGACCCCCTGTCACTGAGAATTTGTGCTGGCACACCCACGCGAGAGAAGATGTCTACCAGCCCTTCAGCGACCTGTTGCGTATCTACGCCTTTCAATGCAACCCCTTCGGGTATCTGGTCGCGTAGTCCACAAGTGTCAACACATACCTGTGCCACCTTTGGAACAGGGCGCGATTGGGCCAATCAGGTCAACAGCCACCCTCCTGAATGGTGTGTCAATTAAAGGAGGCTGTTTAAGAGGCGCCTTCCTCTTCACCCCTCTTGTGGCTGACCTTTGACACCGTCACATGACATGCAGAAACGCTTGATGTCTGCCATTGCTCCTGGCCAATGAAAGTCATCAAAGATTCGGTCAGCTGTTTGCTGGTGCCCAGATGACCCGCCATGAGCGACTCGTGACCCACTGACATGACAGTGTCACGATAACCTGCTGGTACCTCTACTGAGTGGTCACCTTACCTGTCTTCCCCTTGGTGAACACTCGGTACAACAGCGCCGCTTTCACAAGAAATTCTGTCTCACCTCCTCTAACCTCCTGTTTTCTCCACCTCTTGCCAACTCCAAGACTTCACGAGCGAAGGGTCTTGTTCCTGTGCAGCCCTAAACTCATCAGGCGACACGTCTATGCCCGACTTCCTTCCTGGAACAACTAACGGTTTAACAACCTTTCCCTCCCTTTTTGCTCCGTGTTTGAACTGCTGCCCCTGTAGCAGTCAACAACTCAGGATCCCTGGATCCCTTGCACCTGGAATATTTCCATGATCAAATCGTGAGGGGTTTCTCCATCACCAACGCAGACAACTCGCCTGAGAAGTAAGGGGTACGTACTTCTATCTTAGCAACTGGAAACTCCCTCACAGTGCCATCGATTAGAGTACAGGTCTGGATTTGCCCTGTCAAATCCCCCTTATCGACCAGCGTTGTTCGTACTACCCGCATGAACAACCAGTGTCTCGTAACACTTTCACCCTCTGCTGGCCAATCCACCCTTTTTCCCCTGGTAACGAACCACTCAGCCTAGTGCCCTCCATCCCTGACACTGACTGCTGTCCAGTGCTAGCCATAAGCTGCACTCCACCCTCTTCCGACTGAATCCCTTTTGGTTCCACTGCAGGTCGTTTCCCTTGACGACCTTACCCCTCTTGCAAGGCTGCTGCCCTTCTGGAACCTCATGCGACAGTCCCTCGCCAATGTCCCTTCTTGTGACAAATGAAACACTAATGTCCCTTTGCCCTTCCTTCTGCCCCACCACTGGGTTTGCAGACTTTGCAGAAAACTCTCCTAGTCTCCTTGCACTCTCCTCACTGTGCCTAGCACCTGTTTCTCCTGCACCTTAGTGCCCAAACGTGCCTCTCTATACCCTCTGCGAACTTCAACAACTCCCCTGCTGTCTCTGGCTGTCTCTCTTTCAAATGTATGGTTAACTCAGGGCCGCAACCTGACAAATCTGTTCTTTCATAACTAGCTCTTTCAATTCAGCGAACTCCTTCTTCGTACCACTCAACTCTAACCATTTCTCGAAATAGTGATCTAGACGTGCACCAAAACTGAGTGTACGTTTCCACTGCTTGTAATCTAGCGGAACGAAATTTCTTCCTGAATCCTTCCTCTGTGAGGTCAAATCCCTTCATTAAAGACTCCTTCAC
This sequence comes from Conus ventricosus, assembly GCA_018398815.1. NCBI lineage: Eukaryota > Metazoa > Mollusca > Gastropoda > Neogastropoda > Conidae > Conus > Conus ventricosus. The sequence continues at coordinate 60,047,593 of CM031605.1, read as the reverse complement.
AGCACCAAAATCAGACTGTTGTTCTGCTGGTAACGCAGTGAAAATCTGCAATGCCTTACCTGTCAGTAACGCCGACAAAATGACTGCCACTCTTTGGAGGCCAACCCTGACTGGTCGCAAACGTTTCGAAACGACTGATGTATGCATCAATCGAATCGGTTCCTTCCGAGACTTTTGGCAACTTGGGTCGGGGGGCATAGCTGCGCACAGAGTCCCCTGGAAACTGAACTCCATCCTCGGTGGTCTCCCTTTGTATTCTCACCTTTTCTAAAATCTAATTGAACCTTTAATCTTTCCGTTTCCTGCTTCATTCTTTCTGTCTCCTGCGCTTCCCTTAGTCTTTCTGTTTCCTGCGCTTCCCTTAGTCTTTCTGTTTCCTGCTTCATTCTTTCGTTTCCTGCGCTTCCCTTATTCTTTCTGTTTCCTGCGTTTCCCTAACCTTTTCCCGTTCTGCTATTTCGACTGCGATACGGCGTCTCTCCGCGCGTTCATCCCTTTCCATCTTTTGTTGGTTTTCAACGAATGCACGCAACTCATCTCCGAGTAACCTAGATACGAGCGACGCTCACGAGTTGTTCAATAGGGGTGTTCTTTTCTTCCGCCATTGTATCTCTTTTTTTTTTTTTTTTTTTTTTTTTTTTTTTTTTTTTTTTTTTTGAACAAGATTTTATAACACGACAGCCAAACTGGTGGTTACCCACACGAGTGACGTGATAGCACAATCCTATGAATGATATTATTAGCTTGGGACAAGTAGTTAGTTTTTATAAGACGCCCAGCGCCTGACCCAACTATGAGAGCGAATTATAGGTAATCTGTGCGAAATGAGTACTCTGGGGCTGAAATGCCAAGCCTAGTATTAACTATTTGGAAGCAATGCCAAGCCTAGTATTTAACTATCTTGGGAACATACAGTAAGACAACCCTTGTCTTAGGATTACAATACTTGATCCCACCAGCTTCCTCTCTGAGAAGTTGAACAATTATAATAAATGGGCCAGAATGTCCTGGCAAGCTCGCCAATAAATTGTCAACCTCGGTGTAATGTCAGTGGAGGAAGGACTAGCGCACAGCCCAAACACACTCACAGCTTGCTTACGATCTCATTCATATATCATGCATTCGTCACATCAAACCACTAGTAAAGTCTATAACTTTACTACACATGTTCATAGAACGAAACATCAATGCTATGGAATGAAACAAAAAAAAAAATTCTCTCTTTCCTGAACTTCACAAAATCATTTATCTAAAACATCATTAACTAACCCGGGTATAAACAGATTTCTACTTTACCTGGCCAGGTGATCTTACTATTCACGAATCACTGTCTTTTCTTTTCTTTTTTTTTTTCTTTTCACTGTCACTTTCACAACACGACACAACTGCCGGCACTGGTGTTGGTTGATGGCGCCTGGTCAGGTGAGACTGTTGGCGTTGGTCTGTGGTTCTGCTTGGCGAAGTGACGCTGCCAGGTATGAGGTCGAACCCCGGTTAGGTTAGAACAGTGACTATCAACATCGATCTGTTCTCCTTTCTTTCTTCCTGCATTAACGCATTGCACTCTCTCTCTTTCTCTCTCTTCTAGTCTGCTCTTATCAAATGGACATGGTTGCTTTTCTTTTCTTTTTTCTTTTCTTTCTTTTCTTCTTCATAAATTAGCAACTCTCTCTCTCTCTCCACATCTCTCCCCAGTCTTCCTCTGCAGACTATCTCATGCTAATCTCTCAACTTGGTTCTCTTCTCTCCTCCCCTCATCTCTCTCTCTCTCTCTGCCCTTCTCTCCTGCAGAGCTCCACTCAGAACCTCTCTCTCTCTCTCTCTCTGTTCGTTCTCCCCCTCGTTCTCCCCTCTCTTCATCTCTCTGCCTTTTCCCTCGTGCAGAGACTACACCTAAAACCTCCTCATCTCTCTGTCTCTGTTCGTTCTCATCTCCCTGCCTTCCTGTAGGCGAGAGCCTACTCTCCCGAACTCCTCCTCTCTCTCTCTCTGTCTGTTCGTCTTTTTCTCCTCCTTCCCTTTCTCTCCCTCACACATTCCTTTATCCTCTAACCCCGTGTCAAGGGCCAGTACCATTGGTCAGTATTTTTACCGCCCTGACACCCGAAGTTATCCCCCTCTAATTCCATTGGACGTTCAAATCTGACAGTCCCGTCTACACGCCTTACTCTCTGTGGTGGTCAATTGGTCATTTAATTGATTAGCTAGATTTCACCCCCACCAACACACTTACCTTCCCCCCTTTCCTACTTGACTGGCGCCGTGTGGCTTAAGTCGTGGACACTGGTCAGTGTAAATTGGCCAGCTGAGTCTGGGTGGGCGCCACGACGGTCTGAGTAACAATGACGCTGGTTCCACAAAGTGGCCAGATGAGTCTGAGCTCGGCTCTGCGACTCGTCTCGCTAGACATCGAGGCGTCGGTCCAAAACGGCTTAGTCAGTCTGGGTGGGTCGGACGTCTCGGTGAAACCTCTCCACTAAGCTTAATTGGCCGGATCCGAACCATGGGCCCGGTCTACGTGGCGCCTAGAATGTTTGAGTTTGGACTTATGTCCGAACAAATTGGCTGGCGACTCCCCAAGTTGGGTTGTTTCCCTTTTTCGTCCGGGGACAGATGTTACACCGGTTTGCCTCTTTAAAATATTTTACAGCTATTTAGTCTCTTGAGTACCTGTGTACCTTAGCTTGTACAATGCAAATGACTAGTGGTCAGTGCCACTGACCCCCTGGTCTTGACGTAAATCGGAAATTGTGTGTGTGTGTGGGGTGTGTGTGTGTGTGTGTGTGTGATGTGTGTGTGTGTGTGTGTGTGGTGTGTGCGTGTGTGTGTGTGTGTGTTCAAAATGCAGACTAAGGCACAACTATGTAAAAAGTATTTATGCTTCCACGCACACTCCCTGAGAGGGTCAGTGATTCAGTTAACGACTTAGCTTGCCTGACGGGTTTTAAGCAGTGCAGGTAAAGCACGATTTTTGCTTGACAGCAGGAAAAGCGTGATTTTGGTTTGCCTGGAGGAAAAAACGTGATTCTTGCCCGTGAGAGGATGATAGTTCTCACTGGCTGTCCCCGGACTGGCTGGCTAAGATAGCTGTCAGTGTCAGCAGAGGTGTGCGAGAGAGAGAGAGAGAGAGAGAGAGAGAGAGAGAGAGAGAGAGGAGAGACAATGACAATGACAATGACATCTTTAATGAAATACCCTGATTGGCTCTAATGCCATGGAAGTGCAAAAATACAGAAAATACGGCAAAATGCGGCATATAATTGCATCAAACCAAGTAAATCAACTATATCACAACCACTATGTGTCCGAAACTGGTCAACGTCAAATAATGAAACAAAAACGACAAAACATAATGAAAACATTATCTAAGGACAGTACACATTTTAAGAGGAAAGCATAATCCACACAGGGCTAGTATTTCCCACCCTATGTGTTCGATCAACCGACAAAAAATACAAATACATAAAATGATGACAACATGGATATCGCTTATATCTTGAGTGATCGTAACACCTAATAACGTAAAATTATCTTAGATTAGGCCTAATTCAAAATAGAAAGTCTTTTCTGCCTTAGGTTATATGCGTCGTTAATGAACTTAGCAAGCAATTTAATAGTATCCTCATTTTCCGTTGAAAGAATACCAACAAGATCATGTCTCGTCACATCACGATTACCAAATAAACCACATGTCATACGTAAACCATCATATTCCTTACATACGAACAAAAAATGTGTTCGTCCTCTAGCCCGTCTGAACACAATGGACATACAGCATTTTCAGGAACTTCTTTTAAATACCAGCTTCTATTTATAAAACAGTCCTAACGTTCTCATTCTAAATCTTGCTAAGTATCCCTGTGCCATTTATTTGTTATAATGTTAAGGTATTTTTCAGGCTGAAAGTAATCTTTAAATGAATTATACCAGGCGTATTTACTATTTTCTGTTATATGTGAGTGCCAGTTTTGTTGATAACAATCAATAAGCCGCTGTTTAAATTCTTACAAAAACAGTTTTTCATTTTCCACCCTTGCATCAACCAAATTATGCCAAATCATTTTCGGTTAAAGCTCTTTTGATATCTGATGCCCAATTATGATGTCCTGTTTCATGTTGTCTAAGGAGCATTTCATACGCCTGTTTACATATACGAGTTACTGGTAACCGGGTTAGTTTTAGCCAGTATCTCAGACAATTAACCCTAGGTTCTTATAAGTAACGGGTATCTACCTGATTCACCGTACGACATTTTATTTGAAGAATGTAAAGGTATATTTAAACATCTCTTAATGCATAAGTGTGAACATTTTCCATATGTTTGTTTTCCTTTAATCCCCAAATTTCAGCGCCATACGTCAGCATCGGTTCAATCTGAGAATCAAATAATTTCCAAAACAAAATAATATCAGTGGATCCAAGTCTTCTCAAACCACGAAGAATTTCAATTACCCCTTTTTTCCCTTTCGGGCTGTTTCTGACCATCCTGGTGTCAAACTCAATTTTGGGGTTTGAAAATCATGCCAAGTATTTATATTGGTTTGTAACTCTGACCTCATCTTTACCGTACCACCATACTTCGCTTGCAGATAGATACCCTCCTTTGCGGAAAACGATTATGTTGGTTTTGTCTAAATTTACTGTTAACTGCAATCGATCTGCTTCAGATTTGAGCACATTAAGTTGGTTTTGGAGTCCTATTGGAGTATCTGAAAACAAAATAACATCATCGGCGAATAGTAATAAGATATTTCAACTGCTCCTGGAAGTAACTGTATGCCATGTCTTCCATGTTTAGATAACTCTATAGCAAGTTCATTGATAAAAAAAGAGAATGATTGTGGACTTAATATGCAGCCTTGTTTTACACCTCTTGGACAAGAGAAATATTTAGAATACAAACATTTGTCGCGAACACAAGCCAAAACTGTATCATATATTCCTCTTAAAGCCTTGTACAATTTACCGTCAACGCCAGATTTTCTTAATATATCCCAAAATATATTTCTATTGACGGAATCAAACGCCTTACGAAAATCAACAAATGCTATATACAGTTTTGAATTTCTTGAAAGATAACGCTGGACTACTGAATACAATGTGAAAATATGATCGGTTGTACTATAATCCCTTCTGAAACCTGCTTGTTGTTCAATATTTTTTCCTCCCTCTTGCCCATTGTGTTAATCTTTTATTCAAGATGTTAGTATAAAAATTTTACCCAGTACACTTGATAACGATACCCCTCTATAATTTCTGGAATTTTATGTCTCCCTTTTTGAACAAAGGTACAATTATTGATTTTGACCACTCAGTTGGGAAAATTCCACTATGGAAGAGTCTGTTAAACAAACCGACAAGAAATTCTGTTATCAGATTATTAGAATTTTTCAACATCTCATTAATTATACGATCTGGGCCTGCGCTTTTACCACGTTTTAAACTTTTAATACTGTCGTTTACCTCTCTTGTAGTTATTGTATCATTAAATAAAGGTTCTTGAGAATATTTCGTCCTCTACATCAAATATGCCCTCCTGAAAATAGAATTATCAAATGAGTTAAAAACACTCTGAAAATGATCGTGCCCCTGTTCAACCGATATTTGATTGTAGATAAAAGTTTTTTTGCTTATTGATCTTATTGTTGACCAAAACAATTTTGGGTCGTTAACAGATGCTTTCAGTTTTACTAATCTATCAAAATCAAATTTCTTCTTTTTATCTTTTTTTTTTTAATTTATTATAATTGTTCTAGCCTTTACGTAACTTTGTCTTCGTTCAATAAGGTTTGTTTTAGAAACGTCTATAACTTCTGAGGAGGCCCGTGACTTGTTTTTCTTCTTTCACAATTCCAATCAAACCAATCATTAACTTTTTTTGTATACCCCCCAAAACCCCACGAACCATACACGCAGCAGCTCCATATAACGCATTCGAAAAAAGATCAACACATTCATTTACATCAAAATCCAAAAAATTGTTTGCTCGTTCCATGTCTCTTTTTAAAAAGTATTAGATTCCAGTTCCTCTCTATATATCTGTGCACTTTCCCCACACCACACAACTTTTTCCTCGCCACGCACTGTTGTCTCTCTTTCCACAACACTCTCTCCTTTCTCCCATCGCATTTCAACAGGCAAGTGCCAAGAATACAATTGTTCATTAATAAGCATGTCACAGTAACCATGTAGTTCCTCAGACACAATAAAATAATCAATGGTACTGCTTCCGTGCGGTGAAATATATGTTAAAATCGCCATGTGAATCCCCTTGACAGCAACCATTTAATATTATTAAACCAGACATGAAACAAAAGTCCAACAGTGATTTACCAAATTCATTAACAGTTTTATCTTTAGAACATCGTAGGACTTTACTTCTTCATCATAATCCAGGTTTTCATTAGGGTGTAAATAATCAATCATATTTTCAATTTTCGGTTGTTCATATCCTGTCCTAGAATTAAGATCGCCACAAAAATTAACATACATATCTTCCTTTTCGAGCAAGTCTGACAGGTGTTCTTCAAAAATAAGAATGCCATTTTTCATTTCACAGTTATTATAATAAGGACTACCTTCAGGGGGCACATAACCAGCAATGAATAAAACGTCTTTTTCCATATCAATAAACATTTATCCAATTTCAAAACAATCAAATTATCGCACTTTACTCTAACTTGCATAACAAACTGAAAAAAGCAATCTTTTACCAGCACCAAAACTCCACCTGAATTTCTTCCATGCGAAGATAATTTCGTTGCAGGAGCATCATATTTTGCATAATCTTGAACATATTACAGAAATCATATGTACCAACAAAAGTCTCAGTCAAGCACACGAAATCAAATTCACGAACATAATTAATAAAAGATAAATCATAAATTTTACTCAAAAGGCCCTCGATGTTATAACACAGAAACGATAATCGCGTTGCCGGTTGATCATGCTTGTCCTATTTGTCACTGGAGCGTGACCCAGATCGCAACGCTCGCTATCGTCACTGTCACTACCAGTGGCCGCGGGAAATGTGTGAGCGTTCACTAACAGGTAACCTTTCAACTCTGTCTGCTGTCTGCCTTTACTACGGTCTGCACGTGTTGCCCCCTCCCTCTATTTCCCCCTCCCCACCACAGCCTGTACTGTCCCTCACCACGCGAAGCGAGGTCGATTTCATCCACCAATCTCCCTCTCTGTCCTTCCCCTTTTGCTGTGGGGAACTGGCTAGGTGGGTGTTGTCCGGGGTCACATGACGCGAGGTTTCCCCACTGCTAATTATAGCGGGAGTTTGTTGATGTGTCACTGGCGTTGTTGGCGTGTTGCCCCTCTCTGCCCCTTGTGTTCCTTCCATCGGTCCGTTGTGGGGTGTTGTGCGGGTGTGGTCTGTCATCCGTGCCTGATCCTTGCCTGGTGCCTGATCGTTTCTGGGAGGTCGTTTGGACCCGTTCGTCATTACACCTCGCACAAAATAAGCAGAGAGTCCATCCCTTTTTGCCTGTGAAAACGATGGCCGCCTGACGCCTGGTTTAAAATCATTTGCGATCCGGACACCTTGGGCCTGCAGCTGATCACGACAGTCTTTATTCTTCAACAGTTCCATCTTGTCCCTCCAGTTTCTGAGTTTGATGATCATGGGTTTGGGATCACTTGTCCTATCCGATGGGCTCGGACAATATTGTCTTCAGACCATTTCTTTGGGCCATCAACGCTATTCAATGCATGCACAACAGCTGCAGCACACTCATCATAGCTTTCTCTCGGCGCCTGTTGAGGGATTCAAACAGTCGGAGATTATCCCTGCGGGAAAAATTCTTCCAAGCGGTCTATTTCAGCATTCATGTGACTGATTTCGGTTCGAAAATTTTTTAACAGACTCCGATAGTACCTGTGTCTCTTCTTTCTGTTTACGTTGTGGCGAGTTATAGTTCTGTGACGTCATCATTTATCTGGGAGACAGTGTTTGACAGATATGTGTTGTTTTCTTCCAGCCTATTACAACGTTCATTAATTTCGTTACATTTCACATTTTACTCTTTCCAGCTCAGACTTGATGGCAGACAGATCACCTCGAAACATTTCTGGGGGAAACTGGAAAAAACATTAAAAGAAAGATGTGAACATTGCAGCAGAATAGAGTTTAATGTGGAGCTGGTTCTATTCGGAAATGACGAGCATACAAAAACTGATGAAGGTTTTGAACACATTATCCTATGGGCTAAACATTATATTTATAGATGCAGAATAAACAAAATAAAACCTACTGTCAGTCATTCTTGAGAGAACTTAATAATATATATAGGGTTGAAAAATATGTGCATTATTCAGAAATGAAATACATGGAATTTGATAGAAAATGGTACCCTTATGAAAAACTAATTGTTAGGTCTACTGGAATGAGTTAGACGAGGAGGGAAAAAGAAAAAGAATGGGCAAAAAGTAGTTGGGGGTGATAAGTAGCTAATGACATTTATGAAAATATGTATATACATGAGAAAACATTCTAATTAACCACTTTACCCTATTTGGACAGGTATACTGGACGCATTCATTCCTCGGGTGCTTCATGAATGAGAAAGAGTTAAAGTTGTACGTTTGTGACCTTCTTCCGTTCCTTGTATTTTTGGTCGATTATTGAATGGACTATTTGATTTTTTTTCATGTGTTTATACTTTGTTTTTCCCCCCTTTTTACCCCTATCTCCTCCTTTGATTTAGTGTACCCATTTGTATGTTGTATATTGTGTGTTATGTTGATTATTTCTTTTGTTATTAATGATGGAAAATCATTAAAAAAAAAGATGACAGACGATGAATCTAGCAACTGTGAGCAAGAAAGTGAGAACCGGAAATTCAATGCAAGATACAATAATCATGTTTACGCCATCACTAAATACTGATCGAACTGCAATAAAAATGGAAGATGCAAAGCGTGAAAAGACAACAACAACAACAACAACAAAAGAGCTGCCTTAAAGCTAAGCAGAAAAGAAGAAACGATGACATAAAGAAAATGAGATAGGCACGAAAGGATATGTCAAAATCGGAAACCAAAACCGCGGCAACAGAACATGAGCAAAGTGAATCCCAAGAAAGACAAATCTGAGAGAGCTCTAAATCAGGTGAACAGATTGAAGACTTTGTTGGCGGCCCTGGAGGACAAGAAAGAGCTGGGAAGAATATGGACCAATGGAGCAGCAGGAACAGGTGATTTCGGGATAGGAGGAAGACTCATGGTCATATGACAAAATGTGTGTGTGTGTGTGTGTGTGTGTGTGTGTGTGTGTGTGTGTGTGTGTGTGTGTGTGTGTGTGTGTGTGTGTGTTTGTGTGTGTGCGCGTGTTTATACGCAAGAGGAACTAGCTTCGTGGGTGGATGTCAAAGAAAATGAATTAATTGGCAAAGGCCCCTCATACACCTTAAACAAAAGAAAGCATGAAGCACAAGATTTTTTAAGGATTAAGAGACAACATCAGCGTTTCATGGTGGGTGGATAGTAGATTATTTCTACCCTGAAATGGAAATTTAATAACAGACCCTGAAATATTACAGATGAAGAGTAAGTCAGCTTAGAGTTTGTAATACTGAAGATCAACACGGAAAGAATTTTCCCATTAAATCTAAATCAAGTTTTTAAAAAATGAAGTAATTAAGTATCTTCAGATGTGAGCTAGAGTTTCAACAGTTTATTTCACTGAATTTTCCCAGGATCTTGCAGAACTATTTCAAACCTGAAAAGTTTGTTTTAAGAGATGTTGTACTGCCATCTTAACACGGACATTCTTTAGACAGTTCTAGAACTTGTTACAAAGGATTAATACATCATTGTATCCATAGACATGAAATATGCCTATTATTCATTATATACGTTTGATGCTACACAGATAATTCCGTACGTTTCGAATTCACGACTAGCTTTAGAGTTCAACTGCCTACATGACGAATTTGTTTTGCTTCCAAGAAGTTTACTGAATTACTCAAACCAGTACTTACTACCTTGGGAAGAAACTGCGAGTTTCATCCTCATTCTTTAATGGTTTTTGCTGTGGCTGAGGGAAGGAAATGTTGCAATGAAAACGTCGCTAATATAGTACATTATTGTCAAGTATATGGGTTAATTATTCACTCAACACAACTTACGTTAACCCATTCTGAGCACATAGTTCCTGGGGGCAGTCATAGACTCAGAATCAATGTAAGTCAGACTGAATGTTGCTAGTGCAGAGGACTTGCAAAAGTGCTGCCTTTGGAAGAAAAAGATAAGCTGAAGAAAAGATCATGCGCCACAGTATTGGAAAACACGTGTCAGCAGAACAGGCTATTATACGTGGGCTCATCATCATTGTCTCCTGGAAGAATGAATACATGAAGCTGCACTATAAACATACAGGAGCAGTTTGGCAAGTCTTTGTTAGTGCCATCAGCTGCTAAATCGAAGCTTCGATGTTGGGTAAAATATACCCTTTTCATTCAATGACATGTGGCCATCAGACCAAGAGATTACTGACACGCTAGTTGCAACTATTTCAGGTTTTGGCTGTACAAGCGAGGTGCAAACGTAAGGAAGAGCTTGGCAAACTGTGGAATCATAATTTCTGTCAATGATTTGGAACTGAAAGCTGCTCTGTTGGCAGACCCAGATGCTTAGAAAGCATGTGTACAGTGTCATTGACTATACTACAGTAGTTCCGTATGTTTACCACAGGGGTTCCAATCTTTCTAAACTATGCGATGCGATCCATCTACTTATCTTGTTGAGTTTGATTATCAGCAGCACGCCTTCTAGAAAGCAAGTGACGTTTTGTGGCAGATTGACAACTAAACCCTAACAAAGTGCTGAATTAATTCAACGCTGAATCAGCAATTAACCGTTGTTCATTCGAATAGAAGAAGTCTCCGCGGTATGTATCCTATAGACCAGATCTACAGGCGTTTGCAGTGAATATATTTTACCCATTTTGTGGAATGAGTGTTTTCCAGCGCTCAACATGATCAACCACATACTGCAGACGGTGCAATAGGGCAAAAACACTAGAGTGATTGCTGTACCATTGGCCAAAACAAGTGTTGTGGCCTGTGCTGATGACACTGTTGTTTTAAGAACCAGTTCTACTGACATGCATTTGACTTTTGACAATTGTCACTTCAATTCAAGAAGAATGAATGACAACTAAAGAGGAATTGAAAATGATGGCATGTCATCAGTCAGAGGTTGCCTTGTTCCTCGTGGCCAGATTCACAAGGTCCTATATCTGCAACGATTTTTCAAATAAAAAAGGAAGCTGCAGAAGAAAATGATATAAATCAACAGTCAGCGTCAGTGGTAGATGTTTCTCAGTTCCTAGCTCATTATGAAAAAGAGGGATTGCAGCTTCGTTAGCACTGCAGAAAGTTCGCTATCAGTTTCATTAACATCAAACCAAGGAATGATATGAGGAAGCTGAAGGTCATTCTGCAGTTTGTGGGTTTGAAAATGTACTTTGACAGGGGGCCCTCAATGGTAAAGTACCAGGAAATATTGTACGTAGATGCTGTTTATAAGATTTCATGATTTTTCACTGACACATAAAAGGTCACATCATAAAACGTCCACTTTAGATACTTGCATGTCTCTGGCATTACTAACAGTAAAGAGAAGACAAGCACTTCACTCTATGAAAAGAAAATATATCAAACTATACGAAAATGTTCTTTTTACAAAAATCAGCAAAACGGATATGTATGTATATCAAACTGACAAAAACAGCAGCATTTATGTATAACTCTAAGCATTATTTATGTAGGCCTGGGGTAGGACATTGGCTATTATAAAAGCGCATGTACCCGTAGGTAGAAACACCAAATCGTTGTAGGAACAGTTGGTGTTATCAGGTACGGACACACGCACTGATTTTTTAACGGCCCATATTACACGAGACACGAGGAGTGTCAACATCAGCAGCCGCAAAAGAGGCTTAGCGATACATACTATGAAATACAGTGCAGGGGGATAATCCTAGAACTGTTACAGAATTTTGCAGGAGTTGGTCAAAGTCAGGTTTCAGCCGCACGGTTCTGGAAACAAAACTGTGGGGAATCAAAGTATTGAACTTGATGCACTGTGTCGTTAAACTGGAAGAGATGTGATCGATGCTCAGAACGGTATATGTTATTTCTACTTTGTCGAGTAAATCATGTGAACAGCTCATTTGCGATAGGAAATCAAGAGTTTCTTGTTTGAAACCGAAGCACGCATGAATAGCAGGGCGTGTGTTGTTACTTGTACAAAGTATTTGCAAACAAAGGATGCACTACATACAGTCATTACGAAGGTGTTTATTGTCCTTTATTGCGTTTTGTTTATGTTGTCTCAAATTGTGTTAATTAAACACACAGTGGTTACTAAAGTATAATTTTTCTTTCCTTTCTTTCCATTTTCCTACCACGTGACTTTCGGACTCTCTCCGTCACTAAACTAAAATAATCATGGAAGTAAACTGGATCTTTGACAGCGAGGTACAGTTTAGTAACATTTTTGTTGTTGTTGTTGTTGGTTAGTGACAGGAAGTAGAAATTACATGCCAAACCTATCACTAGCTTTAAATGCTGGAGTGAACTGCCGTGTGAATATAGTTAACTTGTGCGCAGAGGCTACAAACTGATCGAAATCCTCACCTGGGACTTCTGATTAAGTTTGGCACTCGCTCACAACATTTAACTTCTTTGGCACTCGCTCACAACACTTAACTTCTTCTTTTTGTCACTAGTATCAGGAAAATGCAGTTACCCTGCTTGACTTAAAAGGAAGGGGAATGCCTTTTAGTCTCGTCCTGCATTTTAAGATTAATACTTTGAGTTCCGTCTCCTTTTGCTTCAGCGTTTTCGATGTTTTACCTGTGGTGGAGTTCCTTAAAACATATAAGCGAAGTTAGTTTCAAAGTGAGGTGACTGAAGGCGAACATTGAAACATTTTTTAAAAGAATTGTTAATGATTCCGCAAGACAGTATGGGCAAACAGATTTGTTTGTCTTGTAATCCATCTGGCCATAGTCTTCTTCTTTTTTTAAACATAAGAAGAGGTAAAAGGGATTTTTTTTCTATCGCGCCCTGCAAATTATAATTCTTGTCGATCTTTGCATTATATCACGAGCACATTCAGTCTCTGAAAGCGTTCGATCATGAAGAAGGAAAGGTTGTTTTTCTTTCCCTCTATATTTGTATTTTTACATCGGTGTCTGTTGATTGATTTTGTGTGTGTGTGTTTGTTTGTTATCCCACCCTAGTGTAAAGCGGTGAATCGAATCACTCTACGCAGGGCTAGGAGCAACTGATATTCAATTGGCCCATTTCGTGTTCAAATAAATCCGGTCTCCATATTCGACCGAAAGAAGCTGTCTTTCAAGGGTAAGTTACCTTGCCGAGGTTTGAATAGGATCCTGCTGTTGCAAATCCCGTCAGAAAACTTCCCTTGATAGCATTTTTGACAGTTATAATTGTGCATGACAACACTTTTTTTAAACGTCTTAGACCAGGGCTGGATTACATATGGGAGAAGAGGAAAGGGTCCAAAACAATTGTATGGGACCTTCTCTAGTGACGCACGGAAGGCATGTGCCAAAAAGCCAAAAATGACATTGGGGCAGTGTCGGGATGTTCAGAAAATGACGTCCTGCCCTGCAAACGGCGAATCCAAAATTATATATATATATATATATATATATATATATATATATATATATATATATATATATATATATATATATATATATATATATATATATATATATATATATTCAAATTAAAATTCAAATTCAAACGTCTTTATTATCACAAACGTGAAATTCAATGTGGCAACGTCTTTTGATTTTTAAAACACATAACACAATTATTTAAATATAATTTTTTTAAATTACATATCCAATAAACAGCATTCTATTTATGTCATTTTATGTTATGCACTTCAACACAACACTATGCACCAACACACACACACACACACACACACACACACACACACACACACACACACACACACACACACACACACACACACACACACACACACACACACAGGGTCACGCACGCACGCACGCGTCAGTTCAAGTTCTCAATGTTTTCATTTGTCACATGTAAATAGAATCATTTGTTTAAAAGTTGGATGGACATGGGGATGAAACTCTTTTTTGTTCTACACAGTCTAAATTTTTGGGTCCTATAACGTCTTCCAGATGGCAAAAGTTCATAATACCGACTAAGATTATGGCTGCTGTCGCTCACAATCATCTGCGCCTTTCGAACTGCTCTTTGTTCAGACAACACATTCAATCTACTCTGTCTCTCGCCCACAATCTTGCTACAGACTTTCACCACCTTATTCAACACATTCTTGCTCTTCACAGTTAGACTTCCATACCAACAGATAAAAGAAAAAAGTTAAGATGGACTCAATAAAACATCTGTAAAATCCTTGCAGCACTTTTTTAATTTACATTGAGGCTTCTGAGCTTCTGAAGGCAAAAGATCATTGATTCACATTTCTTGTGGATAAAATTAGTATTTGCTATAAAATTTAATTTGTCGTCAATTATTGTACCTAGATATTTGTACACACTCACACGTTCAACTTTCTCACCGCTGATATAAAGGTCCGGAACATCTGGGGAATTTTTCCTAAAATCGATCAGCAATTCTTTTGTCTTCATGAACATTTAGGTTGAGATAATTGTCTGCACACCAAGCAGCAAACATATTCACATGATCACAGTACATAGAATGAGAGTTTGACAGATCTTGGAGAGCAGAGTCATCAGAATATTTTACAAGAGGAGTAGTATCATTGCCAGCACAATCATTTGTGTATAGAGTAAACAACACAGGTGAAAGAACAGTACCCTGAGGAGAGCCAGTAGATGTGTTACAAATAGATGAAATAGCTTGCTGAAATCGAACGGACTGTGACCTATTGACAAGGAAACTACAAGGTCGAACTTTAATTAAGGACCCCCCCGAAAAAAGGCCCTTTCTTTTTAAATTCGCCAAAAATACAAGCAATGCATTTTTTCGAAGGATTCGACTGGGAAAGGTTTAAGGGGTTAACAGAGTATTCCGCAAAGCTTGCGAAAGCTGTCTTATTGTCACGTGCGGCATGCAGAGGGGGGGGGGGGGGGGGGTTTGAAAATTGCAGATTGTTGTCAAAATTGCTTGTTTTTAAGCTAGAGTGAACACTGCTTCAAACGGTTTTGCACTGAAATTCCAAATGCACGTGCAAAAAACAATGCACTGCAGAGCATTTTACTGACTGGAATGCCCCTAAAATCAGTCCAACGTGCATAATTCTTCATAACACAAAAATGCCTCCAAGACGCAAGCTGTCGGATTTTGACCGGACCCGGGCGATTGCATGGCTGCAGGATCGAGTTGGCGTTCGAGAAGTGGCCAGAAGACTACAAGTGTCCCACTCCATCATCATTCGGCTGAGAGAATGTTTTCAAGCCACTGGAACTGTCAAAGAGAGACCCCGTCCAGGCCAGCCAAAGAAGACCACTGCAAGAGATGACAGGTTCATCCGCAGACATGCTCTTCGGACCAGGACCACCACCTCCAACACCATCAGGCGTCGGCTCCAAGCTGCCACTAACACAGCAGTGTGTGAGATGAACATACGGCGGCGCCTCAATGCTGCCAACCTTCGAGCAAGGCGCCCAGTCCGGAAACCAAAACTGACTGCGGCCCACCGGGCACGTCGCCTGGCCTGGTGCACAGCTCATCGAACATGGACTCGGGCTCAGTGGCGGATGGTGCTTTTCACCGATGAGTCCAAGTTCCAGTTGAAGCCACGAGATGGACGCATTCGGGTGTGGCGGCGTCCCAGGGAGCAGCTGGCAGATGACGTCATCCAGGAGGTCGTCGCTTTTGGTGGTGGCTCCGTCATGGTATGAGGGGGCATCAGCAGTCATCACAAGACTCCCCTGTACCATGTGGATGGCAACCTGAACGGCCAACGCTACCTGCAGGAGATTGTACGGCCTTTGGTTGTCCCAGCACTCCAGCAGATTGGGGCTCAGGCTGTGTTCATGGACGATAATGCCACCCCACATCGTTGTCGAGCCGTGAACACTTTTGTGGTGCAAGCTGG
>CM031605.1:60021483-60026483 GCA_018398815.1 Conus ventricosus | reverse complement strand
AAGTTACCATTTTCCGCGGTTACTGAGGAGAAACAATCAGGTTTCGAAATACCAGTATTTGACCAGGAGTTATATATATATATATATGTTAGTGAGTTTTCCTCCCCATTGGAGATTGTCGCCCCCTTGGAGACTATAAGCTTGCTGAAGGCTCATTTTGAGAAGCATTTATTAATCCCCATTCACCCACTCAAGCACATACTGTTAGTTAGGCAGAATTATCTACCACTGCAGATATGAATGCTTATCTCCCCCTATTTCTTCATTCTAAGACATAAGAGGAAGCTTTGTTTATAATTACCAGCCGCCGTGGCGAAGTGGTTAGCGTCGCGGACTCCCGGCTGGGAGGTCGTGGGTTCGAATCCCATCAGAAGTCATGTGGGTTTTTCTGCCCCGACCGGCTCCTACCCAGAGTTGAGTTTGCTGCGGACTCAGTTGGGAAGACTGGGACCACACAGTCGAGTTTCATCCACTTAATGGATGCGTTTCTGAGAGTGTTGCTCAAATTCCTGACCAACACTGCAGGTGCTTGTATCTCTCGGGCCTGGTTGACGCCGGGATATATTATGAAAGGAAGCGTAGAGTACAGCCCTGTCATGTAGTCTCAGACCGAAATGGAAAGCCGTAGCATCATCTTAATCATCCTCATTCTCATTGATCAGCATTAAAAAAAAAGTCTCAAATTCTGTGGCCCTCCATGCCCTGCTCTCATGGTGACCTCAATTTCGATGTCCTCTCCACGTCTGTGGCCTTGGTTTGGTTCCGTCGGGGTCACCGGTATCGGCGAGTCCATGGGGGCTGTCGTTGGACGGACGTGGTGGCGCCCTCCGGAGGGAGAGCTCACTCACGCCGGTTCCGCGACTAAGCAATTATTGTCGTCAGTAGGGGGCTTAGTAGGTGGTGTCCTGCGTATGTTAGATCAGAACAGGCGCCACTGAACACCACCGAAGTGACTCGGCAGCAGTGTAGTGTCTCCTCCGGTGGGTTGCCTCTTAACGGCTTGACATTGACTGCTCCCTGTAGATTGCTGGTGCCGGGGTTGCGGCGGGGCCGACCGCGCTGTAGCTGTGGACGGGGTGTCGGAACGGCGTGGGTGCACTGCCTCTGAGGTGGCGCAGAGGTTGGGACAGCAAAAAAAAAAAAAAAAAAAAAAAAAAAAAAAAGCTTTGTTTATAATTGAATATTTCTTGCAGTCATTGCAACACCAAGCTGCTCTGTAAGTTGCTGGAATCGTGCTCGGTTACTTATCCTTGAAATAAATTAGTTTTATATATATATATATATATATATTATATATATATATATATATATATATATATATATATGTCACAGTCCAGACTGGAATCCAGTCCAGTCCGGATCGGACTAGTCCAAACAAGAATCCTAATACGGCCTAGGCCATACTAAGATCCCAGGATGGACTAGACCGATTCTGGATCAGACAGGTCTAAACTAGAATCTTAACACGGCCTCGGCCATATTGAGATTCTAGTTTGGACAAACAGCCACTCAAAACTGGAATTCAGTCCATATTGGAATTCGAGTTTGGACTAGCCCAAACTGGAATTGTGTCTGCTGGATATGATGGAATTGTGTTATTGTGTCATATGGATACAAATGGCACCGTTGTTTGCAGTATGCAGTCAGTCTGAAGGTATCTCGCAATTTCTGCTGGTGACTTTGAAATGAAGGGATAACCCCATCTGAGCTTAGAAAAACAGTCTCTGCAGTGCAATATCCACTTGAAATCCTGGTCCAGACGACTACGAAAGTCGATTAGATCAATTTGTACATGGTGCAAAAAAGTCAAATTTATCATTGGTTTCTCTGATGGCAAATGCCTCACACGCATCTTCAAGAACACGTCTACAGCTCGACGCTTTATTCCAGCGTAGTTTCCACTGACTTCAGCCCATGTCTTATCATGGTCTGCCTGTCCGACGCGTTCATGGCACCACAACATTGTGTGGAACAACTCCTTTATTGTCACCAGAGGACAATTCTAACATTTGCAGAACACAATGTCATGATTTCCAACAACTTCGAGCTTGTAGTTTTTTTGTGCCCAGTATTTAAACTTGGGCCCATCGTCATCGTCACAGGCACGATCGGCGCATCGGCCGTTTGTATAATGATGTAAGTGACTAGGATTACCTCCCTTATAGTTTGTTCGGTCAGTGAACTCTTTTCAGTTTCGAACAGACGAGCTCCGACCACTGCCGCTGTCAGACGCGCTGTCGCTCGCTGTTCAGAGCATGATTTTTTTTTAACCCCCTCCTAAAAGGGATTATTTTATCATGCTGTGATGTTAGACCTTGGCCAGGACGAGGATCCACCCTGGTGAGCGCTGCGGGCTGTCTCTGAGCTGCCTCCCACTTCCCTGAGCGGTAGCAGCCGACATTTTCCCCTGCAGTCGCCTGACCCAGTTTGGCGGTCCTCCTTCTTTTGAGAGCTGTGTACCACCGGGCCAGCTTCCTTCACTACGCCTCAGTGAGAAGATGTCGAACTACACCCCCACCCCCCTCCCCTTGGTGCCTAGTCACAGGAGTGGGCTACGTGTAACTCAGTGACCTATTTTCTCATCTGTGCACAGCACATGAGATTGGACTTTGTATCATGGTGTAGGTCTCTTCTATAGTACGGACTACCGCCATGCTTCCTTCCCTCTTCACGGCAGGAATAAGGTCGGAATATATATTTCTTTAAAGTATTTGTGCACAGGTCTTTTCCCTGACAGCGCCTTTTCCAAACTGGTCAAAGATTGATTCGCAAGTTGCTTTTGGATCAGCAACACTTATATTTGTCCTGTGAACTATTTTATGTTTCAGGAAAATTATCATTATTTTTCAGGATAAATCTGGAGCTCGCTTGTAATATATAATGACATGTTTTGGGAAAATTGATGTATTTCTGATTGCGTGAAGTATCAGGATTTTTTATGTGTTGTGTAAAGGCCTGTGGGAGTTGTGGAATCTGCTGATGTTCTCCCATTGAGAGAGGCCTATGGGTCTAATTAGTAATAGCTAATATGTCTGAAAGGTTGACAGTATATTTGTGTCTTTGACAGCAGGAATATATATTATAACTGTCTTCTACATTTTGTTATGGGACAGTTCTGCTGAAAAAAGGAAGTGTTTTATGTATTCTTTGAACCAGCAGGCGGATGGAATCTGCCTAGTGCCACCTGAGGGAGATTGATTTATTTGTTCACCCATATTTGATGTGACATCCCTAGTGTAGTAGAAACTATTATAACATAGTATTATAAGGAAAGTCCTTTTTTTCCCCCTCATGGTGCACTAAATGAGTAAACTCCCCCATACCTGACTGGTTTGTTGTCGTAAGGTGCGAGTGAGAGGGGTGCAGTTATTAGTTATACAAACAGCATACGTGCCTTCTGAACACACAAGGAGACAGACTACATATATTTCCACAGACACCTCTCAGTTTCCCTTCCGTGACAGTCATATTTGGCAAGCTTCTCAAGTTTTGGTGCAGACACAATCTTGTGATATTTTTTCTTGGGAAACGCAAAATGTGCCCCGTTTCCATTGATCTTGCATTCGGATAATTTTGTTGATCTCTTCATAAAATCGTTCTTTATGGACAGAATCCATCGTCACCACAGGCAGTCAAGCTGTTTCAAACTGATTGACTGACTGCTGAGTGTTGTGTTATCTGTCCTTCCATCAAAAGCTGCTTTTGCAGTGCGCTATATGATTATGTAACAATAAAAGCTTATAATAATTGAAACGTCATGTTAAATACTTCCTTTTATTCTGGAACTGATTCGTGCAGCCCTTACCAGAATGCAACTAAGAACATGTCACTTTTTAATGAAGGTATTACCACTAATCTATCTGAAATGGAATTCATACCATGGGACAATCCCAAGAACATAGTGAGTAAGGAAGCAGAAAGAACTGCGCTTAGAGTGAAAGATACTGCACTAGTGTTCCTGTTTCTGATTGGCGGGCCTGGAAACGTCATCAACATGGCGGTGTTCTATAAACAGGGTTTCAAGGATCGTGTCAATCTGTGTCTCTTTGCTTTGTCCTTGGCTGATGAGCTGTACTTAATTGTGGCGATGTGTCACTATGCTGAGCAAGCGTACTTGCAGTTCACCACCAGGAAACATATGGTTATATGTTTACGTTTTTCTCCAACAACCATTTGTCAGGTCTACTTGGGTTTCTGTATGTTTCTATAGTTCTGTCTGCCATCATAGCCAGTGAAAGATGCTACTGTGTCCTCAGACCACTGAAATATCAATCTTTGATGAGCAATAGAACAATGGTGGCTATTATCATTGTCGTGTATTTGTTGGCTGTAGGTCTCTGTTTTATTATTACTTTCCAATTTCAGGTAGGGTGTATTTATAATCCTCAGTCTGGTTTAAGAGAAAAGGCCATGGTTATTGGAGACCTTTACAAACAACACAAAGAACTGGTAGATTATTTAGATGGCTTGTTTTATGGCTCTTTTCTTCCTGGAGGTGCGATGATTGTTATCATAATATCAACAGCAGTCACCGCATTAAAACTTCATCAGATTGTGACATGGCGCGCCGGAACATCTTCTTCTCTCTCAGCTCGTGAAGTGGGCCTCACCAAAATGCTGATCGGTACTTCCATCCTGTTCATCTTCAGTAACATTCCGTTCGCTGCTGCTAGAATTAGTTGGCTGGTTTGGCCAGAAATGAATGCCGGTCGTCGAAACGAAAATTTGTACCTGACTTCTGTATGGATCGGTGATTTGTTTTCTTACATCAACTGCAGCTTCAACATCTTTGTGTACTACATCATGGGTTCTCGTTTCAGAGAAACAGTGTTCACACTCTTTACGAAGAAAAAGAAACGACCGAAAAAGAACATGTCTGAAAAAAATGTGGAAAAGTGACATACCACAGCATTCTTTGATTGTCTCAGATTACATGTCATTTTCTTACATGGCTATTTGCTTTGCTGAACGTCATCAAGCTATTGATTAATTAAGTGCAG